>CM062840.1:6500512-6993893 GCA_031772345.1 Himalopsyche anomala
TTCCTGGAATTATAGAAACAAAAAGCGATTAAATACCATTTGAGTGATAAGAAACCTTTAATAACAAATTCATGCCGGAGTATTTTTAAATGATACTTTTGTAGCGTTGAAGGAAACGTTATAATGATTGTCAAAAATGGAGTTTCAAGTATTAAAAATCTTTCGCTTTCCATTATGTATCGTGCGGTTAAGACTCACGAAATCACTGAAATATGTATTATCTTTAAAAATATATAAAATATGTAAACAATACGCAGAACTTTAAAAACATAATTTAATTTAAACTATAAATATCAGGTTTTACCAACTAACTACTGATATTATAATAAAGTTTTTAATATTATTGATTTTTGACTACACAAAGACTTCAGCTTTATTATTAATTAGTTACTTACTTTTAAATTATGATTTAATTATAAATTTAAGATAAGATCGGGAATTTTGATCACTCTCCATAATTATAATATAATTCAGTAGATTATAAACACATTTTAAAAAACATAAGATAAAAAATACTTTGATTTCTTTATAATTATAAAATCAATATAAATTACATTATAATATGTCATAAATGTGATTGACGTAACAAAGCAAGTTGAGACCTGATAAATAATAGATAAGTTTGAATACAATTCAAAATATTTTAAGTCATATTCGCGTATTAGTGAAATTGTCATAATTGCCACTTTGGGATACGCATGTCAAATGGTTATCTTCACTGAAGTACCTATTTAGCACTGATTTATATTTGATTTGGATTTAATCGGTCTTTTATAATTCAAGGACGCGTTGGTTTTAGTGAAGCATTAATCGAATTATTTCCTGAGATCTGAATTGATACTGTTTTTAATGAAAATAATTTCAGTGTAAATTCCTATTGTTATTTTTAACGTTTAAGGATATAAATAATATCATTATATTTTTTTCAATGATCGAGATACTCCATCAAGCATATTTTATTTGTTTCCAGGTATTTACATAATAAGACGAGTAGAGATTGCAATACCGGACGAATATATATATCAATACCGGTATTTTAATATTTCATGTTTAATTGCGGTATTAAAAATTTCTTTAAATAAAGCAAAAAAACACAGCTTATTGGGATCTTAATATCGGGCTAGTCCATCAAAATCGTTATTTTGATATTTATTTTAAGATACCGTTATTAAAAAATATATCTTTATTATATAGCAATGATTTTCATTGATATTTTTTATAAATAACTTTCTTAAAATAACAATACATCTTTGAAACGCTAATTAACGTCTGTAGCCTGTCAATATTGATACAACTTTTAACAGATTTAAAATGTAATGTTTCAATCATAGAGAACATTTTTTTTAAAATATTTGATGGTTTATTTCAAAGCTGTGGAGTCAAGTGAAAAAAAGACGACTTCGACACCGACTCCGAGGATTTTTTTCAATAATTAAATTTTAACTTATATATATATATATACCATCAGATCATCTTTAGTCAGCCAAGCACAAAATGCTAACACTTTTGACTATTTTGTTTAAATACACATCATTAAATATATTTTTTTTTAAAGTCAAGCCACTCATTTTTCACTACTCCGACTCCGACTCCACAGCCCTGGTTTATATACCTTCAAAATTGGATTTAATTAATTTTAACATTGAAGTACAGGTATTTTTGTATTTTAAAAACAGGTATTCCGGTATTAAAAAACTACATCATACTTACTTTTGTTTCCCAAAAGTCTACATTGTAGACTCGTGACGGGAAGTATTTTGGTATGTATTTGTACACTCGAGCTGAATTTAAAGACTCAACTTTTCAATATATTATCTTATTATACGAATAATCAGAGCTTATATAAGATGTTGAGAGTCAAAACCGTCTATAAACTCTGCTACAGTGCTATTTTTTAATAAATTCGTCAATTGTTTTGTATAAAATCTAATGATCACCTAAAAAATGATAACTTTGTTAAGTGGCATTTAAACACAGTACAGTAAAATTAAATATAATACAATATCTGATTGTGATAACTATCGAGCTATTTCTTGAAATTCAGTTATCACCAGATTTTTTATCGTTCATACGAAAACATCTTATACTTATTGACACTTTGGTTTGTGGGGAAACACACCAGAAACAAACGATTGCAATCAAATAGTAATCAATAATAACTATGGTACAACGTGTTATACAAACGTGCCATTGGTGTTATCTAATTTACTTAAATTTAAGGAAGAGATCATTGCTGAAGTTTCTCTGATAGTGACATCTATTGATTGATAAAAATATATGTTACATTTTAGATGCATTTAAAATTATTACCAGACCTGATAGATATAGTAAAAAACTACACATCAAGTGAAGCCAGTTTATCATTTGGTTATTCAGGTTTTTAGCATAATAATTTATAAACATAATCAACAAATTATTACCTGTTTTTTTCAACGGTAAAACTTTAATGATAGTGACATCTATCAAAACGAATTGTGAGTTTTAAAAAAATATATTATATTATAACATTTGATAAGCTCGCTATGATATTGAAAACGTCTCAGTTAATAACGGTATCAATATTTCTTTCCGGGGTACTCAGTGCTGTAACCGCCACCACCCAAAAAGGACTTTAACTAGGCGTATCCTGCATCACATCAGCGTTAGACGCTTTCAAATGATTGCCAAGAGTGCCAATTAGTATCAGTTACCCAATACTTGGCATATAAGCACTTTATATACAATGTAATCGCCCATTCTATATTGTTTTCGAAATTAATTAAATTGTTACGTTTCGATTAAAAGAAGTTTCTTGTTGAGAAGAAAGTAATTTATTGATTGGCATTAATTTTGTAGAACTCCATTATTTCAAGGTAAAAAAATATCAATGTATATTAGTTATGCAATTATTATTTTATTTATACTTGATAGCTATTTCGGCTTACACCCTATTCATATTCTCCACATTGGGAACGGACATGGATTAGAAAAAAGCTCTGATTAATATCTATAAAGTAGTGATATTAATTCAGTTTAATTTAACAATAAAACACAGTTGTTTGAGTTGATTCGGTATTCCTATGAGATTCGCACTCAATTCACTTCATGCAGTTTTGATTTAGTTGATCGGAAAGTCTTTTTTTTAATATTTACTTCACGCTTTGCTCACTTTTGAGGGCAGCTAAGATCAGACACAGTTCACTATTGATCGTGTAACCTTCGACAGCAAATAATAATAGTTCCATTTTGTTGCAACAATTCTGTAAATAGTATGCCGACAAAAAGCATCGCAAGTTGACAATTATGTTTACCATTTCAAATAGTGTATTCGTAACATAAAATTGTCAGTGCCATTATAATTATAATTTTTGTTATGTTCTGTTTCAATTAATGGAAAACCCATTTTTAATACTATACAATATATCCCGTATCACGAGAATCAACGCTCTAAAGCAGTGATACACAACCTTTACCTTCTAGCGGGCCGCATAAAACAAATTATCGTGGGTTCGGGCCGCAAAGAAAAAAAATATTTAAAGTACGTTCAATCCTTTTTTATACAGAACATATATACGTTCTGTGTAAAACAGCCTTAAAATCGTGTAAAAAAGATTAAGTGAATTCAGATAAAAGAGTAATAGGTTCCATTATATTATTTTGACCGTGTTGAAGCCATGCAAAAAAATCGTTTCATTGTGAAATATTTATGTTTCATTTATATGCAATTCATAAGTTAATGCGTTCTTGAAGTTAATTTTTAACTTTTTTTTTTTAATTTGACATAACATTTGTAAGCCTGTTTCTATGAACCGATTTATTCTCCTTCGTTGAAGAAAAAGCTTGCTTGCATTTATTAAATAAATGTTTTACGTGAAAAAAATATGTTTGAGAAAGAGATTTAAGGGCCGCCACAAAATTTCAAAAAGGGCCGCGAATTGTGCATCACTGCTCTAAAGCAAGGTTTCTTAACGAGGGGCCACAGATTTTATTTAGGAGAGTCACAGTACAGTTTTGGGAAACCACGGGAAAATTTTGCGAAATCACGAAAAATGTTGTGTTAGAAATTGGTATGTCTGAGGGAAAAAAGGTGTCACGGTGTCATTTTGTCATCCTGCTATTTTCGATTCGAAATTCCCGGGTTTTTGAAATTCGAAATTCTGAGAAGACCTACAAAAAAAAAGGTCATTTGATTATAAACAATTTGAGAGAATTGAGTGCGTTTGCAGAGTATTGGATATTAAAGACCAATATTTTAATCCTAATTTTAACCTAGTATCGCCACACGCCACTAGTGTGCTGCAGCACAACGGTTGTGTAGCGCTGCTCTAGGGATTTCGTTATATTTTTACCAAAGATGTGGAATTTATTATCACGTAGTATTGTTTTTGATATCACATTTTTTCTTGTTAAATACCAATTTTATTGTATTTCTATTTTGGTGCTTTATTGCGTGTTTTATTTACTTCACCATAGCGAATCGACTGAGCGATTTCATTCTTGCTATAATATTCCTGTGTTGTCTATAAATAAATACATAATTTAATTGATAAACGATGAAAAAAAAATTAGGGCCAACAATAACAATCGAATAAATCAAAACGTTATAACATATTAAATATTAGTATTTTTAAAAATCTGAAAAACACGCAAAATTAAATCAGTTATAATACATTTATTATTGTAATTATACATTTATAATATACATGCAAATGCGGTTTATATTTGCAACAAATTTATTATTTAACATATATTGTATATGGCCATAGTTGGCTTGTAACGTCTAAAATATAAATTAGTTCATTGTACTTCACTGAAACTTTTGAACACGATTTCTTTAATCTTATTATTCCGTTATATATTTTTTAATTGTGACTCGAGAAATTTCTTCACGTATTTTTTAAACATAAATTATAGTATACAAACCAAAAGACGTATGAACTTTGAAGTGTTTATTAAATATGTGGAAAACCCCAAGCAATTAGGCCCGTTGTAATAAAATCAAATTAATGTTACTTTAAACTGGAATGTCCATAAAAAAAATAACGCTATGTAATGAAATTTGTTTATCGACTTTCTTAGGAGAGAAATTTGTTTATAATTAATTTATTACATGCCACGGGGGTCACTTATCGATGCCCATATAACATTTTTATATGATAGATTATATCGGTCAATTTGTAAAAATAAACAAACGTTATTACAATTTAATTTGTAATATTTTGTTTAACGCCTATTAAAAAAATTATAGGCAATTTTAGTTACTTAACTGCTGTGTAAGTTGTATTCACCACAAAAAACTTTTGAATATTAACGTACACTAAAAAGTATTTTCAGTCCTTGAACACCTGGCTTATTTGACATTAGATACGGATAACAGGTATTTTTTTAAGTTTATTATAAAGTACGAACGACTACTGATGGTTGAGCTTTTCCAATTTACAAAGTGGTGTAGTTGGCACAGTAACCACAGACCATGTTTCTTCATAGGGACTTCTTATATTGTAGATTCCTTGCGACTAAAAGTTTCTGAGTTTGAAACAATATTGATTTGTTATGTAAATACATGCAACCGAATTCATCTCATTAAATTGTTTGTGGAAGCTTAATGTGTATTTTTTTTTATTCTATTTTTAACAATCCAAATTATTTCCCATTTGTTGAAATAAAACATAAACATGTAATAATAATAAATAATACTAAATGACGACTAAAATATCTTTTTTATGGGCTCATGTCATGAAAATGTTTATGCGCCACTGCTAAAGGGGTTCATGATTGATTTATATTTGGGTTGTAATATCACTTTAGACATAAAATACAGTGGAACCTCGATTTTACGTTTTTCAAGGGACCGTAATAAATGAAAGAATAATGCGGGAAACCGATAATGCGGGAAATCTTCAAATAATACCAAAAAAATGTTTATTTTTCAAAAAACTTATTTATTTATGTAACTAAATGCGATGTAAAACTATTTGAGCGAAAAAAAATATTCTACAATCGGGATAATAATTGGGACGGAACGATAATATTTAGATGATAGATCGAGGAAATCAGTAAATCGGAGAATGATAAACGTGGAATTATTAAATATTGTTATGATGGGGTCTTGGTCGAGTAAAAAATAAACGATCCATGCAAAAAATCGAAGATGGCGAGAACGGTAGATCGGGGTTCCACTGAAAAAAACGCGAAACGAATTGCGAGGCAAAACTATTTATGAAAAATATTCAACGAATATGGTCAATCGGGATAATATTCGTGACGGGACCAAAATATTTAAGCGATAGATCGAGGAAAACGATTAATGCGGGATTCTTTTACATTGTTCTTATGGGTGTTTGGCCGGGACTATGAAAAATAAGCGATCCATGCGGGAAAACGAACAATGCGAGAAAGGTAGATCGGGGTTCCACTGTAAACTAATAATAATATTTATAACGCACAAAAATGGTTCTAAAAGTGTGTCAAAACATTATAACTGTTAGTGATAAAAGGAGTATATCACTCTTTCTTGACCTCTTTCGAGATATCAAAGTGCATTTTGCTAGTAATATGCATGTGATATTGGCACTTAACCATTTCTTATCAACATTTTTTAAAAAATCCCACGATAACTTCACTAATCAATAATTATTATAATTTAACTCATAAAATATTACGTGAATGCTACACGGTATATTTAACTGAACGCATAATAAAGATTTACCCAGACATATAATTTGTTGTTTAATTGTCTTGCGAACCGGCTAACTTCACTTAAGTAACATTTTTAGGACATTTGTTTACATTTTTTCAAATCATGTCCGCTCCCAATGTGGAGCCTGTGCTCTCTTATGGAGGTATCACAACAGAAGATTTTCTACGAGATCTGTTAGCTACTCAATTGCTCAACCTTCCTTCTTTTCGAAGACTAGTGGCTAGTGGCTAGTGAATTGCTTTTGCTATATCTCGTCATTTTAGGATTGGATGGGTGAAAGGGATTTTTAAACATCACAAACATACATGCCTTCGAACAGAAATCAATATATCGATTGAAAAAATGCTGTTTTTGTTAGGACTTGAGCTCGTGAGATTCGTCACGGTTGACCACATAGTAAAATTATTTTCAAAAATACACTTCGATGCGTTTTTCATACAACTAAAATTCTGAAATTTTCTGAGTGAAGTTGGCCGGCTTACATATTAAACAATCGATATTTTAGTGATCTACGGTGACTTAGCAATATATATCATTCAGCAGAATCCCTGATCACAGGATTGAATGCGCTAGTGACCACCTACAAGTTGCCACTCGGGCTATATACTGTCATGGATAATTCGATAAACATACGAGATAAAAACAAATCAAACAGCTGTAATTTTTAACTCATAAATATGTAATTTATATCACTAATTTTATTAATTACGTAATTGATAATAGGGTCCAAGGCAAGAATGTGTTTAAATTAGAGGCCATGGCCGAGTAGGACTGAATCTCTAGAGCCAGAGATAACTTAATCGTTATTTTACAAGAACCGAACATGATGTAGCAAAAAGCCATATGTATTCAACAAATTAAATTGATTGGGTTGAATTTATGAAATAATTAATAAAGTAAAAAATATTCTTTGTATAAAATTCAGATTATATTTTTTATCACGATTACCAGACACAAAAAACAGTAAAGCGGATTTATGATTTTCCAATAATAATAAATTCAACTATACAAGACATTTATAACAAACAAAAGGCTTCATAAGACCCAAACACAAACGTGTCGAAAATTTCTAGCGGTGAAAGCGACTTATGTTCAGTCCCTCTTAAAAGTCTTCGTCTGTACACATGTATGTATAATTTACTGATCAACTTCTCACTGATACTTTTTACACACGATTTGTCATACAACTATGTCTTTTTTAAATAACACGGTTTTTCAAATTCATGGAACGAATTTTCAACTTTTTTTATGAATCACTTTTTTTACACGTTTTGTTATAAACCGCTTATTGTACACGTATCTACCGCATAAAATAGAGTTGATTGTATTTATAAAAATAAAACACAACTCGCAAACATTATCAGCTGAAAATGCTTGAGGTGAGCGAAACCGGTCCTGATCATTTTACGAAACTGTGGAATTAATACTAAAAAATGTATTATATTTTTATAAATATAATTATTTCCATCAAGAATTGAAGGTAACCGTATAGTGGGCTACTGGTATGAGTTTTAATGGTATGACAAAACAAATATTAACCTTTCCTTAGTACCAGGCCCATCTTAAGGCATTATGCCGCCCTCGCGTGCAACAGAATAATTAATAAACGCATTGAGTAATTTAATGTTTTTAAGAACCAGCACATTTTTTACAATTGAAAACGAATTTCCGCAAACTATTCGTAGAATTCATGAAAGGTGTGCATAATTTAATTATATTAGGAAGAAAAAAGATGAATTCATTACTCCTTTGTGCCTCACCAAACCTGTAAACTGTCGATAGTGGGTATCTGTTTATTTACATTTGAACGTGAAATACTGATTAATAAATTAATTTGTTGTAATTCTGTCTAGCCGTCGAACATTTGTCGGCGTTAATTTTAAATAAATATTTACTTAATTAAATAATACTTAATGTGGGTAATAATTATCAATTCTTTTTAACGTAATCTATCATTTATAATACCGAAAAATATATTTTGTGTATATTGTATCAGCTTGTTTTTATGAGGAGTGTGGAGTCGAAGTCAGAGTCGTGGATTCAGGACATTTTCACTGGAGTCGTGTTTAAAAAAAACTCATAACTTCCTTTCAGTCCTTTTAAATAAAGTTTAAATTCAAATTCCAAGGGTCAAAAGGGCGCTACTGCATGCTATTAAGCTTAAAAACGATTTAAGCTTTAAAATTACGAGCCTCCAATCTCGAATGAATGCGTTTTCTTAATTTCCATATTTGAGACACTTGTTTTTCTTTTCCATTAATCATTCGTATTTAGAATTCCGACTTTTTTTTACAATTCGAACATCAATTTTGAAAAATCCCGCGAAAATTTCAGATCAAGATAAGATACCTAAATCAAAATGGCTGTTATATCATCAATAATAAACATCTCACCTGCGTCACGTGGGCTCCATATTTTACGTGGTTTTTCAATTCGCCGAATGAGCGGTGTCTTCTCGGAAACATGGAAGAAACCGACATCATGACACTTTTCCTTGATACACACATTCATATTCATAAAAAAAACACGAGCGATTTATACAAAATAACAAACGAACTCGACGTTCTATTATTTTGAATTCAAACACTAGCAAACTTCCAATGGTAACTAATATCACACCACTGAAATGTCATTAAATGAATTTCTTCGGTAACGCTGCGCTTAACACGCAAATAAATTAAAATACTTCCAAAACAGCGACAATTTTATCAATTAAATAACATACGAATAGGACTATGCTTTATTTATTTAATTTTAAATAAAACGTTCTGTCATAACATAACCTCAAAATTCATTTTGTTTTTGCTAGACGACACAACTATGACGTTCGCAGTTATCTTTGATAAATAGATATGTACCTACATTAGTACTTTAATCGGCAATTCAAATTCTAATAAAAAATACTGATTAAACAGATCATGTCCGTATCAAGGGAGTGGGCTGGGGGGGGGGCAAGCCTCCTGTCAATAAAATTTTAATGTGACGTTCTAAAATATCACAAAATTATCGAAGAATATTATGCACCTAACAAAATAAATTTGTGCTTAATGATTTTAGGAACTGTATGAATCTCTCATTGTAATGAACAAACTGATCCAATTTTGGAAGTAATTTTAATCTTCGTATATATGGTATATTAAATTTAAATCGCTCAAATTGTGTACACTTCCACATATTTCACCGCTAACGATCCGGGTTTTGCTTTTCGGCATCTTCGGGCTTCAAGTTCACGGATAAATTTGAACAGACGCTTGGTAAATAAGTGTATCGCGTGTTTATAAAAATTTTAAATAAATTTATTTATCACGAAATTAAAAACTATTTATGGCGACATGAGTTAATTTTACTAACGGCTTGATTTTAATGTCGTTCAATTTGTTGGGGAAATAAAAACATGAACAAAATATACAACCTCTGTAGGTCTTTGAAATTGCATGTGATTGTCGTTAAAAGGTTATAACATGGGATTTAAATGGTGGGTACTTTTAAGAAATATATAAAAGTTTATAATTATTGAAATTTCAGCAATCACTTTCAGTCACAGTTTTAAATTAAAGTTAACATTTAGGCTTGCATCAAATTTGTCTGCATTGAAAATCAATTTTCAGTCGGTGATCTGTGGATTTAAAACCGGGTATTGTAGAAAATTGTAAAGAAAAAAAAAGCAAATGGACATTTTAATCGGAGTCGGAGTCAGATTATGGGTATCAATGTCAGTATCGAAATCATTTTTTTTAACGATTCTACTATCCGGTCATAATACCTCACATTTTTTTAAAATAATTAGCCTAAAATATTAGAATTGGTCCCCTTAAAAAAATCATGCTGCGCATCTGAGGTAGATACTAAATAGATAACAAAATGTCTACCGATACAAAAGAATGTTAAACATAACTATTTATGTTTACTCTTAAAGATATGTTGTATCATACACTGTTACAATCTTTCAATAGATAAGCGTTAATTGTATAGTTACGTTGTTAATTATATAATATAAAAGTAAATCGATAAGGTTACCTATGCCTAACATGAACAGTTATTATTAAAATAAAACAAATTTTATTAAATGAACTTTATAGGCTTATGATAGTGAGCCACAACTTAATTAAGAGTGTGGTAGAGGTCTGCACGGGCCAAAATTTTACAAAACTACCCGGTCCGAGCCCGAAAAACTCACGCCCGACCCGGCCCGGGCCCGAGTCTAATACCGCACTTGTTACCCGATCCCGACCCGAAACACCTCATGACAAACAAACAAACACGAAATCCTCGATTTGCTATACTTTTTGCCCACATTATCTCCGAAAGTCCTTTTTTTTTTTTAACTCACCGAGGAATTTGAAATCCTCGATTTGCTATACTTTTTCCCAGATTATCTCCGAAAGTCCTCTTTTTTTTTTAGCTCACCGAGGAATTTGAAATCCTCGATTTGGTATACTTTTCCTCAGATTATCTCCGAAAGTTCTTTTTTTTTAGCTCACCGAGGAATTTGAAGTCCTCGATTTGCTATATTTTTTCCCAAGATTATATCCCAAATTCCAAGGCCCGGCCCGGCCCGAGCCCGACTCTCAACTGCGCTTACCCGCCCGAGCCCGGCCCACGGGCCGGGTCGGGTAAGAGCCCGTGGGCCAGGCCCGGGCCCGTGCAGACCTCTACAGTGTGGCTAATTTTGCAGTTCTCCACGGGAAGCAGTTAGCAGAGGTTAAAAGTTTTACCGATTATGATGTCCTTTTTGCAGAATACAAATGTTTGATTAGAAGAGATTACAAGCAGGGGGAAATTTATTATTATGGTGATTGTTTCGAGTCATGGTACTTTACGAAAGCACAGCTTAACCGTATATAAACTATCCTTTAAATAAAAATGCTTGCGACGAATACTTCTTTTTTGACCATATTCGCTCTACATCGTAATTTTCTAGTCACAAAATTATTTAATTATGGCAAATTTATGAACGCATGAACGATTTTTCAGACGCCGTAAGTAGTATATTTTTTAATATCGTCTTTAACTTATGCTTGTGCTTTAGTTTCAAAATTTGATTCCCGAGTGTCAAGAAAATATTACATACTATTTCGAATTACTTTTTGAGTTGTGCTGTTTTGTCTTGATATATTATGAACAATTTTGAAAGCGTTGAATGGAGCGAATGAAATTGGGAGCAGGGGTGGGCTACCAAGAGCTCGCGCGAACCCTTTGCTAAAATTTACCTTTTCCGAGCCCTTTGTTAAATTTACAAAAAAAACAAATCTATGGTTTGTATGAATTGTAAATATCTATTTTTTATTTTAATATTAAATTAAAGAACGTAGTACATTTGGTGTTTCTGACATATTATATTATCTACGACGGGCTAAGAATAACATTTGAAGCATGTAGATATATAGGTGAATACATTTTTCAGATATTAATATCAATTGAATTGCGGTACATTTCGCATTGTTACATAAAATAATTTTACTTATTAATATTCGATGCTCTAAGTTATAAAAAAATCTCCCAAAACACCGCGAATAGTTTCGAGGTTAATCGAGCCCCTTGTTAACGTATTGTCAACCCACCGCTGGTTGACACCCCTGTTATAGACAGTATATTGAAAGTAACATTTTCATTTGGGTTGGATGAACCGGTATTATTTTTCACAATACAGAATTGATAAGAGTTTTTATCAAGCAAAAAAAGCTGAAAAAATAAGTTAATTTGTTGAAATTCTTCCCAATCCCTCTCTTACCATTTCGCATCAATATTTATTAACGACTAAGCCGCTATTGTTTTAAAGTTTTTGTGGGCGTTCATTTTTACTTTTCGCACTCATTTCAAACACCTTCTCAGCTCATTGTTTTTTTAAAGCATCAATAAATCAACAAATTTAAAAGTTTTACCAACTTGACACTATTATTAACGACTCTAACCTTGTCCAACATATTTTTGCATATATTTTTTTAAAGGAAAAGTTGTTTAATTTTCAATAAATGGACTCCAAGACAAATTCATACTTATGACAGCTTGATCTTTATTTTTGCCGTTTTTTAGAAAAACGGCATATGTAACCAAATCGCACCCCTAACTTTAAACTATAGCAAACTGAAAAACATTGATTTGAAGACTTATACTGTCTTAACAAAACGTGATTCTTTTTTGGAATGCATAATTTTGATTCATTAATTAAAACGTTAAGTTAGTATCTTCGGTATAACTAAATATGTATTCTTATTATGCAACGGTGGGCTGCCAATACAGTAACAAGGGGCTCCCTCAATCTAAAAGCAATTCTCGGTGTTCTAGGAAAAGAGTGATTTTTTTTATCACTCCTATGCAATTATATGCAATACTTAAATAATCAATCGATTGTTACTTAATACACTTATAATATGTGACAATATGCAGTTCACTGTAAACTTATCAATCCAAATGGCTAAAAATGTACTACTGTGTATACCGAAGCTGTCGTAGATTATATACGAGTCAGGAATTGCAGTTATATTGTACTAATTTGATCTGAGAATATTGTTTTCTCTTTAATTAACAAGGGGCTCGCCGGCCTTCATAAAGTTTAACAAGTGGCTCGATCGAGCCCCTCCGAGCCCCCTCCGAGCCCACCCCTGTTATTATGTCCAGCACAGTTATCTGACCAAAACTTTACATTTCTTATTTAGACATTCGTTGTTCTTGTAATTAATTCCAATTTAATAAGTACCTATTTTTGCAGCCAATCATTTATTTAGACGTGAAAGTCTTTGACTGGGCAAATATGTAATTATATATTTAACCTCTCTTGATTACTAACTAAAAATGTATTTTTTTGTCATATAAAAGTTTAAAACTGGGGGATGTGAAATATACAGATATATAGTTCGTCCAACGCTCAGCCTTTGAAAGTTTATTTTTGTAAGTTCTTTAATGCATATTTATATTATATAATAGTTCACCTTTGATGAATTTTCTAGATATAAACGATATAAAAAGTGTGTATTTTATCATTCGGTTTTCACCAGTGTTTCTATCGTTGCAAATATAATATTTACTAACAGCGATTTGATAATTGTAATATTTCACCCGAAAAAGAGCTCTTCAAATCTAGTCATTGAATCTTTATAAACGTAATCGTAGCTTTGTAAATTAAGTATTAAATCTTGCAAATTAAGCACTCATATTTATTTTGATTTCCGTCAAAATAAATTTGTCGAATACTTAAAGCTCAACTTAGGCTTAAATTCTTTAGTCGTACTGTCTCTAGTTTCCATAAGACTCCCAAAAATACAAAATGAAATTCAAATTGTCATCACGGATTAGTGTACCTGGAATAGACGGTAAAACTTTACCGACTCCATCTTTGGGAATGTGGTCTACTGCTATATGGCCTTATCATACAGGAATACTCTCGGCAGTGTACTTAGTTTTTGTATTAATAAATCTAATAACAACAATAATAGGCGAAGGATTTGCGGCATCCTTAGTCTGGGGGGATATACCCTTATTTTGCATCGTTCTAAGCACAACACTAACCGGATGTCATTCAGTATGTAAAGTAGTCTATTTCAGAATCAGACAAAAATCGTTGAAAAACCTAATTGAGAGATTCTACGCTAGTATTTGGAAAAACGATAACGAAGATCCGGAAGTATTTGAAGAAACCGAAAATAAAATGATATTTTCTAATATATTTTCACTATGTATGGTAACCTCGCTGAGCTTATATTGCACACTACCTTTTTTTGATACACTACCTTATGAATACGAAAATAAACTGTTTCCTTTCTTAATTCGTTTTCCGTTTGAGATAAGGGTACCGATTTTGTATGAAATATTTTACATACAAACAGTGGTAGCTGGGTTTTACGCGGTCGCTTGTATTTTGGGGCACGATACAATTTTGAATTATTTCTTGGTCTACTCGTGTAAGCGACTTAATATGATTCAAGATGACATATTGGCGATTGGAAATCTACCGAGCGCCGAAGACAGATCAGAGGAATACGATAAAGGAATATCCGAGAAGTTTGGATCCTTAGTCAATCGTCACTGTATCGTCATAGGGTATGGAAAATGTCCAGCTATTTTTTACTACACTATGCACATCATCACATCCGATTTGTTTTACACGGCATAAAAAATAAACCAGTATTTTTTTAAATTTCTATTGTAATAATTTGTAGCAAAACAATGTCATATTTATTTATTGCCAGACATCAACACAGAATTTAATTCAATTAAAATCAAAATCAATTTATTTTCCTGATCCATTTGTGTAACTAAAATATGACTGAAAAATTGAAACGTTTAATTTTATAAAGCTTTTAAAAAAATACCGTGTAATTGATAAAATCTAACTAATAGGATTTTAAAAACATCCCAGCTAAGTAAAATATTCTTTATTATTCTATTCCACTAACATTTCTCTGCAAAAAAAACACGGAGGCAGTGGCGTCTTTAAGCAGTGGCCTCTTATTATTGTTCAATAAACAATTGCATCTCAACGAAATTGCACTATTTTTCAATTATAATCAGCACTCATGATAAGTAATAGATTAATAAATCACTTTAAAGTTGTTCGCAGGCAATAAATACCTGGTGGAAAGGCATTATATTCAACAACAACAAAAAATACTCATCTGTACTAATTCTACTTTTATTTTATAAAGATTATTACCATTTGTTTGTTACACAATAATTTTATTTTGTTTTGTATAAATAGCACGGTAACATTGTATTTTTTATCAGTTGATAATGCTCGTCATGAACGAAACCGGTCTTTTCAAAATAAAAGTGGAATTATTATAAATTAGTATTTTATTCTTTTAATCAATATATCACTCTTTTTTTGACATTTAACTCTTCATTTGACAGTTACTATTTTACATTTCACTAACTATAAATAAATGTCTAATAAAAGCTGAAAATAAAATGCGAGTGTAATACCATATCGACTGTGGAAAGGAAAAAGGACTTAACCCACAGTTTTTTCAAAAAAATTTTTTTTCGATAATCACAATGTATATCACACGTTTTATCAAAAGGATGCAAGCTGCAAATGCCGAATTAGTATCTAAATTTAGCTTTAAAGTTTGAAAAAAATGACCTTGTAAAAAATTTTAACCAAGGAAAAAGACTGAAATATAGGTTTTTCCTAGACAATTTCTTTAATTAATATTAGATTATGTCAATTAAACACCAGCTTAGAAGTCTCCTTGCACTTCAAGGTTGTGTATAATTTTCATATGGCCCAAAATCATCAAATCACGTTTTTTGCGTCTCCTGTAAAATTTTATATGTGTGGGCTACGTCCTTTTTCCTTTCCACAGTCGATATACATTTCATTACGTCAATGTTTGGAAGAATTTTCAAAATAAACAAGTTAAATGTGAGAAAATAAGAGGTCACTTTGTAAGCACGCTACTGGCTCCCTGTTCACAATATGCAGTAAACTGTTAGTGGGACAGTATAATAAGGAATGCCTTCATCAACTGGGTAGTTTTAAATTTCTATTCAACTCGATTTTATTAATTACACGAATGTTTGGAAATAAGTCAATTAATAATTTTTCTTGTTACTAGATGTCTATGTAGACTGTTTCTGTGATATTTAAAAGATTACAGTGTGACACGTTTTTATTTTCAAAGCATAGTATTTGTGCAATTATAAAATAAAATGGAATCAATAACAATTAGTCATTTTTATTAAAAAATATATAAGTATATGATATTTAGCTTTTGTTTTTGTTTCAGATTCATAGATGACATGGAAGATTTGTTCAGTCCATCAATTTTCATTCAATTTTGTACTGCTTCAGTTTGTATTTGCATTATAGGAATACAACTCGTGTTTGTGAGAAACCAATATTATAATATTAAAAGTAGAAATGACATTATGGTTTAGGATATGTTAGATTAGATATCTCAAATAGAAAGAGGGCGAGAATGACAATAAGACGTTTACATTTTTGAGGTTATGTGAATCCAATATATTCAATGTAATTATCGGTTGACTGACTAGCTATAAAAATAGTCACATTGTTGTAAATTGGAAATACAGCACTTTGGAAAAAATAAATCATCAATAAAACTAAAAATTTAATAGTGAAATATAAAAGGAGACCGTCTAATTATTAGCATATAAAATATATATGAGTGATCCTATTAATGTTTATAATTGGTGGAAGGTCTGATCGTATCGGCTCTTTTCTCACTTTAACTCCTTATATGTATATTTATACAATTTAATAAAATATAAACAGCTACTATAATATATGGCTTAATAAAGTTAAAAAGTGATTATTATTTACGATTTTTACAGCTTGACCTAAACCTTTTGGCGATGGTAAAAACATTTCTCTTCCTGTCGTCGATAGTGGGCCAACTTTTTATTAATTGCTATACGGGACAGCAACTTATTGACTGTGTAAGTTAAAAATACTTATTATCGCTAAATGGCTTTTTTTATTGTTGCTTAAATCGTTTTATTTATTATTATTAAGAAATATTAAACATTTAGAGATGTGCAATGATTCAAGTTTGACAATCCTGTCAATCTCATCACAAATCCTGAATAAATAAATGAAGTGTTGAAAACGATATAACCATATTATCGTTTTCCTTATAATGAAAGTAAATTTATTATGAATTGGCCTAAACATGTAGTACACTAATAACGGTGAAAAATTAGTAATATTAATTCAATAAACCATTTATGATTTTGTATTGTAGAGTTTAAAAATTGCTGATGCAGCTTACAGCATCAATTGGACAGACCTCAACAAGAACATCCATAAAAATGTGGTGATTATCATACACCGATCCCAAGAACCACTCCAATTGACGGCCTATAAGTTCTTCAGCTTGTCAATGGAGAGCTTTAGTTCGGTAAGGTTAACATTTACAAATATCTTCATTCATTTATTTAATCTTGTGTCCGCCTCTTCTCGCTATGGATTAACATTATAACTGCCAGAAGTGTTTTAAGAGCAGTAACTCCAACGCTTGGTAACTGCTCCCTTTGAAATGGATTTAGCAATAACTTTGTGAAATTTGATTTTGAATATAAAAATAAATTGCATTATTGTAAAAAATAATTTTATTCTTTGTGTCAAGCCACATCCCAACGTCCAGTAGAAAGCAATAAACCCCCAACTTCCATTTTGTAATTTATATGTTAAGAATAAGAATCAATGTATACTTTATTAATAAATAACCTCACGATAGTGACTCCGTAATGCTTCTCAAAGAGGTGAAACACATTCAGTCAAATAACAAAGTAATCAAACACAATTTGTGTATTTTCAAAGGATTCGGCAGTTACTAAAATTTACGATATAAATTACAAAGTAAATTTCGTCATTTTTTCCTTTTTTAATGGACGCAGGAGGGGAATAAGATACAAACATTGATAGTACTAATTAAAAAAATATTTCTTACATAAGACACGGTAAATCCCAATGGAAATAAATTCATCAATGGTGAGCAGCCTATCTTATTTAAAAAGTTAAATAGGTGAAAAGCATGTCACAATTTGACATCTTGCATTTATTTGAAGAAAATTTACTTATTTGTGCCGCAAACATTTTCACTAAAACACATTCAAATAACCTACTTTTGGTTTCGTCGGTCACCCCCTCGTTCATACCAGCACATTGTGTCAAGGTTATAGTGTACTTCTTAAGCAGAAGAATAAATGCTAGCTATCTTCAACAATGCACCTATGCCACCACACGGCAAGATTTCAAAATTCTCATGTCTCCCTTTGCTTGAAATTGTGCAAACATCCCGTAATCCCAATACTAGATTGTTAAATGTATGAATATATTATCTGTGCCTAGTAAATTTATCTACGTTCGACACGCATTCATTCTTTATCAATAGCAAAAAACAAAGCTTTTTTTTTTGATTATCACGTTTCATCTTGATCATAAGATTATTTTTTTCCATGTCCACTCCCAATGTGGAGATTGTGGACTCCTAATAGTGGTATCTCAACCGAAGCTTTTTCTATAAGAACTGTGTGTTGCTCTTTTTCGAAGATAGTATGGATAGAAGGATAGGGCTAGGACTGGCTTGGTTAACTAATCGCTATCACGATGTTATCATAACATGAATATATATTATGATTGCAGGTTTGCAGCTCAGCAGGATCCTACTTCGCACTATGTAAAACGTTGATAGAGGATTAAAAAAAAAAAAAAAACTTTTCGTCAACAATTTTATATTATAAGAACAATATTTTCACATGGTATGTATTTAACAAATCTTTACATACGATTATAATCCCTTTTTACACGTCACATTGTAAAAATTCTAAATATTCTTCTGTTGTAATATCTATCTACAATAATAAAATACTTTTCCTATCAATTAATGGTAATATTATCATTTTGTATACATTTTTGGAACAGACAAAAGTACATTTGATTGAATTTAATGCTGTTATGTTATTATTTACTCAGAAACCTACAGCAAAAGCATATAAATCACAACCATTAATATCAATAGAATATCATAGTACTTAGAAGTTATTTAGAAGTTTGTTTACAAATTATTATCAATTTACAGTAACTTTATTATGATAATTATCACCACGCCAATATCAAACAAAGAAATACATGTCAAAAAAAAAATACCTCGCTTACGGAGAATAGATAATTTGGTTTATGTTCAAAAAATTAAACAGAATATAATAAATTTTGATGACTTTTTATATAACCGTAACACCAAACATAGCATTAAGTTTCGTGAAATTTTTAACCACTTGCATGTCAGATCACTCTGAAATCACAACCAACACTTGTGGTCATATTAACAGGTTGAATCCAAAAAACACGTGTTTTAAATCAATTATAATCAAACAGTACAAAAATAGTACTAATATTCACATTCACATTCACATAATAGTTACTAAAATTCACATAACTTTTTATATAATACAAATTTAAGAACTAGATATTGATGGTGAAAATGATTTTTTTTTTTTATGAAGTTTGCCATATTTCAAAGACCACCAAGGCTAGGTGTTAAGGCTAACCATGTTCCTCAAAATGTTAAAATGATTAAGTATTTGTTCATCATGTATCATAAGTGTCTTACTGCGCTTCTATCATCATTGCTCTCTTAAACTTTATAAGCCCAGCGGTCCTAGAGGGAACAGCGCATATGGCGAGTTTCGTGACAGCATTACATTGATTTACAATAACAGTATACAAAATATGGTTATGAGATTAAATAAGTGATGCCTTTAATTGAGATATAGTCAAAGAGTGCGGCAGATAAAGGTTAAACTAATTCAAACAATTTCATTGACTCATTTTTTGTATAAGTTACAGCACATTTTTCTATAAGCTAATCGTAACTTCACTGATAATCTGTTTTGAAAACCGTTAGTCATCTTAAAATCAAAACAAAGTATCTATTCCGTAAAACGAGGTCATTGTGTACACATACAACTTTTCTAAGACACGTTTCATAACGTGTTAAGCGACACTTAGAAGCAATACGAATCGGAAAAATGCAGTCTGCGTTATATCAAATTTCCGATTAAAATACGAATTAAAACATATCAATTTATTACGTCCTGTGTAAAAATAATATAAAAAATGTATCTTAAACTGAGACAGTACAAAAATATTAAGTGCTTTGCCATTGCATATTCAAACCAATGAAAGTACATTAAATAAAATTAGTAAAAGGAATGTTAAAATAAAATCAATTTACAGTTGAATCATGAACTACCATTTATAAAATGATTTTTAAACTGTATCATAAATGTGAAAATAACAAAAAAATATCCATAACTGATGATAGTAATGATAGAAGTAATATTAACATTATTATAAGTAACCTTGACAGCAAACAAAATACCATGCATCTGTTTTGCAGTTACAACTGTTTACAAATTGTGTTTATTCACTGTCAACCTGACTTGTTGTGTGGCATTACAAACGGAGCAGAATGATGCGACACTAAACTTCATTTTAATGTCTTATTTAATTATTCAAAAAAGTGTGTAACATCTTCATTTGATTGTTTGAATAATGTACTATTTAAGCACAACAGATCACAATACATCTCTCATTCTACTGTTGCAGTCATTGTAAGTAATAATGTGCATATACTACCTCAATTTTCTTTCACAATAACCAACGCCAAATTGTGTATGTATTTAATTTCTTTTGGTATTGTTCAACATAATATGAATTGTTGGGAGCAAAAAAACAGCATCCATTGTTAAATCATACAGGGAATGTTAAATTATTTTATGAAATAATGAGTTTAATGTAATTGTTATTTATAGGTAATCAAACCTGATTTACGATTTCAAGTGACTAGGAAATCATCTAAGGCAGTTGTGGGGAACCTGCGGCCTTTTGGCTACTCTGGTGCGGCTTTTTGACCTGACTGGCCAATTCTGCATATTTTTGTAAATTTGTTAATTCCTGAGATTTTGGATTTGAAAAATTTTGTCTTTTGTCGAAGTCTTTTTTTCTCGCCATGAAAGTGTTTCCGGCCGAAGATTCCCTAGTCAATGTTTACTGCGGCCTTATGTTGAATCAGAAAAATGAATTCGGCCATTAGGTAAGAAAAGGTTCCCCAACCCTGATCTAAGGTGAAATTCGAAATTTTATCACATACTACATATTTTAATGACCAATTAATTACTATAAAGATGTGGAACTATTTTTTAAAACAAAACCAGTACTTGACTCGCTTTTGTTAAGTTGAAATCAATCTATGAAGTAGTAAGTATCTACATATGCTCAATGCCGCAGACTCCATCCATTTACACATCATAAAAATGATGCCCTACAGGGAAAGCGATCAACAGTGTAACTTTAAAAAATATCCATGGCAACCAAAAAAACCATTATATCGATGGCTTAGAGCAAAAATAATGTATATATATCCAATTTCGGTCGAAAATGAGTCACCCACAGAGGTCAAAAGTTTGGCCACCCTTTCTCTATAATATGATTTATGGAGATACAATACATCATCTCTAAACCATCGATATGTAGATAACTAAAATGAATGAAAAATAATCGTGTTTATTTACTCCTCCCTCAAGTATTATAAATATTTAAATTGTGTATAATTTATGTTATTATCCATTTTTATCTTAGCACGTTTGCAAACTAATATTTTAACAATGCAGCAATTTTACACAAAAACAACATGTAGAGGAACTCTTTTCATAGTTTAGATAATATATGCTAGATTCAGATTCTACTGTATGTTTCATTTATAAGTCATCCTTTCTTGATGTACCCCCATTGGTAGCCGTCAGTCATAGGTTCAAATGTAAGTACTCAGCAACGAACACTCTGAAGATTTTGTTCAGGTCTTCGATAGTGTCCATGTCCAGCGCACCTTTATTGTCCGACGGTTTGTGCCAGACGTTAGGGAATGGAGTCGGGATCACGTGCAAAATGGCAACATCTAAAAACAGTATAATACAAATTTATTGGGCTGTTGATTTCCTCAATTAAGATGTCGGGTGTTTTTTACTAAATAAGGTTTTTTCGTATATTTTGATTATTTGTAATACTGCTACACATAAAAATATAAATTCGTCATACATTTTTTTTTCAATACGGATCAATCTCGGAAAAATTTGGTGAAAAGTGAATTTTTTTATTGAATTTTTACAATGCATAGTAAAATGCGTAAAGTAAACATATTCATTATTTCTTTTAAATAATTTTCTAGAAGCTATCGCTTCAAATTCAGGCCTAGATCTTTGTTGCTTTCATCTGTGGGCATGTGGCACTCTACTGGTGTCGATTCCAGGAAGGAAGGGCCAAAATTACTGATACAACAATAATTGAGTAAAAATTATAAGAATGGAAATAAATAATAAATGACAAAATACTTCGCCATCCATGTACGGCAATACTACTTAAAGGGTTAGTGCCACTAAACATCAGTCAAACAATCAGATAAGTAACCATCTTAAAAAATATATCACACAAATGTTTTTCATCATTACAGTTGATTCAAAAAAGAAATTCATTTACTGAATATTAAAAATACTGTAATGTCTTTCATCTACTCTTACATTGCACCTTCAGTCACCCACAAAAGCAATTGCTTTGTTAACTGCACTGACATACCATGCATCCTTGACTTTCACCATATACATTCTATTGATAGAACTCGAGAATGCCAGTATCTGACTGATCGAAAGAAAGGGCGTGCAGGGTTGAGGTCCTTCCGAGGATCCCAGTTTTATGACTACCGACGTAACAAAGAGATGCCTGGTCAGTAACGACATATCGAAAAAATTAAATCCGAATACATAGTGATCTGTTGGGTCTATTTTGACCTCTGCAATGTTCTGTTTAGACTGCAACCAACGCAATCAACCAGCAAACCAATCGAATAACGAAAATCGAGCAATTTCAGAAATCATTTTCAAGATTTCTTTATGTTTTGAGCAACAATTTTGTAACGTCTTACCTCTCTTAAGGAAAGGAATGTGATCATCCTCAATGTGAGCTCCTACACTTCGAGGCATGAAGTATCTCGGATCGTATGCTCCGATCTGATAGCCTCGCAGCTCTCCCATCTCATGCAATCTCTCTTCAGCGTCTGTCAGGCGAACGTACCACCTTTCCGTCGCAGGGAAGTAGCTGTAGAACTTTGGCCCCGCTGTTCCAAGCAGATCCAAGAGTACCAAAATATCCTGAAATAAATATTAGAAAGTTATATTATTATGTGTTTATTGTCGGCAAGGATGCCAAGCGACATATTTTTAGTGAGAATGTCCCCAATTAGAAACTGTAATTCCAAAACTTAGTTTGCAAGAAAATAATGTAACAATTATTATTATTGTAGTTTTTTAATGCTAGGAAGGAATATTAAGACATTTAATTCTTAGTCTGATGATGGTAAATTTTAATTGTTAAACTAGTCTTTAGAAAAAAAATGTAATTCAATCCTGTGGATAATGGATTCAATCACTTTATTCAATTAACCCTCCAGAGACGAGAGCTTTTTTTCGATAAAAAAATATTTTTTAAGCCATATTGAAGTCACACATAACTTTTATTCCTATAAAAAGTGAAAGAAAAAAACGCAAAGTCGTTGTATAGAAACCCTGCATGACTATATGGTCATGCTCATCCTTTCATTACCGTGTAAAATTGTGTATGGACAGTAATAAGGACAAGTGTGACCGTATGGGCATGCAAACATTCGGGGTTGAAATATAGCTGAAGATGAATTTTTAAAAATAGTTACAATTTGGCCTCTTTAGATCAACATAATTTCAATACAAATATTTTAGCAAAAGAACTGTAAATAATTTGATGTTTATTTTTATATTTATATTATATTTGTAAAAGTATTGTATATAAGTTAAAGCTTTAATAAAATAATAAGTAACCATTCCAAGAAGTACATTGTTAGGAAAAAAATTATAAACAAAATTTAAAAATATCGCATGTGCTTTTGGTAGTTTTTTCTGCTCCTGCGACTTGTTGAAGTCAGTATCTTTTTTGACCAAAATTGACTGAAGGTAACGAACGATATTCAGGTAGAAAAAGGATAAATAGTGGGATCAATAGACAACTGTGTTTACTGTGACCGTACATGGTTACGCTCGTACTTGGAGGGTTAATATAACATAATTTTAGTTTAATGACAAGTTTTGTGTAGAGGATGTAATCGTTTGTTGCTAACATGTAGTACACGCTTTCTATTTGTGTAAAGAAAACATTTATTTAGTATCCTTCATAAAAAATATTAAATCTAGACATGCTTTTCTGAAAATCTGGCGACCCTGATAGTGTGTTTTCCCCATATTTAATAAAACATTATAAGGTCAAACTAAACAATAAGTATAAATTCAACAACACGAAAAGCATATCCACTAAATTTTATATTAACTCATTGTTATCAGTGTGTAATATTTATAATGATTGATATCTCATGGGACCTCTAAAAATGTTTTGATTTATGTCATTACCTCTAATATTTAAGATTTCATGCTACATATCTCACACTTAAGAGTATATTCTAATATAGGTGTCATCTTCTACGATTATTATTATCATTATAATCAAAAACAATATATTGGTTGAATGCAACAATTAGTAATGAATCTTTGGTATAAAAAACACCATTTATAGTAATTACTAAACAATTGTTTAAAGTCAGGGCTGGTTTCTCTCAACAAGGCAGCATTTTAACTGATGCGACTTGAAATATGAAAGACTCTTTTCCAAGATTCTGTTGGACGTCTTGAAACTATTTGACAGATTTCTATTGAAATAATAATATACTCTTTTGTATGAATTCCACATTCTTTAAATAAAGATCAAGACCAGCTCCACACATCATAAGCATTATCAACTGATAAAAGTATACATCAACACATGGAAACCGGTCCAGATCTTTATTAAAATAAATGTGGATTTATTACAAAAAAAAAAAAAATATTTTTTAATATAATGCTTTTCCACGAGGAATTGATGGTGAACGCCTCAATTATTAATTTAGGTTTTTTTAATATTTGCAATTATTTCAGCATTGAGCTGAAACCTGTATGAATTTACCGTAAACTCGGTTTGCACAGTAATGGTGTTTACTTGATAAACATTACAAATCATTTTACGTTTGGTGATTACTTATCATCATACATATTATGTGCAACGAATTTAAAAAAGGGTTTGACAAATATTTTATTATTTACTTCTAAACATGGGAAGGATTAAGAGTATTCTGGGAGAATTTGGAAGGTATTAAACTGATACTACATGACCAACAGCAAATGAAATTTTGAACATTAAGTATTTAGTCTCTAACCTCGATGTTTTACGTTACATAGATATTTATATAATTTAACTGTAAGTGGATCTATGGTGATCTGATATAAATAAAGTTAAGAAGAAATAAACAGAGAGGAAGAATTTCATTAATGAGCTCATCAATAAAATAATAAATACAACTAATGAGTTATTTCAGATGAAGAATTGATTCAAGATTCTCATTGAGTGCGCGCCTCATCTTTGATTATATTTTTTTTATCCACTTACCAACTTCTGCCAGTATGGTGATGATATACTCAAATGGGATATAAAACGAATTGCTTTAAAGGGACTGCCTGTAAATTAAGATATATTTACCATTCTATCAAGATGGTTTGTATTATCATTGTTGACCAAAAACTCTTCTTTCTCCCATCGGGAGGCGAGATGACGCGCTCCGTAGATCGAGTCCTTGGGTCCCCATTGCCGAAAAGCTTCTTCACCGTCAAAGAATAGTAAAGCCAGACTGACGTCATTTTTAGTTTTGATCGAGTTCAAATGTTCTTGCATCACCTTTGCGAGATTGATCATCATTGCACACGGCACTGCAGAATCCGTTGCACCTGAAAACATTTCATTGAAATATATGCACCAGAAAAGAGATATAAGTTTTGGGTAAAATGCCAAAAGCCCAGTGTATACTAATCTGCTATATCAGATTTTATACTTTGAAAGGTGTTGCATTTTGACTGTATATATATATATATATATATATACATATGTCAGTGGTGGGGAACCTGCGGCCTCTTGGCTACTCTGATGTGGCCTTTTGACTTGATCAAAAAATTATACGCAAGCGTTTGGAAAAAAAGCTTAATCAACCCATTATATGTTTGACAATCAAAAAAAAGGGATGGGGGGTGTCAACGTTTTCTTTATTGCGGTCTTATTTTGAATCAGATAAATGAATGTGGCCTTTCGAAATGAAAAGGTTCCCCACCCCTGATATATGGTCTCTACTGCTTTGTATTTTCGTTTTACTATTGTGTATTATGACCATTTTATTTTTTAATTTTACCCATGATATAGATTACTGGGAGAATTTTCATTAAATATCAATGGATAAATAAAAAAAGAAATCGAATTTTAAACAGACTATCAAATATGTCAAAATGTATAGACTCTGAACATGTGAGTGAGTTGATGCAAGATATTTTGACGATTCACTCATAGTCCATATAATGACACCTACCTCAAGGAATATATATTTTGATAAAAATAAACAACGGTACACACAAAATTGGTAACATTATTTGGTTTCGTGTGGATGCATCATTACCATTTACGGCATTTAATATAACACTGTTCTAGGGTTTGCTATGGTCCAGTGATATCAATGTTTAAGTGTAGAAAAGGTTTGAACTAAATTTGTATAGTTTTAAAGTGATTATTTTTTCTTTTTATTATTCCCCACCATTCTAATAATAAACCTCACAGCGAGCATGTCAAAAAAGCATTGTTTATTAAGTATTACTCGCTGACTAATGCTTTAAAATATTACAATTTAACAATTATATTGAATGTTAAAACTGACATAATTTTTTTTTTTTATGATACTTTTTCTTTTTCTTGACTGAATAAAAATATCATGATGCAGTTAAAAGCTGACATGTCACAACAACACCAAACCAAATGATTTTACAAAAAAATGATATTCTACATTCTATTATATTATATATTGTTTGTACATCTGTAATTAAAGACTCAGCAAGATTAATAAATGAATCTACATAATTGAAATTAATTCAGTTGTTCTTTTTTACAAAGCAGGCGATTAAAAACAAATTATGACATTCTGTGTTAGTTTTTTCAAATTTACAGGATTTAATTGAGTAGAAGAAATTAAGTTGAAGTACTTTCATTAGAAGACCATATGTCCCACATGGCGAGAAGATATGGATTTAAAAAAATTAGATCCAAAATACCGCCATTAATACTGTTCATTCTAACCTAAATCTATTGAGACGTAAGTGTCAATTTGACAGATCTGTGAAATGTTATAACAAACTCTGCTGTTAATGTATTTCCAAGTTTGATACTTTGTGTAGGTATTTAATTTAAATTTTCAAAAGTCACTTAATGTCCAATACAAAGACGAGATGCTTTGACAATCTGATTAAATAAATATTTGTGTTACTATTTTAGTAAATACTATGTTAAAATAAGTGTCTTGTTGACACAGTTGCCAACAAAAACAATGCTCATGACAACCTGCAAATTTTGATAATATAGGCTTTCTTCAATAAACCAAGGATGTGGAAAAGATCTATTTAATATTAGAGTTTAACGCCACCTCAGGAATAGTAATAACAGGAAGTTAATTCTTGATGTGTATCCATTTTGAATCTCGATAAAATCGTACACCATTGTAAATAATTAATAAGCAGGACAAGAGGATTGGAATAGATAAAAAAATATAGGATACATCAATTCTGAGAGTGAGAATCTTTGAGAAAAGAGTCGAAACACCTGTCAAATTAAGTTTCAGATGAGTGGAATGACAGGGTTATCTTTTTTGATTGTTGTTTACGATGTTTTAAATAAATGTTTTAAAATAATAAAAAGTTTGATAACCTCTTTATCATTGTTTTCGGGTCTTAAAAGAAATTGTAATGTTCATAAAAGATAAGATATATAAAAACAATAAATTTTAGATAATTAATTCAATGATAAAAGCAGTGCATTCATGGTCATAGAAAAAGAGTTGAATGATTTAAAACAGTTGATAAAATAAATGTACTGCAAACTCTTTTTTCACTAACACCGATTTTGAAGTTGATTTTTCTACTGGATTACATGCTGTAAGGTTTTTCTATACAATTTTTTTTTTTTTATATATACCATGTCCACTCCCACCCAATGTGGACCATATGGACTCCTAATGGAGTTTATCTCAACAGAAGTGTTTCTACGAGAACTGCTTGTTACTCAGTTGCTCAACCTCTCTTTTTCCAAAGAGAGTAGGGATAGAAGGATAGGGCTAGGAAAGGATTAGTGGTAAGCTAATCGCTCTCGATACGCCCCAAATATACAAAATATACTTGTTTAAAATTTTCTCCTTTTCGTCATTAGTAAAATAAGGGCACTTTAGAAATACACTCCTCATATTATCGGTGTAGAGGTCTACAAAAACATAATGCTGAGAAATGGACAAAAAATGATTTTATATAATAAAAAAGCAAAATATTTTGTTTTTATAGATTGAACAGTGAAGCTTTGATATCATAGATACTTTGTGATATTGAGTCATATTGAGTGGTAACCCACATATCATTAAAATATTTGCAAGGCAAGACTTATGTGGCTTGTCGCCATTGAAGGCTTTAATATAATGTGTGCAAGGTAATTTTTCAAAATACCCTCAACTTTTTTTTTACATAGTAGGTACTAAGATTCGTTTCACTAAACATTGAGAAAGATTAGAATACATAGAAAAATTTAAGATTGGCTCTCTAAATTTATAAAACAGTGTTATTTGGAAAAAAACAACATTGCGGTATAAAAAAAAATTGTGTAAAACAAAGTTCTTCAGAATATTATTCAAGCATACGCATTTAATTTAGGAAAAAAAAAAAATATTCATCGCTGCTTGATAACATAAGCACATGTTTACGAGAGACTGACCGTAAATTGCTTTCATCACTAGTTATTGTAAAGTATAAGTAAATTATAAGCAAAGTATAAGTAAAAGCCGCCTGTGTGGTCGAGTGGTCAACGTCGTTGGCTTCGGTTACGGAGGTCACAGGTTCGAATCCCAGTACGGACAGTTTTATAAATTGATTTTTCAATAGTCATGGATGTATGTGATGTCTTTAATTCCCCCCTCCCATCCTATCCTATGAAGAGCGACTAGCTAACCATTAGTCCTATCCTAGCCCTATCCTTCTATTCCTACTCTATTTGGAAAAAGAGAGGTTGAACAACTGAGTAACAAGCAGTTCTTGTAGAAACACTTATGTTGAGATAAACTCCATAAATTGCTTTCATCATGTTGTTAGAACCTAATGAAGACTTTTGTTTGTTATTATCGCCCTGTATTGTTGAATTTCTTTTTATAAGGAAATCTGTAATCCGTTTGTTTCTTTGTTTCTTGCAATCGTGTTAGAACAAATAAGTCACGTAAAAATATAATATTCTTTATTTTCAGTGGACCGTGTATCAATTTATAATTTTGATTGCATCATTCACATTGCGAATTACAAATATTCATTTTAGGGGGGTCAGCATTTTCTTGACTGCGGCCTTATGTTGAATCTGATAAATGAAAGCGGCCTCAGAAATAAAAAAGGTTCCTCACCCTTGTTCTAGGCTATTCAAAATTCAATATTACAAATGCAGTGCAATCACAATATGCTGAATAATTATGACAACTTACCGACAAAATTCTTTTCTCTTGTATACTTGCTGTCGTAATGACAAGCCAAGAACAGGAAACGATGAGCATCTGGATTAAGCTTAGCAATGATATTTTCAAACTCCAACTCTCCGAAGATTGGTGCTTTGTCTTTGAATGCGTCTCTTTCAACGTGCCACCCGAGATCTTCCATGGTTTTAACGATGTAATTTGCTACTTTTTTATGTCCCGGTGTTCCAACAACACGTGGAATCAATATTTCATCGAGAACTGTATTAAAATGCACCATATCTGATAATATAGCAATTTGTTTTACGTCTTGATCCAACAGTTCAACAGCTTTGTGTTGCCTCTGAAAAGAGAGAAAGTTAAGCAATTAAAAATAGTTCCATTTTTATACAATTTGAACAAGAAAAGCTGCTATAAATGAATTATATAATATTTTAAATATCTTGGTGTTCCAAAAAGTATTCGCGGTATGAAAATTTCTCTTCCATTTTCAACCTCTTTGATACAAATCAATTTTTCGTAACTGCTTTGTAAAAAATATTCAATGATAAACGGTCAAAATTTCTGGAACAGCTTTCAAATCACATGTCAACTAACTAGCTAACATGCTAGAAGCGCTATGTAGCAGTGGCGTAGTAAGGGGGGTGCGAGTCGTAAGAATAATAACTATTATTGAAGTACAGTAATTTTTTGAATAATGTGAATTCGTACATATGCGTTTAAAAAATAAAAAAAAAATGCAGCGCTTTGGTCCGCTGTTCATATGTTTAGATTGTATCATGCATATCTTAAGAAAAAATATCTTTGTCAGGTTTTAAGGTGACTAAAGATAGGCTCAAATCAAACCACTCCCAGAAAAAGAGTCGAAAAATACTTCCAAAACATCGTCATTATTCAACCAATGGATTGACAAGTCAAACATACATCTCTAAAAAAACTATTGAAACATATTTCAGCAAGAAATATAAATATTCTTGGAGGCTTAAGGCTTGACCCCGAATGATTTGCAAGTGTCAAAAGTAGTAAATGATGGTATTGCATACTATAAATTAATTTATGAAGGAAAGGAAATGGCTACAAGGCAAACAATACAGAACAAGTCATTTGATAAGCTGTTTGTACTTTAATGTGATGACGATTTTGTACAATATGGATGTACGTATGAATTTATAAATAAATAATATCTTCTTGTATGTATGTGTATCCACTTTATTTTCACCTCTCTTTTAAAACTAACACATACTTATTATTGTTTCAAAAATTGCTTAATTTTAAGTTTTATTCGACTTAGGCGAAAACCTTCACAACAAATCAATCAAGTCAAGGACTTACAGTAGTGAGTTATGTTTTAGAATTTTAAAATACACGAGTTAAGAATTGTAAATTAAATTATTTTGTTATTATTTTCAAACTTTTTCTTCAACCATATTCGATCTCTATGTGGAGGACATGAGCACCAAATAGTGCCTCCATGATTCCCTGTCACCAACCAAAAGCTTTGCTTACTCTCATGCCATGTCAGCATTCTTCAATTAATTCCGCCAAGTACGTCCTGGATAGTACCAATGGTCGTCCAGAATATCGAAATCACACCGGTTAGACAAGGCTCTCCCTGGTATGTTCCCTAATCGCCGAGTTCCTCGCAAAATTAACCACCTCAACCTCAATATCCTACGCAAGCAATTATTTTCGAAGTTCAGTGTACGGCAAAATTATTTTTCAACAAGGTACAAGATCTGATTTAAGTAAACAATGAAACTTCTACAACAAATTATAATTCAACACGAATTCCATAAGGCTCTCACAATTGTCTCGACTGTGAAAATATGTTGACAACAAGTTTATATCGGCAAAGTTCGAGCTAAATATGCTAATTACACTAAATGTTTGAATTGTTTGATACTTCGCAATACAGTCGAATTTAATAATCGTTGAAAGATTTTCAAATGACAATTATTCATGTGAAGAAAGTAAGTCATTGGTGACATTTTTTCGTTAATATGATAAGTTAAAGGTCAAAAGGAAGTTGTTTACCACAAGTGAAAGGACTTATTTATATGTAGAAAGAACGACTTACCTTGGCTTCATATAACTTAGATTTCCCATGAAAACCCTCCGGAAATGTTCCTAATATAAGCGCAATTACAGCGATTAGTTTAATCGTCATTTTAACTAATATAATATCACAAGAATTAAATATGTTTTCGTTCGGTCGTAAAAACCTCCCCTCCGTCGACCTTAAAGTTCACGACCATTTACAAACTGGACTTGCCACCACAGATAATATAGACTTGCCACACTCCAAATTTATCGACTTGACACTTGACAGACAGGTTGAGTACTGCCATATTTGAAAATTATAAGTTTCGTACCTCTATATAAAGAGGTAAAATAATATTTGAGACCAAGTCCCAATAACACATGCTTAAAATTTCGCTTTCGATTAGTTTTAATTTTAAATTGTGATTATACAAATGTGATACGGCTAGTATACGTTAGGTTTAACCAGGGGCGTGCTAAAAGGACTTGCGCGAGCCTTTTGCTATATTTCACTTTGGCGAGCGAGCTATTAAATTAAGAATAATATTCTCAAATTTATTTGTTATATGTACAGTAGAGGTCTGCACGGGCCCGGGCCTGGCCCACGGGCTCTTACCCGACCCGGCCCGTGGGCCGGGCTCGGGCGGGTAAGCGCAATCGAGAGTCGGGCTCGGGCCGGGCCGGGCTTTGGAATTTGGGATATAATGTTGGGAAAAATATACCAAATTGAGGATTTCAAATTCCTCGGTGAGCTAAAAAAAAAAAAAGGACTTTCGGAGATAATCTGGGGAAAAAGTATACCAAATCGAGGATTTCAAATTCCTCGGTGAGCTAAAAAAAAAAAAAAGGACTTTCGGAGATAATCTGGGGAAAAAGTATACCAAATCGAGGATTTCAAACTTCTCGGTGCTTCGGGTCGGGTTCGGGTAACAAGTGCGGCATTAGACTCGGGCCCGGGCCGGGTCGGGCGTGAGTTTTTCGGGCTCGGACCGGGTAGTTTTGTAAAATTTTGGCCCGTGCAGACCTCTAATGTACAGTGTATGTCTTTCCAACATTCTATATTCTTGAAGCAACAAATGCCCTTTGGCAATTTTTTTTCCATTGAACTGCAGGATGTGTCACTGTCTGATCCAATGTCTGATCATCTGATTCAATACTATCATAATTTAAGGAAATATTACCATTTTCCTCAGTATTCGTAAAATCTTGGTAATCCACAGCTTCTTGTTCATCTGTTGAAATTTCTAAGAAATGATTCTCAATATATTTTTTCCGGATTTTCGCTATTAATCATATGTTCAAAGTCATCCTCGGGTAAACCATTGGTTATTTTCTCCGAGAATTCCCGAGGAATTTTTTAATGTAAGCCCATTTTGGGCGATTGGCCAAACGTAGCTTTGTAGGGCTCCATTTTAATTGCTTCGTGATAAGTTGTATTAATGCCCCATTACTCGAAAAAGAGACCAGTTGCCCAAGAGGAAGTTTTATGGTCCCACATCCAAGCAACCAGAGAATTTTTCATCGATTGGTTACTTCTTTCAACGGAACCTTGGCTTTGAGAAATGTCTAGGTCTTCCGTTTATCAACATAAAATCAGGCCACAATGACCTAAATTTCCAAATTACGCCGGTGGTGAATTCTCTCCCATTATGCAATTGCAGAACGTGGGGCCCCGAAATTTAAAAAAACATTCGAGGAGCACTTTTCCTACTTCTGCAGCCCTTTTACAAGTTAGTGGCCTCAAAAAACTTTATTTAGTCAAATGTTCCTTATAATGAAGAATAAATTTAAAGTCGCCGTCAGGTAAACTTTGAAAATCAACTAAGTCTACTTGTCCTCTTTCTTTAACTCAGAAACAGTTGTAGGACGGAAAACTATACCTGCTTGCGAGGTCTTCATTTCTCGGTACACCTTTCACACTGCTGAAAAAACATCTTTATTATTGCATTGGGTATGTTGGCAATGTTGGCATAGTGTTCCGAAACTTTTGTATGTGTCTTTTCTCCATTATGTCCACAAGCTACATGCATGTCTCTAACAATGGACAACACGTTTTTTCTAGTAGCCATAATTCTTTGGTCCTTTGTTTTCGCCACTTTGATCACTCCTACAAAATTCACCAACGTAATTTTTTTCCGAATGTGGTAATATTGTCTGTCTTTAGGGTTTTATTATCCGTATCCTTTAAAACGTTTATCACATGTCGTTCATGATCTTCAGTCCATAAGTATTCGCTTTTGTAATTATTGATGGCTGACTGCATGTCCATTTTGAAGCGTTGTTTGTAAGAATTGTAAGAACGGCAAGAAACGATACGAACCGTAAGTACTATGTGGTACTATGAGAACTTTATTAAATTTAAATTTCACGAACTAACGGCCACATCTACTCATAGATAATAAACAAAGTCTCTTTTAACCATAGACAATAAACTTATTTTGCAACTTAAGTACGCGCTCGCATTATAATATTATACATACGCCAAAGCAAATAGCAAAAATACATTTAAATAAAAATAAGATAATCTTTCACTGATTATAAAAAATCTAGGTACCTAGATAGATGGATACTTATATCGTTTTAAAAATATACATTGTTTCTTAACTTGATAAAACAGTCTGCAACTTTACAATGTAAATAAATACGTTTACAAATAAACAGATGGCAGACACCCATTTAAAAGTAATTGAATTATAAAGGATATTTATTCATATATTTTCTAAATAGTGCGGTACGATATCGTAAACTTTTTTTTGAATATCTACATTTCTTAGAAATACGAAAACAACATTATTAAAAAAATAAAGATTGAGGACATGAATGCTATTTTTTTAAGTCATTCGCATCGGTCTTTATCGGACAATAAGCATTGTCATCGGTAAATAAGTATTATTTTTTACATAATTAGTATTTAGTCCTATAATATGTGGACGAATTCTGAAAGTTAGATGTTCGTTTTATTACAAAACATCATTTTAAGATTTTGAAGACGTCCTGGTTGATTCCAGTATTTTTTATTGTACTAATGTGGCGCCTGGGGCATTTTTGATCAGAAAGTTAGCTGTTATTATTTCATCAATAAATTAGTAATTTTACGCTATGCGCAATAATAACTTACTCAACAATATTCAGTCAAAACCAAATTCAACTAATTTAATGCATTCATGACTATGTCATTGTACGGTTGCGAGACATGACACTTCAGGAAAACATAAGCTCAACGATGTCAAAGAGAAAAGTAAATTGTCAAGGGTCAGATATATATTGGATGCACCGTGTTAGGTGTGAATATTCCAAAAAAGGAGCGGAAATGGTCAAAAAAGCCCAATATTTTGATTTGAAACTATTATACCTACATATACCTACAATATGTAAATTTAAAAAATACTTTACTTAACAAGGTTTTTTCTTATATTAGTTGCTTTCATCATACATTCCTAACAAAAAGTTTGGTTATCTTAAAGAATAGCGTCGTGAAGTATTTGACGTTTAATCAAAATTGCCGCCAACACAGAAATCGTTCGTGAATTATCTGTTTTAAATAATTATAAAAATCTAGGAAGCGTTATGATCTTAGATTACTGTCAGAATAAATAAAAAAAACAAATGTATATTCAATCGTATTTTAACTAAGATGTATAAGTAGTTACACATAGCTTCCAATATTAACGATTTCTCGGCGAAATCGGTAATATTGGAAGACAATTATATAAAGAAAAAGATAATTATCTGACTAATCAAAGATCATGACGCTTCTTAGATTTGTATAATTAATTAAAACAAGCTATTCACGAACGATTTCTGTGTTGGCGGCAATTTCGACTAAACGTCAAATGCTTTACGACGCTATTCTTTAAGATAACCAAAAGTTTTATGAATAGATAAGTGTTTTAAGCTGGAGAAAAATAAAATGTGAAAATTTACATTATGAAGACTTCATAATGAATGTAAGAGTTCCCAGATACCATTGAAAACCCATTGGAGACCAATTGGAAGACAGCAAGGGTCAGCAGCTATTTTTTCATCGGTCAGTGACTATGTCCTCAAATGGTCAAAAAATATCTCAGTAAATGTTCATTAAACAACGTAATCGGTCAGCAAATAACTTTTTTTGTTTGTATCATTACTAGGTTAGGTTAGCTGGTTGGGTAATGACAGTTCTGAATAAATATTGAGCGTTTTATTTAATAAATTACACATTACACGCTGTGGCTGATTACCCTATAAGCAAATGAGGCGCGCGCTTGGGGCCCCAGAAATAGCTTATTTAATATAACCCATATACTTTTTGTTCAGATTTTTATATATATATTTCACTTTGATATTCTGACGTTTTTATGCTATCCGAAAAACAGGGCCACCAGTGTGCTTAATCCGCCACTGATTACACGCATTATATAACGACCACTTATCAAATCTACTGAAGATATTGATATTAGACTACTGACTGCTTATTTGATTTACTTGTCAAAGATATACCAAAGCACAACACAATTTGATTATCAGAATCTAGTAATCAAAAAGCTATGCTCAGAATCTCGTCTGCAATTGGATAACTGATTCTGAGTTTAATATTACCTTGACGATACCTTTTTCTAATCGTTTTATTGAAAGTAAAAAAAACTTTATGCCGTATTCTTGACTTATCCAGCTGTACCGCTAATTTCATCTTAGAGAAAATGTATTATTTATTCAAACAAAGTTCACAAAAAAAAAAACTGCGAAACTCCAAATTTAGAAGCACGTTGAAACATCAAACACCGTTTTAGGTATTATAAGTAACTGTTGATTTTTTGAACACACCTCAACTAAGTTTTTCTTGTTCGAAAATGAAAAAAGTCTGCACTATTTCTCTTTGGGTGACATAACAGTACACGCAGATTTTCGGCAATTGTTCGAAATAAAATGATGAATTGGTCACACGGCCCGACTGTTTTTTATTCTTACTGTATTATATTCACTGATTTGATACTCACGCCGAATATTATATATTTTATGGATTATTACAATATACCTTGTATTTTTGTCGTCTTTAATGCGTGTTTGTCTGTAATACATAGCCAGTGGCGGATCCCCCATAAGCAAATAAGACGCCTGCTTAGCCGAAACCTTAACCCTCCAGAGAGGAGAGCTTTTTTTCGATAAAAAAATATTTTTTAAGTCATATTGAAGTCACGGATAACATTTATTCTTTTAACAAAATTTTAAAAAAAAAAACGCAAAGTCGTTGTATAGAAACCCCGCATGTAGTACTATATGGTCATGCTCATCCTATTATTACTGTGTAATATTTTGTACGGACAGTAATAAGAACGAGCGTGCCCGTATGGGCACGCAAACATTCGGAGTTGAAATATAGCTAAACGTGAAATTTTAAAAAATGTTTACAATTTGACTTCTTTAGATCAACATAATGTCAATACAAATATATTATCAAAATAACTGTAAATATTTTGATATTTTGATAAAAAAAAATAGCTAACAGTTTCAAAAAGTCCATTAAAAAATTGGAAATTAAAAAAATCGCATGTAATTTTAGTGGCCGTTTATGTCCCCGCGGCTGATGACTTACTGAAGTCTGTACCCTTCTTAAACAAATATAAGTTATAGCAATGATACTCAGCTAGAAAAAGGATGAATAGTGGGATCATAGACAACGGTGTTTAATGTGACCATATGGTCACGCTCGTCCTTGGAGGGTTAAACCGAAGACCTCAAAATTACTGAATATATCTCACACATTTTTAGACCAGTTTTCAATTTAGTTTTAACATGGAAAGCTCATAAAATCGCACCAATTTGTACTACCACGGTTTTTAGTGAAGAATGTAATCATTGAAATATTTTTTATATTAACGACTCGAAGAATCGAGTTTCAGGTATTCGGGCATGTTTTTGTTTTATATCGACAGTGGAAAGGAAAAACGATGTAATCCACAGTTTTTTTCAAAGAAGCTTTTCGATAGAACGCTAAACATAATATTTTCTTCAAAAATCGCCCGAGTTTTTGTCAAATAAATATGATTATATGTAATTAATTATTTTTTTAATTTTTATAACATTCTGTTTAAGTGTTGATATATATTATGTGTCATAGGCTTCGCATATCAAAAATCTCATCTCAATGCTCGATACTGATTTATAGGAATGTCACATTAAATTATTGTCAATGTTATAAAGGTGTTTAGTCACTGCGCAAAAGGTTTGACTGCAAATACCATTATTTCAGTGCATTCAATTCAGAATGTAACGATTTGTTTAAGATTTTATTTCGTACGATTTGTAAGCTTTGTTGGACCGGTATGAAGTCTAATGAAAACGGCGTATTCAATTTATTGTTCGCACGGGAATGTGTTTTGTATATTCACTGAATAAAGCAATAAAAACAGTACATGCACAGTAGATGTATGGTACATAATACATTTTGCATGTATACTACTGGCTACACCATTCACAAAAAAGGGGAAATCATAAAAGAGTCATATGAATATTGTTATCAAACAATAATGTAATATTTTATCAAAGGAAGTGCGTCGAAATCTCTCTGCAACCCGTTTTGGACAAGCCGTATCGTATTACAAACATTAATAATTAAAAACTTACTCCTTGTCATGCTTTTTTCTAATCCATATCCGTTCTCAGTGTGGAGCATATGGCTTTGTAATGCAGGTATCTCAACAGAAGATTTTTTGCGAGAAATGCATGTTACTCAGTTTCTCAACCTCCCTTTTTTGAAAGAAAGTAATTTTAGTATTGGTAGGGTAGCAGGAAATATTTTAGATATTAAAAACACCCATGCCATCGAACATAAATCGATTGAAAAAAAATCTGTTCGTACTGAGACACGAATCTGTGAGATCTGCATAGGAAGCCTCGTTTTCGTGACCACTGATCAACGTATTTTAAAGGATAGAATAGCGTCAAAGGTACTCCTTGCGAACTATTTGGTTTGGAAACCAAGTGACATAAAAAGTGAAATAAATCAAGTATCAGACCCCTGGTCTTAGTCACAGAGTAAGTCTATGGACCTGATATTGTTTTGTATTATGACATTAATTTATGAGTATATAACATTCAAAAGAGACGAAAGCCAATGGTTTCCAAGTAAATAATTAAAAAAATTCAAATCACTTTATAGATTAACTTTTCAATAGATGTATGTATTTCTGTCCTAAGGCATGGATGTAAATATGTGATGTCTTGAATTCCCCCTCCCTTCATTTTATCATGAAAACGGGGCATAGTAAGAACTATTAGCTAACCACTCTTTTTCTAGCCCTATTCTTCTATCCCTACCCTCTAATAATTCTGCTAGAAAAGCAGTTACTCTTCTGTTGAGATAAACTACATTATGAGTCCATATAAAAAAGGGAGAACTCAAAAAACATATATTTTAACTCACACACTACAAAACAAATATTTACATCATTATTTTTTGAATTACGAAGCTTGCGTGAAGCGATGTAAATGATAAACAGAAAAAAATCAATATTGATACGGAACTGAAAGAATATTTTAGTGGTTAACATTGAAACGTTTCAATCCTTGAAGTGACTCATTGAACATAATTAAATGGCACCTTGATCTTATTAATAAGCATACTTAATATGTCATGATTTTAATAACCATATATTATGTTGATAAAATCGCGGTAAATATTTGTGTTTTACATTTTACTCCACTCCCCGTTTTTGAGTATCCTCAATAAGGTAAATTCTAAATAACAACCGTCACGTTTAAAAGCCATGGAACGAAGAATTTGAATACAGCTATCGTGGACAAAAAATATAAAAACAAATGAACATCGATCATAATTCAAATATCATGTTATATTAATTCATCGATGTGTCATCAATTATTATAAGTATAATTCCGATTTACAAATAGATTACAGATTGTTGAATAAGTATTTTAGAATAGTGTCACATTTATAGCTATATCTTATCCCATATGGAACAAAACCAGGCATCTAGTAATTAGTAAAACACTAACGGTAGTTAGGATGTACTGGCAGCTTTAGACTTTCACACAATTCACTATTTCGCACATTTAATTATTAAAGATTGTACTTCCGGATATCAATGTTGTGTTTCTTTTTCCCAATACTGCCTGTCTCATACAATCCATGGACCAAACAGTAATAGATACGTTTAAACGATATTATATAAAAAAATAATAAAGCAAGCTATCAAAATAACTATCAGGTAAAGTGGGCCATCATTAAGAGATCTTTGGAAGAACTATAAAATATAGAACGTAATAAAAACAATATTGGAGACGAGTGAGCTGAAATAAATAGTCAACTATGAAAGGTTCCTGGAAACAATTATGCCTACAAATAAATAGTGGTTTAATAAATTTTGAAGAAACTCCGGAAACTATCACATAAGAAATAGTTAGCCTAATGATTGAACTTATCTTGGGCGTTATCAACGAAGATTCTAATGAGTTTATTGAATTGCACTCAGTACCTATGTCAAGTGAATATTTATTTGAGCAACAACGAAATTGAGGAAGAAGCTGATAATATCGTGAAGACTTCGTGCATCTTGGCAATTTTTTGACTATAATGGAAGACTGTCATCCCAATAAACAACGTATATATCGAGTTATCAGGTTGATTGAGAAAGAAACCAAAAATAGGGCGTAGTTAGGGCAGTTAGTTAACAAGTAGTCCTGTCATTGCATCCTTTTATCTCTACTAGTTTCAAAAAAAGATTTTAAACAATTGAGTAGCAAGCAGTTATAGTAGAAAAATATGTATTGAGACAAAAAAAATATTTATAGCACTAGTCAGTAACCTTTTGGACCTCGCAGACTACCAATACGTTAAAAAGGGGCTCGTTAAATCTCAGAGCTTTTCGCAGTTTTCTGGAAAGGAGCGATTTTTTATCACTGTTAAACAGTTATATGTAGTATTTTTTAAATCAGTCGAATGTCTCTTAATAATATTTTATAATTTTGTAAAATTGAGCAATATACATACCTTAAAATAAATAATATCAACGCTGAATAATGTGCTTACAAATCTCAGTTTGAAAGAGTGAAAATTCCAAGAATTCAAGTCGATATTGTAGATAATATATGTTAGATCAGGCGTGGGGAACCTGCAGCCTAATTCTGTAAAATTATGTAAATTCGTAAATTCCTGACATATTCTGACCGTAAAGTCCTGTTTCCGGCCAAAGTTTCCCTAGTCAATGTTTACCTTGTCAGCCTTATGTCGAATCAGAAAAATGAATGCGGCCTTTAGAGAAGAAACGATTCCCCACCCCTGTGGTAGATCGTCTCCGAGCCCCTCCAGCTTACCCTTATGTACTTCCGTATCGATTGGTGGAGAGTGCAACGTTGAGTACCCTACAGAAATATCGTTACAGTTTACATGATAGTTATGTAATAAAAAATTATAATTTAGTCGGCTAACTGGATAGATACGGTATTATATTCTTCAGCGAGAAGATGAATAGGTAAATGTGTATAATTTCGCATACGAGTTCAACGACTGGCACAGTTTCACTGATGCTAGTGAAAGTAATTTAAATTGTAATGGCTCCTTCTAAGAAAAAAAACAATACGTGAATATAATATGATGCTCTGATAGGCGCGTTTTCTGTAGAACAATTATTATCTGTTAGAATGTATAAGATAATTTTTTGTGGCCCATAAAATATCTCACAGTTTTTCGGCCATGTGCGAACATCGTGAACTTTGCTTAAAATTTGAAATCGTATTATATATATCGTATATATTTATGTATTTGTAAGGAATATCTACTCTAAATTAGTATTAGATTGTATTACATTGACATTAATTTGATGTCGCATGAAAGCTATAAAAAATTAAAGGCCACATTATAGAAGTTTTTTTGAATTTAATATATTATATTTTTTAATACTGAGTTTAATCGTTGATGATGATGTTGACAGTTTTGCTAGGTTTTGGATTATATCAATTAAATTTACATGCATTCAAATTTTAATTACGTACTAATTATATGTCAGGTCCGTGGTGCAGTGGTCAACGTGGTTGGCTTCAGTTACGAATCTTACGGATTCAAGTCCGAGTACAGGGCCTCCAAATTTTATTGCGCCTGGGGCCTCCCATTAGCTTAATCCGCCATTTCTTCCCACTCTAAAATTAACGATGCGTAGTGGCATCGATTAGTTAACTTCTTGTCCTGTCCTAGCCCCTATTATTATATTCTCACTATTTTAAAAAAGAGAGGTTGAACAAATGAGTAACAAGCAGTTCTCGTAGAAAATCTATTGGGAGCGGATATGGATTAAAAAAAACTATTCTCAATAAAAGTATTTTATACATCACCAGAGCAAATTGAAAAATTCACCAAATGCAAAGCTCGATAATCAAAAAAAAACTATCGATACGTTTACAAACGTCTAAGATGTCACATTTGAATAGATTTTTTAAAAATTGATATTCACCATAATGGGATTTGAACCCAAAATGGCCTGATTGCTTGTGTAAAACTCATACAATGTTTGTGGAAAAATAAAATGTAATTTTAAATTCATTAAAAAAATTAATGAACTGGTGCGGATTTTTTTATTTTTTTACGAGACGGCACTCTTGTCTCCGTGGATTTCATGAACCAGCCGAAACCAATCCCATTATTACCATTGATTTAAGCGAAAGAAAACACTTTTGAGTCGGACAGTTATTTTCAGAGAACTTTCTCTTGATCTATTTATAATATAATATGTGTGATATAATAACACCGTAGATTGAATACGTGGTCAATATTGTCGTAATTCAAAGTTATCAAACTACATATTGTGGCAGCCCTGACTCAAATGAACCGCTACGGATCCGAACGCAAAACAGGAAAGCCTCCACAGCTGGTGCGAACGGTCACAGCGAAATTGTCCATTCAATCAATGCCCTCGTAACACAGTGCGATCGCAGGTAGGTCAGCCGATCTAAAACTTTTTGACTCTGGCACCTTCTCATTCTTAGATGATTCCAATATACGCTTTTTTACTGTTATTTCAATACCTCCAGGATTAATATTTTCTTGTCTATATCAAAAATGTGTAGTGGACAAACAAAAGAATCAATATCTGCATCTGTACATGGGAGGGAAACAGGTAAACTACAATATTTTAATTCTCATCAACAAATTTATGTTTTTTTTAAGCTGGAAAAATTAGGTAGTAAATTTCTTTGTTTTTAAGAAGTATTTAGTATTATAATAAAATGTTTTCATATTTTAATGTATGATGGGTAATTCTGAACACAATTTTCACAGGACATGTCACGTAAAATATTAATTCTAACAAAGTTTTTCTCACCAATGTTTAGTGAAAGCTTTGCTGTAAAATGTACAGCTCGCGGGCCGCAAAAGAAAGTTTCGCGGACCGCCGGTTGGACAGCGCTGATATTGATCATTTACTTAAAAAAATACTGATTAAAAAAATATTAGTTTTTAAATAAACCACACATTACTCTTTTTAAAACTAGGATAGGTGTTCTTCCTATGATAATTTCACTGAAAATATATTATCTCTGCATGCTTTTGAGACATCTTTAAAACAAATAATTTATTTTTGTGTTTTAACAGATGATTTAACTTGAATTCTTGAAGAACTATTGTTAATGGACTAATATTTTTCATATACCTTTATTTACCTACACTACGCGATCTGTATTTTTTTAAATACAATTTAATGGCTGTTTAGTAATTAACACAATCAATTTGATGCTAAATTTTTGCAGAAATTAATAAAAATAATTTTATAGATATTTTAAATATAACTGTATTAAAAACGCTTTATTTGTTTGCGACTATTTCGACGACTATGACTACTTTCAGAGTAAAACATTATTTAAAATAAATAACAAAACGTTGTCTTCAAAATATTATGTGTAATTGTATGTAATAATTATATTGGTCAAGTTCATGATGAATTAGTATCAGCTGTAATGCCATTTTCATTTCTTTACATTTACAAAAATAAAAAATAAATATACTAATTGAGAGAACAACTTTTAAGACTATTTATTTTATTTTTTGATTACAGTTACCTAAACCTGGCTAGAAGAATTAAAAAATTAATCAAAATAAAAAATCGGGTTGAAAATAATTTGCCATATCCAGTAATGACACGATTAAGGATTCTGTGTCGAGACGTCCCGGGACAAAAGTCCCAGGACTTTTAAAGTTTTCTGCTGTCTTAAGTCCCGGGACTGTGTTGTTAAATGTCCCGGGACTTAAAGACAGCCAAATTGTACATTTTGATTTCGAAAAAACCATTCTAACAAAATAAAATTTGATGTTAGCAATTTCTAATATTATAATTAAATGTTCATACCTGATGTTGTTTTATTAACAAATAAAATCACTACAAAGTTATCAATGTGTCAATACGACAAAAAAAGGTATAAAAGCTGTATTGTGATTTGTGAAATAACGGTCATAATTTTACCCAATTCATTGATATTTTTTCAATAGATTTACTGTTGTCATCCCTTTTTAGTACATACATACATACAAATATTTAATTTTAATGAATTCATAATTTTATTGAAAGGGAAATAAAAGTCCCAAGTCCCGGGAAGTCCCGGGACTTTGACTTTATCACGTCTCGTGTCCCGGGACTTTGAAAAACCCGAGACTTCAGAATCCCTAGCCACGATGCATTACGTCATCGATTATGAACATGAAAAACGGTGGAGCACCTCTTTTCGGTTTGAGCGTTGTAGAGCCAGATAGCCAGTACTCACCGCCTACGACGTGAATCTACGCTACATGCCTTGGATGCCGTCGCATATACCCACAGAGCATATATATATACTAAACCATAGACGAAATTACTGCATTACGGAACTCAACTCCTCGAAGGCAATCATGCGGCACTTGAGGCTGAAATAGATACATCAGCAAATACTGCTACAGACGCTCTGTTAAATCGTTACTTTCTAACAGACACTCGATTTGATTTTCGTTACTATGACTACTTGAGTAATCGCAGGATCTGTTCTTTGAATATCCGTATCAACAAAGTTGATATATTTTAATGCAGCTTTTATTTTTGTTTAATAAATGCATACTGACAGTGGAAAGTAAAAAGAACGTAACCCGAATTTTTCAAAAACAGTTTTTTTCGATAATCACAATAAACAAAAACTTGATACATGGATCAAAAGGATGAAAGCTGAAAATGCCGAATTAGTATCTAAATTAAGCGTTTAAGTTTTAAAAAATGAAGGACCTGGGGGAAATTGGGACCATGAAAAAATACTTTTAAAAAGGTTTTTCTTTTAAGGCTAAGTCAATAAAAAAAAACAGTTTATCAGTCACTGTGCACTTCAATATAATTTGTCTTCGGTCCAAATCATCAAAAAACGTTTCAAACCATTCCGAATTTTCGCGGAACAGCTATTCAGGTCCCGCGGAACATAGTTTGGTTAACCCTGATAGTAAATCGGTATTAAGACGATCCGAGGGGGTAGGATCGCCAAATTGGTCGAGATCCCGGATCCAGGGATTACATGCCCTAGTTCATTTAATATGTAATATTTTACTAGTATGTACTGTCAACATGGTGCATTAGTTGCATTACTATATTGGGTGCATTAATGCACTACTATAAATTGTCAAACCACATGGTTTTCAAGCAACAAATAATATTATCTATAAGTATTTTATATTCAGTATGTAATCAGCAAATATTTTCGCCGATACTAAATCGTTACTTTACTACATTATCACATCCCTAGCGAACGGTAACTGTTTGTTTTAAATTCCGTTGATTTAATATCGAAAATTGTTACGGTTATCTCAAAATTTGGTGAACGATACTCACACAAAATAAAGGAAATTTTGATGGAGCAGTTTGTGCGTTTATTTTATTTGGCAAATGGCAACCGGATGTAGTTTTTAGAGACACAAAACCACTCAGTTTTGCTTATTTCTTTGTTTTGTTTTTTTTTTACCTCTGAACATTCTTACGTGATTCATAGCGGTTTTCCTTATCTTAAATTTATATTAACCGCACATAAAATTAATAATTTTACAAATTGAAAACCCTCGTAAATCATTTTAATCTACTCGTGCAATCTAACACGTGTATCGTGCAAAATGCATGTTTAGCACATTTCGAAACGATCTTCATACTAAATTAATTTTCGTCCGTGGTACAGTGGTTAACTTCGATGGTTTCCAGGACTGATCTCACGGGTTCAAGTCCCAGTTAGAACATCATTTTTTAAATCAATTTAAATATTTTCGTTCGAAGGCATGAGTTTCTGTGATGTCTAAAAAAATCATTCCACCATTCAAATCCTAAAAACAACAAAGCGTAGCGAGAGCGATGGGTTAACGTCTAGTCTTATCCTAGCTCTCTATGCTTTTTATCCCCACTCTTTAGTAAAACAAGAGAAGTTGAGGACTTGAGTAACGAGCATTTCTCAGAGTAAAGCATCTGTTAAGATACATCCATTAGAATGTAATATTCTCAACATTGAGAGTGGTCATGGATTTTAAAACATATACAAAAATAGCAAGTTCAAATCCCTGCTAACTCAAATTTAATACCAAACACTGATACTAATAACAAGCAGTTTTCGTAGAAGTACCATTAAAGTTCATATGCTATATAAAAAAAAAATCACTTCACATAATATACCTCTCATTATAATATACCATCAACATTCCGAATAATAATTTTATATAACACTTTAGGGCATGGGTGTCCAACCGGTAGATAGAGATCGACCGGTCGATCCCAAAGCAAAATTTGGTCGATCCCGAAATCTTCCGTGAATTTCGAAAAAATATATAATTTAAATATACAAAAATACTAAAATTTAATTATTTTTTAAACACATACCTATCTAATGATATGTATTTCGCATTTTAAATAAACATTTCTAAGTTTGGAGAAGGGAAAAAATCCCAAATTAATAAATTTATTATGAGAATCATGTTAGAAGTCGATCGCGAGAAAACTTAATATTGAAAAGTCGATCCCAGGGCAAAAAAAGGTTAGACACCTTTGCTTTAGGGTGTTCACTGTCAATACTGTGGATAGGCATTATATTCAAAAAATAAAATTTACATTTATACTAATTTCCACTTTTATTTATTTAGATCAAAACCGGTTTCACTCACAAGCATCAGTTGATAATGCTCGTCATGAGTGAAACCAGTCCTGATATTAATAAATAAAAAAGGGAATTAGTACAAATGTATATTTTATTTTTTGATTTTATATGTTTATATATTTTCAAAAGATTTTCTAAGAAAATTTATGGAAAAAAAAATGTTTGCTCGTATTTATATAATACTATTGCAGTAAAGTTATAAATTAATAAGCATTTTCTATTGTATTTAAACTCAACGTGGTATTAAAAAATTCTTCAATGAAATAACTGAATCTTGGCCTTATTCTCAGTGACTTTATTCTGATTTCATCTTTGGAAAAGATCCGTTTTATCCTCTTAATATAACGTTAACTGTAAAAATAGTGAGTACTTAAGCCTTCGAAGGTAATATAACCTGAATTCATTCACCGGATTATTAATGAAGCGCAAACGTATCATTTATTAATTCAGTTCATTTTTTAACCATAAAACTCAATATAAGATGTTTTATTACAATTTCTTTTCTTTTGAAAGTGTTACAGTATATTAATTCATTAATATTTATGGTATCACTAGAATCGAATGCAGATTTCGTCGTTACGAAATATTGGTAATAGAATTTTAAGTTTTTTTCGACTGATATTTGTTATATGATAAAAACTCATGATCAAATTAATATGTAGGTTCAAGTCCCAGTACAGACAGACTCATAAATTATTTTTGACGTGACAACGTCTTATAAATCGATGAACGTCCGTTGCACGCACGAAAAAACATGACTCATTGTCCCGATTGTCGCGTTACGCAGAAGGCAAGCGTGCGAGCGAGAGCGCGGATAAGCGAAAGAGAGGCACGATCGGCCTACCGTTCGGTACACAACTTATACACCTACAGTACCTACACGTGATCTGTTTACAACTGTTTATAAAGTGAAGTGAAATGTTAATGTGGTTTTCATTGTTTATATTACAACAACAATTGCGGCGATAAAGGTAATTAATTCTTGCATATTAAAAATCTGATTAACGTATAAAAAATATACTTTTAACAATAAATTATCAACGATTTCTTTCGCAGAACCGCCTAAAGTCACACCATGGCAGACCAACCTGACGAACCTGTGAATCTCACGGATCTGCCACTATCGTCAAGGAGTAATGTACCCATGGAGGTGCAAGATGCTACCGCATCCACGTCTGCAACGCCATTCGCTGGGCCAACAATCGCTGCTTCAAAATCGAACGCGCAGAGACAACGTGAGTACAGACAGCGTATTGCAGCATCCAGAACTTCTGCACAAGCTACAGCTGCGAGGAAATTGAATACCGAAAGACGACAAAAGAGCAGACTACGTACAGCTGCTAACTTGGCTCTTGCCAGTAGTTCATTAGAGTCGAATACTGCATCCTCTTCTCGTTCAGGGGAAAGACCAAGCAATGTCCGAACTGGTACTCAACAACGTCACACCATGTCACACCAACCTGATGAACCTGTGGATCTCGCGGATCTGCCACTACCTTCAACGAGTAATGTATCCATGGAGGTGCAAGATGCTGCCGCATCTACGTCTACAACGCCATTCGCTGAGCCAACAATCGCTGCTCCAAAATCGAATGCGCAGAAACAACGTGAGTACAGACAGCGTATTGCAGCATCCAGAACTCTTGCACAGGCGGCAGCTGCGAGGAAATCGGATACCGAAAGACGACAAAACAGCAGACTACACAGCGGCTCCAACTTGGCTAACTTGGCTCTTGCCAGTGGTTCAGTAGAACCGACTACTGCATCCTCTTCTTGTTCAAGGGAAAGATCAAACAATATCCAGACTGGCATTCAACGACAACTCACATACCAACAACGTCAAACATTAGTAGCAGTACCAGCACAAACCACTGTTCAACCAGGTACTTCTTCAGATCAAATTGAAGTTCCACAGGCACAATCTGCTTGGAACACCAAATGGGCATCATCGATCATAAGATTCAAATCAACATTTCTGGATAACGATTTTGGCTACGCTTGCTCGGTTTGCGACAGACTGACACTCCCATTCATTTCCTACTTTTCCTATCACCGACCTATCTTTAACAGAATAACACAGATTGGAAGACGTTAAATATCACACATGTATAAAAGTTGTAAATAAATTGCTAAAAGCACATTGTTACTTGTAAATAAACTGTTCATCAAAGTAATAAACATATTTGAATTAATGAGTGCGAATAAAATATATCAATAAAAAATTGTAGATTTCATTTCACTCCTTCTTCGTATCCATACAAAATAATGATAATTCAATAAAAATGATTCCATTTTATTCATAAAAGTATGCAATCATTTCATCAATGTTTTCTTATGATGTTGTCACTTTAAACTATCGTCCGTAAACCGACTTTACAGACAACCAATTATTTTTTAAATAGATGTATAAATTTCTGTTAATAGACACGAATGTCTGGGATGTCGAAAAATCTTTCTCAAAGATCTCTGATTCTAAAAAGACAGTGGGGTAGCGAGAGTGATTAGCTAATCTTTAGCCTTGCCATATATCTATCTTTCTCTCTACTCTCTTCGAAAAAAAAAACTTTAGCAACTGAGTTACGAGCAGTTCTCGATAAAACACTTCTTTTAAAATAAACTCTATTACGAATTTATTTCATATTGTAACCAGACATGCTTAAAAAAACAACATTTTATTTACAGTATTTGTGTATTTTTTAATCAACATTTTCAGTTGAAAATTCTCATAAAAGAGATATTTTTAATATAATGCTTTTTCACCAAGTCAACAACTTAAAAGTATTTTTAAACACCTTCGGCACTTTTGGTTGGTAAAATCAGTAACTATTTTTAATAAAATTAATAATTAAAAGACTGATTTAGAATAATTTGAGTATCTGTTATAATAGCTATACTGAGTCTTCTATACAAAATGTTGCTTAATACCACAATGATGACTCTATTTTAAAGCATAGTCCATCACGTGAAAACACGGTTCTGGGACTCTGCGCCCAGTTAGCTTATCACGTAAAAACACGTCTCCGGGAACCAACGTGTTAAATGCAAAACTTTTTTATATTTTAATTTAAAAAAAGAGTCGGAGTCGCCTGTTGCTTTACGATTCCGACTTCGCCCAAATCACCATTGTTCCACGACTCCGACTGTGACTTCGACTCCATTGGCCTTTAAATTCAAAGAATCTGCTGTTGCATAGTTATCCATAATATGTAATAATAGTATGATAAACCAGTCTTTGTAATTAAGAACATGACGATTTTGTTTAAAAATAACATTTGCGGTTTTGTTTGCATAGAAAACAATGCATCGTATACTGTATTGTATAATAAATAGTGATCTGGGAAATTGAATTAGTTGGACAGCTATTTACATAGTATGCAGTCGTGTAATGCTGCACTTGGAAACCAGTATATTCAATATTTATAATCCATTCGAGTAAACATAAAAATTTATTCATTTATTGAAAGTAGATTACTGTTTTGTATTCGATTTGCTTTTCATCAAATACACTGTTACGAGCAGTACAAATAAGAATAAATGATTTATAAAAATGTCATACATTTAAGGAAACGGAGACAGCGGTGGGCTGCCAATATCTACAAGGGGCTCGGGAAACCTTGTTTAGTCTTTTATCCATCTCCGCTCCCAATATCGATCATATGGGATACCTCCTAGTGAAGGTATCTCAGCAAAAGTTTGTTTCTACGAGAACTGTTTGTTAGTTAGTCGCTCAACCTATCTTTTCCAAAGAGAGTAGTAGGGATAAAATGATAAGTCTAAGACAGGACTAGTGATTAACTAATCGCTCACGTAACGCCCAGTTGAATTGAAGTATCGGAAGAGTAGGAGGGAATTTTCAGACATCACAAACACCGAGGCCTTCGAATAGAAAATCGATAAAAAAAAATGCTGACTTGAACCCGTTAGGTCCAAAACGGAAGCCCACAACGCTTAATAAAAAAATGAAGGGGTAACTAAGTCTTGTTTCATAATAAAAATTAACCTTCTACAGTAATTACAATTATGTGCTGATTTGATCTAAGACGAATGATTTTCTATTTTAACAAGGGGCTCGCCGGTTCCACCGAAATTTAACAAGGGGCTCAGGCGAACCCCTCCGAGCCCCCTCCAGCCCACCCCTGAACGGAGATAATTTAAATGTATCACTCATCGTTATAAATAATATATATTCGTGTAATTAATTCATACATCTAATTTTCTATTATGTCATTACTCTATTATATCATTTTTAAAGAAGAAAACAATTGTACAGGCTTAAATTAGCTTTATATTGATCTAGTTTGAACATTGAGTATCTAAAAACTAATATAATAATTCTTAGAAACAATACGATAAGAAATTTCTAGAAACAATACAAAATGTCGTTACTCATTTTCCATGGAAACACAGAATTGTTTAATAAATTATGACTGCATTTTCTTGTTTGCGATTCATTGTTGTTTGAAAACTGTAGGAAAATACAGTATATAACATGACTGATTAAGAACTATAGATATAATATCATTTTATTATAATTGTTGTTAACAAGAAACAAACAGGAAAATTTTGATTGCTGTGTATGGCTTAGCAGAAATTATCGTTTTGATTGTTTTTCTTTTTGTCAGATGGTTTCATGTGAATTACAAAAGTATTGTTAATTTGTTGCTGTCAATTTATAAAAAAATAATGGTCAATACAAATAGTCCCGGTTCACTCTCATTCTTTCAAAAACAAAAACAAAAAATGCAGCTTATGCAAACTTGTTTGATTATGCAGTACGTTACGATGCGGTTGTGCAACTCGCCCATAATTTTCATAAATGCATTTCGAAGCGTTACATTTTTTTCTCATTTTGACACATTTCCAAAACACAGTCTCCGTTTGCTTAGCTCGCATTACCTCCTCCCCCTCCCGCTCAAGATAAAGTTGCGGTGACAGTATCGCGTATATTTGGTATTACTTACTACTTGCAGGCGTCGTAAGCAATTTTGCAAACTGTCAATTTCCGTGTCATAATTTGTTGCATTCCGTTGTATGGAGTAGTATATACTTTTTACACATTTTGCTTGATTCTCAATATTTCTTAAGCAAAATTTTACGGAAACTATATTTAGGTGTCAATCATTTAATTTGTGTCGGCTCCATGGCGCAGCGGTCTACGTCGTTGGCTTGCGTAACGGATCTCACGGGTTTGGTGTCTCAGTGTAAACAGCACTTTATTCAATCGGAACAGATTTATCGATTTCTGTTCAATGACATGTCGCGACCCGAGTATTACAAGGTTATGTATGAAAATTTTTGACGAAACAGAAGTAACAATGCGGCAGTCTTCCAAGTACCATTATTGGAATACATACATTGATATTTTTGTTTCATCAAAATTTTTCAATTAGAACCTTGAAGTACTCGGGTTGTGATATGTGTTTGAAATGTCTTAAAACTCCCTCCCACCCTTCTGATTCTTAACCCGATAACAGCTACAAAAAAATAGCGTTTTTTGTCCTGTAAGCTAGCAATTTTCTAAAAACTAATAAAGGAAAACTTAATATCCATTTTGTGAGTCCTTAAGAGATTTCGGACCCTTTTTCAATGATGCAAACTCTAAAAAATATTTATTGACGTCGTAATAATGGCAACACACTGGTGGGTAGCGTGTGTGGTTAGTAGATATATGACACACCAGTGGGTCGTTAGCTTTAGAGTGGTTAAATAACAGGTATAATAATTAATTTGTACATTTTTTTCATCTTACTATTATTTGAGATATATTACAAGTTAAACTCATCACCTTTATTAGTGCAACAAATTCAATCGTCGAAAACAAATTTGGAGCATATACCACTTATTGGATACATCTCAAGGAAATTTGAGAACTGTTTCTTACGTAGTTGCTTAACCTTTCTTTTTCTAATAGAGTAGGGATAGAAGGGTAAGGCTAACACAGGACTAGTAGTAAACTAATCACTCTTGCTATTCTATGATTGAAAGCGTGGCAAAGAATTTTCAAACATAACAAACACCCATGCCTTCGAACAGAAAGACCATGAGATCCGTCACGGAAGCCAAAAACCTTAACAGCTGCATCAAGGACCCGGTGTAACCTTTTAATTCATTGAAATATCCTAAATTGTATTACCAATTGGGTTAAATTCTTAAATTACTGTAAAAAATGATCCATTAAAAAAGAATTCTATTCTTGTCAAATTATTTTTCAGTGCGATAATCCGACATAATAAACATTTAATCCAAAATATAAAATTGTTTACAAGGTTTGTGTGTTGGGGGTGTTATCCCTTCTTTCTACTACATTTCTTACTGCCACTATGTTTCTTAGCTCGCACATAAAGCTCACCCACTGTCCTACTTTTTATTTGTATTTAAGAATAATTATTGAGAAATTAAAGTATATTGTTATGTCTTAAGTAAAAATTATAATAAACGGTTTTTCTTGAAGAGACGAAACATGTGTCACTAAATTTTATATTTAAAACTTACTTCCATAATTTTACTACAAAAATTCAGTACAGTTAAGTACATTAAGTTCAAAACACTATCAAGCAGTTGTAATATGTTAGTTAATTACTAATTCTGATATTGCATATTTATGTTTTGACATTAATATTTGTCGTATTATTTTTTGTAGACATTTGTAAAAAGCCCACAAGTATTTTGTACAACAACGATACGTTTAATCATCCGATATTTATTGATGCATTTTATATAAAACGTTGACGCACGTAAACCAATAGCTGAAACCGCTGTTTAATTCTGCGTTGGTATTTGTAAATCTTGAACACACTCACAAAGGTGATACGATACATTTACATTAGTCGATCTCTGGTGCACGACAAGACAGCACGCGAAAACCGACAGTCAAATAAGCGCGAAAAAAATTTCCCGATTTCCTCATATTTAATTACTTCTGTATTATTATTTATTCTAGTGGGCACACTGAACGTAATAATATCAATCATTCTAAATTCGATTTGTTCGTCAATGAAATAATTGGCAGCAGTGTTTTGGTGTGTATACCGGAATTGGTGAAGGTTTTCAACGGTGTAAAAATTGTATAAATAACTGTGTTTACATTATCGAACACGTGGATTGATATTTGTGTTAATGTTACGAACGTATCTCCATATTATTTGGTATGTATGCATTTATCACGTCTACTTAAATATTTTAACCAAAAATTATATTATTTTAAAACATATTATATACGAGATATTCGCGCATAAAACAAACAATATTTTAAATATCAATTGTGACGTGACCATTTGTTTGCGCTTATGAGTTTTTATTTTTAAAATACAATATTATGTTTGTTTTAAAAAATCAGTTTTAAATTTCAATAAAGTGAAATAACATTTAAAACATATTGTAATTAATAAATCATTAAATTTATGAAAGTAACAAAATGACTTCAAACTTTACTAAGGCCCCTTCATATTTGAAACATGTACCATCCAGTTACTTCACTAGATATTATATTAATTCAGGGACATAGGGTGACAATAGATATACCAAAAAACAAAAGTTTTGAGTCAAATGCAGAAATAGTTTTTGTCTAAAAAAATCTTATTTAAAGCATATTATATTTAATGGAAAAATATACTGTTGAGAAATCAAAGGTTTACTTTTATAACAATTTTGTTTGAAAATATATATTCAATTTTTAATATATATTATAAATAGTAGATAATAAAATGAACAATAAATATTTTTTTTTGAAGTTTCGGCTTTGTCACCATAAGCGCCCTAATTAATAAGTAAACTTTGTTTTAAAAGTAAGTCATAAACTCTATTGATATAACGCTGTATTCAGTCCAGTTTATAATTGTTTAAAGTAAAAATATAAATACATAGACAAATGATTCTTATTTCAATTAATATAATAAATTATTGTGGTCTACACAAAACTTCTAAGCTGAAATAAAATAATGGAACTAATTCAGAACGAATACAAAATTAATTATATTTTTGAAAATATTTTTCTTTTACCCAAATAACAGTTTGTTCAATTTGTATTTCTCTATTTCATCTTGTATAAATAATTACTAAAAAATGTTTACAAACAATTTTTCGTTACTAAACAGTGGCGAACAAGGCATAAAGACAAGAAGGAGGTAATGTCTGTTATTACAACTTAAAATATGTACACGATAGACATTTCCGTGAAAGAAATCTACAAAAATACAGTTGCATTTTTACTATCATACAGTAAGTATGATTTGATTATTCTTGAACATCTATATAAATTAGTTATTATAGCAACTTTATTAAACGAGTCCGTACTAGAGTGGTCAAACGACGTTGGCTACGGGTTCGAATCCCAGTACGGACAGTTCTTTTATATGTCAATTTTTCAATCAATATGATCGAAGGCATGGATGTTAGTAATATCCGTTTTTACTCCCCTCCCATATGAACCTAAAAATTGGGCAGAGTGATTAGCTAACCACTAGTCCTGTCCAATGTTCCCTCTTAGGCAAGAGGTTAGCTGCGCGGAAATTTCAAAGGCTGGCGGAGGCTGCGCGGGCCGATCAAATGTTAATTGATCAACTGTCTTTTAGTGCGTGCCAACCGGGAATGAGTGCGTGGGGGCTTCCTAACTGCTGCGTGGCCACGCACGCGCACAGCTTAGAGGGAACGTTGGTCCTGTCCTAGCTCTGTCATTTAATTTCCAAACCTATTTGTAAAATAAAGGTTGAGCAACTCGGTAACAAACAGTTCTGACAGAAACAGTCAGTGGCGGTTCTACGTACTGGGCTAGATGGGCTGAGCTCACCCTGAAATTTTCTGCCAAAATGTGTAAAAAAAGTCTTAAGCTGGCTTAATAAAAAAAAAACAGTACTTCGGACTACTAACTATAACAAATTCATACATTATCTTAGCTCCGATTCTCTATATAAAGACAATTCTTTGATTCTCGAATTTTTTTGTGCATGCATATTAAAAATAAAAAGTAAAGCTGGGCTACTCTGAAAATAGTCTTTAGTAAAACAAAAGATTTTACATAACATGTACTCAATTTTTTTTAGCCCAACCAAAATTTTAGATCACGAACCGCCACTGGAAACAGTCTGTTGAGATAAGCTCCATTTTAAGTTCATATACTCCACATTGGGAGCGGGCAAGGTTTAAAAAATACACAAACAGTTTAAGATTCGAAATTAACTCTTCTCTAGAAAGGTTTTTTTTATTATTTTTATTTTATTTTGAAACCGTGTTAACATTAGAATTGATGCTACACACAATAAATAATAATAAGGGGCTGTGTAAGCTGCGTCCAGTTATAATCTTCAGAAATACGATTAAATACATTTGGGAAACGCTGCCAAACATTTACGTGGAAACTTATAGATTTCATAACTCGCACATCTGGGCAATGTTAAGAGCTAAATTACATTTGTAAATTTGCTAAGGCCATCATTTCAAAAATAGCTCATGTTGATAATAACACGCAATGAAATAGGAAGTCGAAATATTTAACATATCGTCTTACAAAGTATAATCAACACACTATCGCACATTACTTTGTGCTTACGTATGAATCATTTTACAAAAGCGATGCAAATTTATTGTATCATATGTATTATTTTCCAGATTCTAGAATAACACATATTATATCAACTGTGGAAAGTTTTTGCAGCTATAAGTATTACAGTAGTTATTATGTAAAACCTCAAACGAAAAAAAAATGTTTGGGAGGTATAAAAATGCATTTATAAAGAATTTGTTCTTCTATTAGCAAACAAAGAAATTAATGTAAATAATACATTCAAAAAAATAACAAATGTTACACAAAAGTAATGAGAGAGCAGCTAATCAGTGATATGTTTGTTTAATTTATTTATATAATTATGTACGTATGTATATACATATTAAAATTTAATAAATTATATATCGTCTGTGGAAAGGAAAAAGGACGCAACCCACAGTTTTTCAAAACAGATTTTTTCGATAATCACAATGTATCCAACTTGATACACGTTCTATTAAAATGATGCAAGCTGCAAATGACGAATTAGTATCTAAATTTAGCTTTTAAGTTTGAAAAAAGTTTTCTTGTAAAAATTAAAAGCAAGACTGAAAAAAGAACCAATTTCTTAAATTAATATTAAATTATGTCAATTCAACACCAGTTTAGAAGTCGCCGTGCACTTCATGGTTGTGCTTATTTCATAATTTGCATATGGCCAAAAATCATCAAAATATGTTTTTTGTGCCTCCTGTAAAATTTTCTATGTGTGGGTTACGTCCTTTTTCCTTTCCACAGTCGATATGTATATAAAATATAAATATATGTAATATATTTCTGCTCCCGGTGTGAAGCATATAGCTTTATAATGAAGATTTTCAAGGGAAAAAGATAACTACTCCGACTCCGACTTCTTTAAATGAAATATCGACGCCGAATCGACTTTTCTCAATCGTTAATGTTTACATATCTGTCATAAACCATCAAGATCATTCTTTTCTCTATAATAATTCTATTAAATTTTACAAATTCAATATAATGAATAGACTAACATTTTTTCAATATCTTTGAATTGTTTTTCTCCGATTTTTCCGACTCTACTGCCTTGGTTTTTACTCAGTTACTCAACCTTTCCTTTCCAGAGAAGAGATACAGAAGGTTTAGGCTTGGACAGTACTAACGACTACTAATCGCTCTCGCTATGCCGTTATTTTATATTAATAGAACGGAGGGAGGGAAATTTTACTCATGCCTTCGAACAGAAACCATTTTTAAAATAATACCGTTAGTACTGGAACTTTAACACGTTAGATCCGAAACGAAAGACAACGATGTTAACCTCTACGCAGTCTTTACCACGGACCGATTTATTAGTAATTCCAATACCAAACAAATATACCGGTATTATCCAATATTTCAAATATCAATACGTATTAAAAAAAAAAGTATGAGCGAAACAAAAAACAGGCGATAAAAGTAATTAAATATTAAACGAAACTATCCCAAACATATAATAATTCGCATGCTTAACTTTTACGGTGCTTAAAAATACTTCCGATACGTTGCTGGCCCTTAAGGAACCAAATAAAAAACTTTTTTTTTTAATATACTTCCTAGGTTTTTACCGTCCATCAAAGGGTGGTAAGTGTTAAAACATGTTTTTTCACTTGGTTCGATAAGGGCCAGAAACATATCTGAAGTATTTTTAGCACCGTAGGGGGAGTGTTAATAACATATAGGCGTATCAGTTATGAGATATCACAGTTTTACTGAAACTTACATCTTTGAATTTTTTTTCTAAATATAGTAAAAATGTGCAAAAATTTTACTTTATTTTCAACAATCTTTTTCCCCAAAGATGTTTTTTTTTTGTATAACTGCTATATCAAAGATCTATATAAGATAATCGTCATTAGCAATACGTATCAACAAAAAAACACTTTTATCGCCAATTCGAAAACATGTACAACTTTCGCAGAGACCAACGCGTGACTGAATGTAAGCAATAGGAAAAACAATTTTACTATGCGATTACTGACAAATGTGCCTTTTATTTTGTATGTACATGTACGGGTATTTTAAGGACAAAGTCGAATTATGTCTCCAATTACACCAACGTTAGAAATTTAGCGACAATAAACTTCTTCTTTTTTTTGGCCGTATTCGCTCCCTATGTGGATCATATGGCTACCACGTGACACCTCCTTTTTTTATTGTCTCTCACCAATTGTTGTGCTTCCTCTTATGCAGTGGAATAGGAAGAGTTCCTGTCGCCCGAGGCGATCCTTGAACTTGCTGCCCCCAGTATGTCCTTTAATTTTGTTTTTAAATCACTTCAACTATTTATAAACTATGAATGTAGAGTTTTTATCACAAGCGGCCTAATTTTGTTTATGTATAAAAATAATTTCTCGCAAAATATTGAATTTATTTTTGAAAATGCCGCCCCCAACAATTTGCCACCCGGGGCGGTCCGCCCTACCGCACCCCCCTTGCTACGCATCCCTCAGTTCCACCGAGTACATCTGAGTACGAATACTCATTATTTATTGATGTCAAATAAACAATCAAATTTATTATCGTTTCGATGTTGCTTAATTTTCTAATCGAAAATAACGTTTTTTTCATTTACATTTGTTTTTTAATACCGGTTTCGATTTGTGTTCTACGAATTTATTATATTAAAAATAAACTATTTTTATTATTTTTGGTAACTTCGAATAAGTTACTTTTGTAACCCATAGCAACCAAATTAACTTTTTTGATCATCCACGATTGATTTGCATTGACTAACAATAGTTCTACAGTGATTTTTGATTATTCATTGAAATGATTATTTTTTTGATTAAAATAAAAGTATATGTTAATTTTCGGCTGCGTGGTCAAGCGGTCAATTTCGGTGGCTTCGTCGCTTAAATAGGTCACAGATTCGAATCCCATAACGGACAGTTTTTATAAATTTATTTTTATTTGAATTATAAATTTCTGTCCAAATTAATATATGGTGTATGCGATGTCTTGAATTTCCTCCCATCCATCCTATCCTAAAAATGACTGTAATGAGAGCGATTAGCTAACCACTACTTCTGCCTTAGTATCTACCTCATATCCTTCTATCCCTACTCACTTTGAAAATGGGAGGTTGAGCAACTGAATAACAAACAGCTCTCGTAGAAAAAAAATTCTCGTGAGGTACTTCCATTTGTATGCCATATGTTCCAAATTGGAAGTGGACATGGTTAAAAAAGTGTGCATTTGATGCTCTAAATATTTTTATGTCTCCACTTTTGAGGTATACAAAAAGCGATTCTTTTCTTCGTTTTTAAGACAACTTTTTCGTTTTCAATACAAAAATGTAGTGCTGTGGAGTCGGAGTCGGAGTCGGAATCGTGGAAAATAAGTGGCTCGATTTTTTATTGAAAAATATATTTAACGATGTGTATTTAAGCAAAATAGTCAAAAGTGTTATCATTTCATGCTTGACTGACTTAAGATGATCTGATGGTATACATAAATATAAGTTAAAATGAAATTATTGAAAAATTTCCTCGGAGTCGGAGTCGTCTCTTTTTCACGCGACTCCAAAGCCCTGCAAAAATTAACAATTTACTTACCACTTGTCCTTGTATGTTGACTTTTGTAATTCCTCAATCTGAGTCCATCTTAACATAATGTGTCTACAGTAAGTTTGAAGGTCGATTGTCTAATTATAATACAAAAAAGTCTCTGCCCTGGCTTAGTATTTGTATTTAATTAATTAACGCAAATAGTGTGCTTATCAACGTCATAGTGTTTTATTTCATATATTAATCAGTTTAACTGATTAATTTAACCACGCCCCAACTTAATTACTTTTTGTAATATTTATATCTAAAATAAAGTAATCTAAAAATAATTTAACTATCATTAAAAACACATACGTTCAATAATCACGTTATACGCAGTAAAAAAAACTTCAAGGTCAGTTTACTTCAAACGTTTTTTTTTCACATGATATCAACATGCCATAGACTAGACACAAAATGAGCATGGCGACATTTTTTTTCTGCAGAAGAATTTATTTTGAAACAGGCTAATGGAATCTAAATCATTATCTAATAATAAATATTATAGGAAGTTTAGTTTTATAAATTTAAATGATTGATAATATTCACCAACCTTCAGGCAAGGTTGAGTGCTATTATTAGCAATAAATAATTCAAATAACATCACGGTGCAGCTTAGTGATGCAGGTTTTGCCTTTCACTCGACCACAATCAGTTTGTTCTTAATGTTATTTAGTACAATTATTTTCCCTTTTATTGCTTGATGGTTGCGAAATATTTTTGCCACTACCACACCGTGAGTGTACCGTAAGTCATATTTAAACACTAGAAACCTATTATCGGCCGTTGTATAAAGTGATATTATTCGAGACGTATTAAGGTACGGTTCGTCGGGATTCCCGGCAAATTTCTCGAATGCAATTGCTCGAATACAAATTGCTCGAATGCAATTGCTCGAATGGAAATTGCTCGAATAACAAGATCCTCGAATAACCAATTGCTCGAACGTCAAATGCTCGAATTACAAATTCCTCGAAAATTTTAATTTTTCCACTTTTACAAATCATACATAATATATTTTCTTTAAGAATATTGTTAACTTATTGACGTCATATTGGATATTTACTCGATAATTTATATTATGCCAGTTACCACCGCTATCACAAAGACGTTACACCACTTATCTATAAACATTTTTATTATGAGTGATTTTGGGCTCTCCTTGTAAAAGTAGACAATACTGATTTTCTATATTACTGAATTAAGATCAACTTACATAGGTAGTATTTCTTAAATGTCTATCTTAAAAATAAATAATTCTAGAGGCAATGATAAATAGTACAGCAATAATATACAATTTGATACAAAGTTCGGCTTATAAACTAAGAGTACATACTGTGTAATAAAATGCCAAGTGATCAACTACTATGTAATAAACACTTAACTGTATTTAAACCGTTTAAATAACCAAGCAATTCGAGCAATTGATATTCGAGCAATTGCATGTCGAGCAACTTGCATTTCGAGCAATTTGTAATTCGAGGAATTCTACATTCGAGCAATTACATTCGAGCAATTGCATTCGAGCAATTGACCGGGTCCCGTTCGTCGGGTCCTATGGCGCAGCGGTTAGCGTTGTGTGCTGGACCTCACGGATTCGAAATACATTTTTTCGATCGATTAACCAATTTCTGTTCGAAGGCATGGCTGTTTGTGATGTCTAAAAAATCCATCTAACCTTTTCCGATCCTTCAATAAATGGCCGCAGCGAGAACGATTAATTAACCACTAATCCTATCATAGTCTTCCTTCTATCCGTATTACTCTCTTTGAAGAAGACACGTTGAGCAACTGAGTAAAAAAAACTCTGTTGAGATACTTCCATTAGAAATCCATATACTTTACATTTGGAGTGGACATGGATTCGATAGCTTTAATAGTCTCATTGCGTATAATTGTGTAGCACTGTTAAAAAATCCCCGGAATACCGCTGGAGACCCTTGTTAACGTGTTGATTATGAACCGCTGATTAATTCATACATTGACAATTCAAAGTGAATTTTAATGATATACAAACATACAGACATCAGTTTCAAAATGTATCTGTCAGACTAATGTTGTTTATCGTTTATTCACTCGATCCTCGTCTACGTCTCCTTGTACTCCCAGAAAAGAAGCCTGTATTCCCTCTTGATCCCGATGGGATACAAGACACTGGTTGTCATTTGTAACTGAGCATTATTTTACTGGCTGCATTCCGAATTGCTGATTGCCTACTCACATTTCGTCGAATGTCAAACGTTTGACATTGAATTAGAAGCGTTTAACAAAAATCGATTTATTTAGCTTCCATGTGTCAAACCAAATACGGCGCTTTCTACATTGCGAGAGATTATCAATTCAGTTGTCTGGCATTGAAACCCAATCGAATACCCACACCGGAATTTAATCATTTAATTGCATGAATTAATACATCCACAGTGAATTAAGGAAAGAAGTATTTATTTACTTCCAAATAAATCGCTGTTAGCAATTTCTTTTTTTGTTTTGTTTAATTCATGTCCGCTACCAATGTGAAACATGGGGTGTCTCAACAGAAGTTACTTGCTTGTTATTGAGTGATTCAACCTCTCGTTTTTTAAAGACAACAGCAGGGGTGGGCTGGAGGGAACTTGGAGGGGCTCGCGCGAGCCCCTTGTTAATTTAAAAAAAAAACAATATTCTCAGATCAAATTAGTATATAACTGCAATTTCTGATTAATATATTATCTACGACAGCTTCAGTATACACAGTAGTACATTTTTAGTCATTTACATTGATAACTTTACGGTAAATTGCATATTGTTACATAATATAAATATATTAAGTATTAACCGATTTATTATTTAAGTATTGAATATAATTGTATAGGAGTGATTCTTGATGATTGGAAAAATTCACCCCTTCCCCAGAACACCTAGAATTGCTTTGAGATTAAGCGAGCCCTTGTTGACGTATTGGCAGCCCACCACTGGACAACAGGGATATGAAGGATATGGTTAGGACAGGACTAGTAATTAGATAATCGCTCTCGATAAGTTATTTTTGGTTTCGAATGATATTCGATCCTGTAGGCTTCGCTGCGAAAGCCTACGATTTTTAACACTACGCTACGGACCGGACATTGTGTGAATTCGTCATGAAACAATTATTTATAAACTCCTTTTGCTCTAAAATTATCTAATTATGAAGACATTAGGAATTATTATAAATTTCAATACACATAATACGTAAAAAAAACTATACTAAATACAGCATGGCCTTTCTTCACAGTGGACTATCATGACATATCGCCATTGAATGGTTCGACCATCATCGGTCATTGCTGCTGGTCACACGCTGGCTCATCATTCACTGTCATTGCTGGAGTGGTTGAGAATTGACGTGAAACGGTTATGGTTGAGACAGTTCATTTTCTTAACACCTACAGTTATTATCTATATGTGTACTAAAAATATCAAAAATAAATTGATAAAAGAAGGTGTTGGGTTATAACATAGCCCCCTATACTTATCAAGCCATGTTGCACGACTTGGCAACAGTGTATTAACCCTTTTTAGACGACATAACTTTCAATACCTGCGGACGGGCAGATTTTTCGCGATTTATAAATCTCATTTTAATTGGATATAGTATCACTTTAAAAATATTCAATGCTGTAGCTGTAACCTAAACTGTTCAAAGATAACAAATCAATCCGACAATCAAGTATTTCTTTATCTAAACAATAATAATGACGAATATAATGCCTCCATACAAGAAACAAAGAACCAAAACAACTGCAGCCATACCTCACTCGATGCTTACGTCATCTCAACCGACAAGGAGTGTGCGCCGACAACTGATCCTATGAGTTTTTACACACTACAATGAGCACTTAAGATTATATTACACAAATATACGATTAAGATTTACGGTTTTCATAACTGGGTTTGTCACTAATGTTCACACTTCGGCAAAGATAAAGGTTTATATTTGAAAAGTTTTTTTAAAAGAGTTCTTTAAACACAACATACTACATATTGTTAACAGGGTTTCTTATGGTAATTATAAAAACATTCCAAGGCACACAAAGGAACGTCACATTCGTAACACATAGCATTAGTCATTTTTCGAATATTATTTTTGGAGCAAAATCTACACCTGCGGTACGGCTTTTTATTATTTTCTGTTGGTGGTATGACTCGCGGCATATGTTTTATTTCCATCTTAAGATGTCTATGAGGATTATCCTCAGCATGATGGTATGCAGAACTGGGCGATTCATAATTACCATATTTTTCGATGAGTTGACGAATAACATGTAATTGGAATATTTATTGGAATAATCGTCAATCAGATCGCGAATATTTACAACCTCTGTAGGTTCTTCGTCATTATCACTATCCATCTCATAATCGGAATCTAGAATAATCTCCATTTCATCATTTGTCCTCTTTGCCATTTTAATTGATGGATGGAAAAATATTTATACGAACTGTACACAAATTGCTTGCACGTTAAGATAGTCTTTACATACACTTTATATCAACTAAATTCACAATTTGTATGCATTTATTTTCGTTGACAACAATGAAACAATGCACTAAACATACAAAAACACAAAAAAAATACACCGCGATTACTAATTTTATGTATCAGAGATAAAATGTATATATGTTTCGATTCAAAATTAAATCGCAGCCAATATTGACGATTGAAACGAAAACACTGATTTAAAACAATAGGAGTCGGCGCAGTTATCTTCCAGCACGTAATATGAATAAGCTTACTATGCACATGCGCTCTAGGTTCTCATAATGCGCGGGAGAATTTAAATCAGTTGCGTGATTTTCGGAATATTGACATGGTTCGCTTCTTTGATTATTTAAAGGGATTTAAAATGTGGTGGGCTGGCAAATAGATAGATGTCGTGAAGAAAAATGTATGGGCATATTATTCATACGATTTTCGTCTCAATCGAGTATGAATTAACTGAGATATTAAGGTTCAAAATTCGGTGTAACGCTGTGGCATGTACACATGACGCTCGTCTTTTTGGCACGTCATAAGTTGGCATGTCTAGATGACGGTCGTCTGGATTAGGTTAAGACCGCTCATCATACCATAGACAATATATACTTACCCTTTGACATATGTCAAATCGACTTACGATTTATTTTAACAATGTTAAATTAAACCAAATTGAAACTATATCTATTTAAAAATAAAAATGAGGGAGTGGGAAGGAAAAATAAGTGGCACTCTTTTTATTAAAATTAATTTTATTATGACATTTTTCCGCAATATGTACAAAGACAAATGCATTCATTAATTTCAACAGCTTATCAACAAAGTTTTACTAAGTTGCTTATAATAATGAATGAAACCAATTTTGTTTGGTTTAAGATTAAATGTATTTAGCCAGGCATGTCGAGCTTATAATGTATTTTTTTCATCTTTGTCTACATCTTGATACAGGTTTTATAATATTTAACTGGAATACTGAAATTTAGTTTGTTGTCTTATGTTTCTTTAATACACCCGTTAAAAAAATCATTGCTTATCAAACATTAACCCTTAACTATGCCGACAATGTTGATCGATTTTATAAAAACAATGCTAAATGAAACTTCAACAGTTGTTTGTTTTAAAGACTCCTCCGTCATAGTACAAACTAGAATTTATATAACTATTTATTTTAGCTCACAAAAACAGACGTTATCTTGAAACTATGAATACTTGCTAGTTCGTCGACATTATTGCTAGCTTGTCATTTAATACACTCTAATATAAATATGCTAGTTACCTCACTGTCATGAAAATGTTTGATACATACTACCGTATTGACTGTAGTAGGCGAATTTTAATGAGGAATTGCTCTAAGCCATTTTCTTTTCATTATACATCAATCATCGGAAAAGCAAATGTTGAGACTGCACTGTTACTTAGCAAGGATGAGCTGAAGTTTGAATTGCATCCTGGAACACAGTACCGTCTTGGACATCTGAAAAAATCACGTAGAAAAATACATTAGGTTAAAAATCAATTTCTATACAAAAGCTATTATTGGTCGACATGAAATGCAGCAACTATATGTTAAACGACAATAATTTTACAATTTAAAATATCTATATCTTCGGTAAATAATTCTAATTGCATGTAATAAGCCATGCCAACTACTTCATGAAATATTGCTTTTCAATATAAGTTTAATTGAATACATAGTCTGTTTTCAATTTGGAATGCCAGTACTTAGTACATTCCGACATTATTTTTCAACTTAATGTTAATGAAATTTTATTATAATCCCTATATTAATGCAAATTATATCATTGATACGACTCGCAAAGCACATTCACAATGTCAAAACATGTCTTCAGTCACAAATAATAGCATTTAAATTTAATTCAATGTATGATTTGCAAATCTTAACCTATAATATGGACGCATAATATATTAAATTTCTACGTTTTGGAACATTAATTATCTTCGGTAAACAATTCTTATTGCAGGTGATAAGTCATGCCAACTAATTCATGGAATATTGTTTTTCAATATAAGTTCAAATGAATACATACACTCTGTTTTCAATTTGAAATGCCGTAGTATATTTCAACTTTATTTGTCAACTAAATTTTAACGAATTTTAAATATGATCTCTATAGTAATGCAAATTATATTTTTAAAATGACTCACAAAGCACATTCACAATGTCAAAATATGTCTTCAGTTACAAATAATAGCATTTAAGTTGAATTCAATGTGTGATTTTCACATTAATTGTCAAAATCTAACCTATAATATGGACGTATAATATATTACATTTCTACATTTTTTTAACATTAATTACGACAAATCTTGATAAATATCAATGGTACTAAATATTTGACAATTAAGCTCTTATTCGTTAAGCTGTAATTTAATGAATTGATGAAATTAATTATGAATTTATAATTTACGACAATCTTTGCCAGGCGTGGATGTCATTTCAACTTAATATCGATATTTACTTACTTTAAACGAGTATTTTGATGAATCATTGTATTGGCGGAAGATAATAATCACTGAGCAACCTTGAATGGCTTAAAATTCAAGTTTAATGTACAATATATCACGATTTATTCAATTATATGGCATTGGCAAGGAACACAGTTTTCAAAAATTCAATATGGCGGCCGTAGCAGTTAGGAACAGAAATTATACGTCTATATAAATCATTACATTTTGTAAGTGTAGGGTGGTTTTCGAAGAACTTTTAACTGTAGAATGGTGCCTAAGTAGTCACAGAATACACTGTTAAAAAATCTTCAACTCAAATACATTAAATTCAACGAAAACAAACTTTTAATGCGGAGACACATAGAATCAATCACTCGGTTTCCATACAAACTCTATGTAAATCGCTAGTCGACGACAGACTCAAGCCGGACACAACGTAAATTGCGTGATGCTATTTATACTTGGCTTTGGATGGAGGCGGTAATGGTTATAAGCATCAGTTGTAATATCGTAAGAGAACGCGACAAGCGGTAACTATGTACACAATGATGGCCATCGTGTAGGCAAGCTTCCATCACGTCTTGCCATATTTCTTTGATTTGTGCCCAGAAAACCGACACCGAGACCATTTTCCGCAGTTATACACTATCGTTCACTCTACAAACCAGCGTTTCTCAAACTTTTCTGCAGTGGAACACTTCACAAATCCGGAAATTTTAACGGAACATTTTCAGGTAATTCATAATAGTATAAATACAAAAGATAATGTTAATAAAACACTTATTATCATTGAATGATGTAGCGTTGAGCCTTTTTCTACAATTCGACTTCATTGCAGCATAAAAAAGAAATCATGCTTCGCGTAAATAGGTTGTATAAAACGGAAGTTAAAAAATAATTATTTATTTTGACACTTTGGAGGATTATTCTGACAAACTTGCCTAAAAATAATTTAATGACATTTACATCAGAACCACTGATAAAATCAGTCAGATTTTTATAATCACTTTCGCTGAATTAAGCATGCTGGTTTTGCTGTTCCGGAATATATATTCCAAGCCAAGGAATCATAATTGCTAGTTTTTGGAAAACATTGAAAAATAATGTTTTTTAATTTTTGTGGGTGTTTACGGAACACCTATTTAGATGTTGTGGAACACCAGTGTACCGTGTAACATCGTTTGAGAAACTCTGCTCTACACGATGGTCTATCGTGAAGAAAGCCATCAAAAATTTAGATAAGAGTGACAAATAAGATAATACATTGTTTTAGTTACACAACACCCGCCCGATGTATTGTTCAAAAATGTAATACTATTTGTTTCCAAATGCAGTATAGACAAAAAATAAATAAATCTGCATCACGGCCAGTGTCATTAATTTTCATGACTGGTCTGAAAAGTAGCAAGGACTGTTTTTTGTTCTGTCTGTAAAACATTCTCTCCCATCCACCCAATCGAAAAAATAACTTAATTTCCTTGAATGCCTCATCCAGATTTTTTTATTTTCACGGAAGAGAAGAGGTTTAGTGTATGTATAACATGCAGTTTTTAAAAAACTTATGCCGGGATGCTTCATGGTTGAGTCCAAACAAGGGACTCTGTGTGGTCATCTCTAGAATTAGTCCCCGAGAAATCGACGCCTTTTCCCAGTCTGGGTTCCCGGGAAATTTTAATTAAACAACTTGAGACCCGAGACCCATTAAACACAAATTAAGAAAAAAAAATATAATATTTTTACATTTTGGAAGGCAATCAAAAATGATAAGAGACTTTTAAAATCATCCATTTATGTTTTAAAAAACAACCATTATTTATTTATACGTGTGGCAGATGCTAGTTTGGGGTAGTAACCATAAAATTACTAACCCAATGAATTAATTTTTAAAGTAAATGGTAACGTCTATAAAATCAATCGAATCACTCAAACTATGTGTAATAAAAAAAACATTAAATAATTACAATACAATATTGTCATCTTTTGCAATATGTAACTTAAAAAAACAGTTTGCATGAGTTTTGAGTTACCATCAGTGCTACTACAGTCCTACGGTCTCAGGACGAGAATTTTCCGAAACATGACAATTTTATGCCTCCGTTTTCTGGACAGGAAAAAAACCAAGAATCCAGGATCCCTATTCCAAACACTTCACATTGGGAGCGTGCATGGCTGAATGTTTGATAAAACATTTTAAACAAGCATATACGTCATACACTAAACACGAAGTATTGTTTGGTCTGAATTTATATTATTAATGGTAATGTTTATGTCCTTATTTCGAAACAACTCATTTAAAGTGCCGCGATATTAATAGTATATTACAAATATTAATATTTATAATATACTGAAAAAGAGCAATCCGTATCGATATCAGTATTGATTTAACAAAACATTCCAATTTCGAAATATAAAATACATCCATAAAAATTTATTACACGTGACAACACTGAAATGTGTACGTATTTAGTAAGTGCTTTACAAAATAAAATATTTCGTTATTAATTCTTGATCGCGACGAATTGGGAGTGATTTCTTTTCAGATTAAAATGAACATTTCAAAATATTCAAAAGGCACGGTCTAGTTATTTTACTTATAAAGCTGTATACAAGTTAAGTGGAAAGTTTTTAAAAATTCCATTTCGTATTTCATCATTTTTTACAACGATTATAACAATAAATGATTGCATCGAATGCCTGCTTGTACGCAATGAAATAACCAATAACTGTGTTTAAAAAATATCACTGTAATGTTTTTTTATGTAATAATTATTGTCGAACATATTGCACGTGTGGTATATTGTAGTTTTTGTAAAATAAACACTTTGTTGAAAAATTTATTCAGCTAGATACTAAACATTTAAAGTGCTATGGATTAAATTTTCTAGTAAAAAACAAAGGGTTCATTAAAACTATTGATCTATGAATTAAATTTAACAACGTATGTTATAATAATTTATGCCCAAACTGCATAGTATAATAATGAAATCAGTAATAAATATATCTTGAAATAACTCCGTTACCAATTTGACATTTGACTTCCTTTATTAAATAAAGTATTCCCTGTCAACTCTTGGTGAAAATGTATTATCTATATTAAAAAATTAAACACTCTTTGTACTGATTCCATTTTATTTTTGTATAGATTGGGACCGATTCGCTCATAGCAAGATGAGAAGAAACAAATTTATTAAAGTCCAATATGTGCAAGTGGATTTTTTTTAGTGATAATCGTATTATATGTGCTTAGGTAAATTATTATGATTTTTTTCATTCAGTGATACATCTATTACAGATAGATAAATAAGATTATTTTTTATTTCAAATAAGGCTTATGCATCGATTTTTTCTGTAATAAGAAACTTAGATAACACAATTTTCAATTATTAGATACCTAGATATTATTTTTCATCAATCTAGAATAAAAGATTTAATATCACCTCAGGGAACTAACATATTTTATTTTTCTTCTTATGCATCCAGCCTCCTTTTATCTTTGTATATCCATCACTTTATTATGTTTAAGTTTATCATTAGAAACAATAATCTTCAGGAAATGATACGAATTATATATAGCATGGAATATTATCAAACGTGGTGTTGAACACATTGAATGCAAACACGATTTTTTTTTTTTTTTTGACAAAGTTGACAATCAGTTCTATCGAAAAAGAATTTGCAAAAATGGCATTAAATAGATAAGACTCTTGGAATTTTCTCCCAGGGCGCACCTTGGGCTGTAGAACTATGTTGACGTCGAGTCCCCTACCTCAACCTTTCCTCATGTAATGTCATAAATATACAGGTTATTCTGCATGTCGATGAATGTTGAAATCGGTGTGACTGGGGTCAATTTATTTGATCGAGACACGCTTTGAAAGTAATACGGGAATGCTAATTGAAAAATAATAACAATATTATACGTTGCTTAAGAGCCTGTGCAGTCCATTCCAGGCTTTAATATAACGTCACTCGTGTATTAGCGAAAATATGATGAAAAAGAAATATTTATTCGTATTTTATTTATTTATTTAATAAGACCACATTCATCGTCTAAACGAGGGGTCATTTAAAAACGGTAAATTGGGGTTACATTAAATTGAATAAATAAACTGTAGAAAGCATATCGACTGTGGAAAGGAGAAGAACGTAACTCACAGTTTTTTCAAAACAGATTTTTTTCGATAATCACAATGTATCAAACTTGATACACTTTCTATCAAATGGATGTAAGCTGTAAATGCCGAATTGGTATCTAAATTTAGCTTTCAAGTTTGAAAAAAGATGAACTTGTGAAAATTTAAACCAAGAAAAAATACTGAAAAAAAAGGTTTTTCCTAGACAATTTCTTTAAATAATATTACATTACGTCAATTTCACATTAATTTAGAAGTCTCCGTGCACTTCCAGGTTGTGTATATTTCATAATTTGCATATGACCCAAAATCATCAAAACACGATTATTGTGCCTCCTGTAAAATTTGCTTTGTGTGGGTTACGTCCTTTTTCCTTTCCACAGTCGATATATAATACATACATACGTACATAATTATATAAAAATGTTTAAACAAACATATCACTGATTAACTGCTCTCTTATTACTTTTGTGTAAAATTTGTTATTTTTTTAAATGTATTTACATTAATTTCTTTGTTTGCTAAAAGAAGAACAAATTCTTTATAAATGCATTTTTATACCTCCCAAACTATTTTTTTTTCGTTTGAGGTTTTACATAATAACTACTGTAAGTAATACTTATATCTGCAAAAATTTGTACACATTACTAATAATTTGCTTGGAATGAAGATTGCTATATTCTAATATCACAATTAAAATATATATACTTAAAGAATGTAAATATATATTTAAATTTAAAAAATATATATTTTAAGTACCTAGTAAGATTCGGATAGCGGCAATATAAAAACTTACATCCGATAACCGAAACGAAGCGACAAATAATATATTATAGTTTAAAAAAAACACTATAAATCCTTTTGAATTAGGAACATTTTATATTTGGTCTGAATATGTTTACAAATTCGTATAAATTTCAAATCATAGCACACGCCAGTCACCATAAATAAGCAGCGCTGCTTAATTTATTCTGTAACATAATTCCATTAATACGAAAACGACAGCAATAGATTTTACCCAGTTTAAAAATGATGCTAATTTTATTATTCACCTGGCTGTATAAAATTTACATTCGATCGCTTAAAAAAAAGAAAATAAGCTATTCGAATTTCGAACGGTGTCTTCCTCATTGATATGAGAAGAGGTTGGTGGATCGCAGAACGCGCGAGCCGCGACCCACTAGCTCAGTAGCGACTGCCGGCTCTGGGTCAGTAGAGTGCGCGCGGTGCGACTGCGACCGCCAACCTTTGCAAGCGAGGAGAATTCTCGACCCCGTTCGCACACTCGTGCAGCCGCTATCACACACACAATACAGATTCAGCGCTGATATAAATGACTTCGTGAACATTGAAGACGCGAAATAATTTTATGAACACGATTTTCATTGTTAAATTAGTACTGTCCTGTCACAGTAGAAATTGTCTGTCTGTAAAACCTCTATTTCATGATATATCTTCTCCGGTACCAGCTTTGATCTGTATATTTACTGAGATCGCTCACCAATATACCACTTAAAAATAAAATATAATCACTGTTTTTATTGATGATTTCATTGTGTATATTAATAGAAACGTGCCGTGCTAAAATTTCTTCCAGCTTATATAACGTCAAAATGAGAATTATGACGTGTCAACGATATTGATTCGTATATTATACTTAGATGTAAGAATAAACTCACTCAAAAACCCTCTATTTTAATGATATTGTGTCAATAGTTTTCATTAAAGTAGATATCAATAATTCGTAAAAAATAACACCAATAAAAATATAAACTTATTTATTAAGATTTTTTTAATATCAAAAGCTTTACCTGTGAAAAAATCTGTTATATAAGGTAGCCTAAAGTATTATAAGATTTATTTATGTTAAAAAGTTACGAAATCTACAAAAACATTCTTCTCCAACAAATTCTCACAAATAAAATATATTCATTCATTTCGTTTCCGATTTGGTGCATATCTATACATAATATAACATTTTAACGTGTGTAGTTTGCTGACAACTAATTGTATTAAATTTTACCTAACCCTTCTTTTTCAAGACTGTAAAGATTTGCATATGGAAGTTATTACTATAAAATAGTTGTTTGATTGTCTTGTGGAGCGGGTAGTAAATGAGAGACAGGAATTACCTAATGGTAACACAAACATTCTTACACTTTTTAAGTACAATAAGTAACTATTTGTTTGAAAAAACAAACATCTTCGCTCGTTTGCCGTATTTTCTTGGCCTCTGATCCATTACATATACAGTATGCACGTTATAGTCAAACCTATACATCAGCATTGAATCAAATATCGAAATCCAATCATGCGTACAATATGATTTGACGTCCATCACATATGAGTGTTCATAAATGCGTGTAAGTTAACTCTAGAGTTGTAATTTTTTCTTCGTTACAAAACTGTGATAGATAAATTACCCACTTAAGATACTTATTTTTATTTTTTAAATATTTTTTTCATAAATTTGAATGTAGAATTAAAACAATAGTTTAACATATACATCATTAACCGATGAATCAATAATTATCGTTGAATTTGATTGATTGAAAAATACTTTTTTCTTAGTTTTTGTTGGAATTGGCTTAATTAAATTCCTTGCTATTTTTTCACTCGTCTAAACATCATCACATTGCAAAACAAATAAACTTATATTTTTTAAAAAAGCATGTATAATTAAAATATGCATAGATGACTGATTAAACACACGTTTCACTTATATTTATATATAAGATTATGCTAAAACGTAGAGCGAGTTTTATTAAATTATCGTTTCTTTCGATAAGTATTCCAATGCGTTTTTTTTAATCAATGACTTCAGGCATTTATTTATTTTGCTGTTGTATTTTATCAAAGATGAAAAGATTGTGATGAAATTTACGTATACCGAACATATCCTTATTTATATCTTAGATCGGATACGATAAGTCGAATACTGACCCTCCTCATCCTCTTTTTACATTTACATTTACAAACTAAATATTATTTGTATCTGTAATTTTAAACTAAACGATTTATAAGTATATAAGTGCGTATTTTTTTCGAGTTAACTGGTTCGTGATTGAATTTATAAAAAAAAGTAGTTTTTTTACTTATTATCCAGACGAAGACTTCAAAGTTTTCTTAACCTTACATTCAAGTGCATTATTTTTCATGCTTCATAATAATTAATAAAATATCAACATTATTTTGACTGAAAAAAGGTAAAAAGACAGAAGGCACAAAAAGATTTTTTTTGCTAGTTTTGGGCCAAAATCAAAATATTTAATGTACACAACATTGTATGTTCAATAGTATATCAATTTATTGTGTTGTTTTAAAAAAAACCTTTCTGTGATTCCTTTTTCTCGTTCGCCATTTTCACATGATCTTTTTTTCAAATTTAATAGCTGAATTAAGATATCATTTCGGCTTTTCATAGAACGTGTATCAAGTTGTATAAATTGTGATTATATAAAAAGCTGTGTGTTACGTTCTTTTTCATTTAAACAGTCGGTTTAGTTTTAACTGCAGTTTTTTAACTTTTTTCACGCGGCGTAGAATTGAGGGTGTGCGAAAGCTTTAAAATTTAAGGGTTAAACCATTACCACTCGACCAACTGCTACATAGTTACATGTTACTACATAGTTACTTATATAATATAATCAATTTATTGCGAGAGCAACGTACAAATATAATCTATCACCTGTCAAAAACACAATGAATGAACAACGTTTTAACATTATTTTACAGCCGGACAGTGGGTTTAATAATATTATATAAACATGTTGGCTTTTTGAGAATCAGCAGTGATATATTAGGTAATTACGGTTTGTTTTGGCGAAATATCATTTATATTATGACGGGCCGTAGAAAACTAAATGTCAAGAACATATCTTGGATCTCCTTACAACCCACCTTCGACAAAATGTAAATTTCATAGCAGTGATATCACTTACAGCGGGGGCCTTCAAACAAGGGCCGCCATCCAGTTATTCCATCATCTAAAATTCGCACTCACGTTTTATGACTTTCGCGAATAACTAGATGTTCACTATAAGACGCCAGGCATTTTTTTATTTTTGATATTCATGAATAAATTATTGGAATATTAGAATATGCACTTAGTCGTAATTTTTACGTTGGTTAAAACCATTGGACAATATAATAAATAGTTGGTTTACCTCGCTGTAAAAGCTTTGATAAAATATATAAAGTTTCACACGAATGTTATATATTGTTTTAAATTTATACGTATCACAGAGCATAAGATATTACTTTTGCACTATTTCATATATAATTCGATATAAATTTTAAAACCATTTTCGCTTTTAATTTGGAAAATATAGACTCTAAAGAGAACTGTTGTTACTCGGTCACTCAGTTTCTTTTTTTTTTTTTTGAAAGAATAAGGATGGGGGGAGGGGGGGTCTAGACATCGATTCTGAAACGGTCACTTGAATCCGTGAACTCCACTCTACTGACGTCGATCACTTGGCTATAGGTTCGTTACTGTTGTACATGCATAAAACTCACAAAACCATTCAGTAGTAGAAAACTAACACCCATATCCAATATATTAAAATTGAAAAAATCGACATTTGTTAATAATATCAACTTGAACCCCGAACCTTTTAACCGTTAAGTAGAAATCTTACCGCTTAACTACAAAGGCCGTTTGTTTCATATTTATAAATAAAATTATCAACTTTCAACGAGTTATTTATTATCATTTCCTCGCAACAAGTTCACAAACAACCTTTCAAATATATTCACACGTTAGTCAAAAGGAATACTCCAGACAACAAGGTTTGACGTGAGTTACTTTACGGATACAATTCGTGGCAACTTAAGAGTAATATTATCGGTATATGAAGTATACATTCATCTTCAAACTGTATATTAATATTTTTTATTCAAATTTACCGTTTTTTATTACAAAAAAAACCGTCCACGCTTTATCTTTTCTTCGCCGTTGTCAATGTATCTGTTATCAGATAGATCGCTTAATAATGAATAATCCATAACGAATTCAATTAATTTATCATTATTCATTCTGTATAATCGTGAGAGCACGGAAATTCGAGACTGTTATATTTGTCTATAACCGTGTATTGTGAGCCGCACAGTTCATATTATAATATAGTATCCTCGATAGCATGGAGAAAATATTTTTCGTTAAATGTCGTGCGGGCTTGATGTGGGTCGATATGTTCCAACACGTCAACATTATAACATTTTTAATACATAGATCAGGGTTTCCCAAACATTTTCTACAATGGGACTTTTCGCAAATCTAGATATTTTAACGAAACACTTGGCTTATGTGTTAGGTCGGGTAATTTATAATAGTATAAATACAAAAAATGTGTTAATAAAACACTTATTATTTTTTAACGGTATGACGGCGAGCCTGTTCCTACACTTTGACTTCATTGCAGAATAAAAAAGAAATCCTGCTTGGCATAAATAGGTTGTATAAAACGGAAGTAAAACAATAATAACTTGTTTTGACACATGAGTATTCTTTTGACAAACTCGCCAAGAAAGAATTTAATGACATTTATATCAGAATCACAGGTAAAATCAGTCAGATTTTCATTATCACTTGCGCTGAATTAAGCACGCTAGTTTTGGTGTTACAGAAAATGGATTCCACACTAAGGAAATATTTGTTTTTGGAAAACATTGAAAGATAACTTCTTTTAAATTGTGGGAATGTTCGCGGAACACCTATTCAGGTTTTGTGGAACACCAGTGTTCCGCGGAACATAGTTTGGGAAATCCTGTGACATAGATAATGCATAACAAATGTTTTGAATATCGTTTCTTTATTCTGTTATTCTTGCAGGGGCAGGTTGTCTATCCATTGAATTTGGCCAATACAATAAACCCTGTTTAGTTAGTACTCATATCTATGAACGTACAACACACAAGAATTCATATAACACAACTTGCATAAGAATTCGCAGCAGAATTTTCCTGTCAGAAATTATGACGAACGTTTCATTTTGATTGATTAACTTCATTGCTTTAACTATCTCCACTATAAATTTAAATATATTCATCTTTATAATCCCTGTGAGAACGATCGTTTGGATTCATTGTAAGACATTGAATTTGCAGTAACAGCCCACATCTCTCCGAGTAAAAATTCCGTCTCTTTAAAAGGACGGTACGTGATTGCAAGATGCAAATAGATTTGTAAAATGCAATTGCACCATTTACCATGACGTTTGCAATTATCGTTATGTGTTGCCAGTTGAATATTTTTAGATGCTCATTTGTCAAGGCCAACGATCACGACTGACGTTATCCGAGTCATCGTAAATTTAAATGTTACATTTTCTACGTGACTTGAAGTTTTCATGACAGGGTTGCCATTGAATGAATAACGTTTCCTCATACTTTCCCAACGAATAATTTATTAAGTAAATATAATAAAGTTGTGCAAATTGAAAATAAAATATTAAAAATATGAAACGCATTGTATTGATATTAAATATTTTTTATATTTTGGTATAAAATTATTCGTTTTCAATGTGAAAATTAATTGCCTAACCAGTTTTTTTTTGTAGCTAAACATTTGAAATTAAAAGTAATAAAATAAAAAAAATGTAACAACTTTTTAATGTTGAAAAAATCTACAGTAAAGAAATACTGATTTTCGTAACTTAATACAGAATAACTTATATTTTCAGCCTACAGGTTTATTTTCTGACTAAATTGGTCATAAAAAAATTAGGTACAGTAATAAAAAAAATCATAAATATTTCAAAATCAAAATATTTGCACAAGTTTTGTTCAATAGTTTAATATTACTTCTTATTGTAAATCTATCATTGTTTTATTACTTTGAATTACGGTTGTTAATTATTTACGGAAAATTTTATAATTAGGTAGTTTGCCTTTTAGAAAACAGTGATTGAACAGCATAATGACGGTGGTATTTTCTACGTCAATTCGACGTTTTATTTTTTGTGCATTAACCGATAAATTTACTAACACGATTTTTATAAACATAACTGCAGTTTAATATATGATACAATCAACCCTTTTTTACGCGATTTAAAAATAACACGGTTCACTAAAAAGAATAAATACTATATTTGTATACTAGATTTTCTAATAGCAATAAATTCAACTTCACAAGACAGTATTGACAAACAAACGGCTTCATTAGATTCCAATACATTAGATTTAGACGTGTAAGAATTTTCTAGCCATGAAACCGATTTATGCCCTGTCCCAAACAAAAGTTCTTCTATATAATCAATTAGAGATGAAAAGTTTTATTTTTTCCTAATTAATATACATAAAATGAATAAGATGTTATGTAATTTACTTATTGGGTCTTTCGTATTACGTTTTTTACACGATTTTCTTGATTTTCTTTACCGCAATGTTTTTCTTTTAAAATAACATGATTTTTAATTCAGGGAACCAATCTTCAATTTTTCTATGAATACGATCTTTTATAGAACGTATTTACCGTGTAAAAAAGAGTTGAGTGCATATTGTATAGTAACACAATAGTAATCAGCTTTTCATATAATGTGAATGCCAAATGTATTTTAGTTTAATTATATTATTAAGACGCGCGTGAATTCGGCACTGGCTTCACTTTACTGCCAACTTCCATAGTAACTAACTGTACTTACCAAAACAACGGCAATACCTTTTGTTGCTGAGGAGAGGAGATACTCCTCATTTCAATGATCCAAAATATGTCGGCCAGGTGAAAAGTTGACTTTACGTAGTCGCTGTAACTTAACCGTTTTAACTATACAATATCGTATAGACTCTATACTATAGACCCTATAATAAACGCATGCGTACTTTGATTTGTTATTTAATTTACAAGTATACGGTACACAATTATCATCAGCATAAACTGTTTACTTTAAACGTGTATTTGTTGTAAAATACTACACAATAATTTAATACAAACAGACGGTTCGATGATAATTCCGTACACGAGTTTTTTGCACGAGAAATCTAGTTTATTCTTATTTATAATATATCATGCTTTTTTATTTCACCATTTAATTATATTTTTCATAATACCATTATGTTGAATATAATCAGAAACAATTGGGCTCATTAAATAGGAAGTGAGCTAAGTAGTATTTTATATAAAAAAAAGTTAGATTCGTTGTAATATTCTACACATTATAAAGTGAAGTAATCTCAGTTAAAACACATTGCAATAGTGTCATCTCCGTAAAATAAAAATATGCAATCAACAAAAACGCCAAGTAAAGAAGTGATTGTAATTAAAAGTCTAATAAAGAAGTTTAACTATTTTACTAGTTGGTTCACTTCACCTCTTGAGGGCTCAATTGGTGTACGGAAGAACTCGATCACCTTTGCAGAACTGCGATGGTTTTTTTTCCGTTAGTATGCTAAAAAAATATTAAAATAAAAGTATTGCAGAAGTAAAAGCACATATTGTTATTTTATGGACCACTTTTCTCTCAGCCTCTTTTTTATAAATAAACTCTTCTCTTAACATTTACGCACTTCTTTTTCCTGAAACTTTAAGCTGAAGATAAAAACAACAGATGTTTATTGGATACAGGTCTATAAACCGATTGAAAATTTAACCAGTAAAAGTGTTGTTTCGAAGTTTTAAATTTACTGTCTCACAAATTAATATGAAAGCTTTGTAGTTTTACTGTTAAATTAAAGAAACTGATGCTTCAAACTACGTTTGCTTGACTGTCGATACATTAACAAGGAGTCTCAGAGCTATTCGAGGTGTCCTGGCGTAGTGGTGGATTCGTTTTACCATTATTTTACGCAATAATTATGTAAGCAATAGAATGCTACTCAAAATACCTATAATATGTAATATACCGTAAAATAATTAGATAAAATAAACCGTCATAGATTATAAAAATGTCAAAAATTGCAGGTTATTATACAGATTTTATCTGAGAATATTGTTTTTTTTAAATTTAATAAGAGGCTTGCGTGAACCCTTTTGAGTCCCTTCCAACCTATCCCTTATGACAAATATATATATGGTTTTATTTATGAATTTAATCTTTATGTGATGATTGAAAATTATGAGTAATAAATGAATTACAGTTATTATAAGTTATAAATAATCGATTAATTTAAGTGTTATTGTACAAATTAAATAATTAAAATTCCTATTATTTGTGTATTTAATTGCGTCAACCTTTAGACCGCGGATGACTGCTATAGCAGTCCGACCTGACAAGGCCCGTGCGCGGACAGCTACTATAGGACCCATGACCATTGGGGTTCCCGGTAAATTGCTCGAATGAAAATTGCTCGAATAACAAGATAATCAATTTGTTTCCGTTTGTTCTGTCCGTTTGTTCTGTCTTAGCCCTAGTCTTCTATGTTTTCTGGAAATATATAGAAACAGTTTGAGTAACTAATTAATCTCGTAGAAACACTTCTGTTGAGATAAACTCCATTAAAAGATTATATGTTCCGCATTTGGAGCGAACACGTTTAAAATAAATACTTACGAAAATTATTTTTATATTTCACTCTCTAAACAAGTGTCGCACAAGATAAAAATGAAATTTGTAGAAAAAGTCGTGAAAAATCTTTTAAATAACCAAGAAATTCGAATAATTTGTAATTCGAGCAATTTCCATTCGAGCAATTTACCGGCTACCGACCATTGGAGCTTTATATTACAGCTAGTGTAGCTGTTTTAGAGCTCAAATTACTTGAATATGATACTGAATATAATATTTTTTCGATGCCATTCATTGGACTTACGTTAAAAAATAACCATATAGACTAAAATATATTTTTTGTGGAACCCTTCCGAATACTTCAACAAAATGGCGGCTGTCGTCAATAATTTTATTCGTGCGTTGATATTTTTATTCATGTCAAAATACGGTGGTTGGCGGTTAATAAAAATACTATCACTATGCTTAATTATAATAATTTCTGACTGGTGCTGATTTCAAGAGAAATATTATTTTATCTGCAATGGTGGCGCAGTGTTCTCAGTTTTGCATGTAAAATAGTGGCGATTTAATCAAGTTGTATGAAGAATGATTATTCGTTTATTATACCGAAACCATGAAAAATATCATGTTTCCTTAAAATATGTTACAAATTACAATCTGTGTTTATGGTCGAAAATGGTATTCAAAAATTCATCAAAAATGTGTCGCGTGTGAACTTCGTTCTTTATATTTCTTTTCGCGGTCAAAATGACATCTTCAAAGCTAATTGAATCAAGAACCACAAATACAAATAAGTGTTTTCTGCAAGCACGTCAACAATATAATATTTTATTTTAATGCTAATATGTAGATACATATTTTTACTAACGATATAATATTTATATAAGGGAAGCACACTACTTTTCAACAGAATAATATATCGCACAACGTATAAATAAGGTGATATCTTTGTAGGTTTGAGTGTTTGATACAACTACCGACTGAATTTAAAACTTTTCTATATATCCTAAATTTTGAACCGCATACAAATACGTAGAAAAGATTCACTGCAATGATTTAATTTGTCCCTTTTATTTATATGTATATTAAAAATGACAATATATTGCCCCACTACATGTTGAATAATATTAGTCTTTATTTATCTATATTTAGGCTTATTTAAGTGTTTAATTGTCACGCCTATACAAACGTTAAACGGAATACTAATTGTTTGATTAAATAATGTCTAACAATTTAATCGTTTCAATGGGTGATACAAATTAACTGTAAGTATTAATTAACAATTAGATCAAATAAATCTCTTGGGTGAAAATAAACCATATTCATACTCTTGAACACAAATCGATAATATATTTATTGTAAAAATTAACTATACGTATGTTCCACTAAAATCTATTTGGCATTTCTGTAAGACCATTTACGGACCGCTAAGTGTTGGTAAATAAATTCGGCACGATCTTTGATTAAAAATACAACCAAATTCATCACCTTGGATATACATCTATACAATATATGATACCTATATTCATCTCAATATTTGGATTCTTGTTCAGATAACATAACGGATGCACAAAACTTTGCAATACAACCGTGGTGGTCGGAAAATTATAAATATTAAATAACATAAACAAATAATAAATAAACAAAAATACTCAAAAATGTGACTTTTCACCTTGAGTATTCTCAAAAAAGTAGTTGCGTATAGGAGTCAAACATCAGCTGTTTAACGGTTAAGTCCTTACTCTGCAGAGCGAGGGCAACCCGGTTTGATGCCGTATCGTGCGAAATACTGCGTGGGTAGCATTTATATCTCGTTTACATCAGCCAACTAAGCTTGATTCAAATTAACGGTTTTGACAATGGCAAGTAGAATAGACATTCGTTAGTATGCATATTATTTCACATTCTTTTTGACAAATTTCAACTACAATGGAACCTCTCATAACGAGTAATTCGCATAACGAGCAAAACGGATTTTGAAAAAAAAAAAGACTCTTCGCATAGCGAGTGACGCAGAGTTTCGAAAAGATCACTTTCACATCGTTGCTTGACTCAAGATGATTGACAAAGCTTGGAAGAAGCTTTGCGAAGGAGCGTTGTCGAATGTGATTTTGAGGCGTTTGAAACAGTACCTGTGAAGTCTACAGTCAACTAGATTGTATCTTTGGCCAATACCATGGGACTGTATTATATACCATGAGCTTTTAAATCGCATCGCATTCCAGGTTCTTACACTCCTTAGCAACTTATAAGTATGTATGTAATTTTACATTTTATACACGTTAAAAATATAAAAATTGATTTTTTTCCGGCATTTAACGCATTATTGTATTTTACATTGTTTTATAAGGGAAAAATTGTTTCGCTTAACGAGTGTTTCACATAACGAGTCAAACTCTTTATGAAAGGTTCCACTGTATATCTGATAAAAAAAATCTTTAGTACTTTTTATTATATACTTAATCCCAATTGTATTTAATATGTACATGCCGAGTCCATGGTGCAGCTATTAACACTTGGCTTCCAGGGCGGATCTCATGGATACGATTTCCAGTGCAAATAGCATATTTTCAATCGATTTATCGACTTCTGTTCGAAGATATAAATGTTTTTAATTTCTGGAAATTCTTTCCCACTATCTTATCCTAAAACAACGTGGTGTAGCGATGGTGTTTAATTAACTACTACCCCAGCCCTAGTTTACCTTTCTTTAATAAAAAAAAGAGATTGAATTCAGTAACAAGCAGTTTTTGTAAAAAAACTTCTGTTGAGATACCTTCATTGCAGATTCAAATGCTCTTCATTGGGAGAGGACATAGATTAAATAATATATATAATATATACAGTTAACGTTCGTTCATCCAACCCCGGTGAGTGCAAATTCGATATATCGTGATCTTTTTCTCACGGCACATGTTTGGCTGTTGCACGCGCGTGCTGTTTTTTTTAGCTTGCTACGTAAAAATCATACAACATACAACCCATGGGTCAAGGCCCAATAGCAGCATTCAAGGAATATTACTTGGGAAAAACCCATACGCTAACTCGTTGAAAAAACTAAATATGCCACGCTAGTTTAGTGGGAACATTTTAATGTGATAAAAGCTATCATCAGAAACATGAAATGAAGTCAACCAGTCCTGTATTCGTGGTATTTGAAAAGGTTATTCAAATTAATAGTTAAAGATCACATGTTAAACGTAAAAAATCAACAGAGCAAAACAAAAATTATTATTTTGTCAAGTTTTTTTCTTCTTTTATACTATGTATAAAAACAAAAATGTGCTAGTCTTTTCTTTGTATTTTAGTATGATTTTCTTCAAATCCCCCGTTGATTATTATTACCTCTCAGCGTTTGAGTGGCCCAAGTATCTTTCCGTGTTAACACGGACCTTGATCAAAACGGGGGCGAGCGGCTTTTGCATAGCCTGGGTAACAAGAGGTCGAGAGTTCAAATCCCACATATTTTTACGTTGAAAAACCAGTGCTTAACTTGGCAATTATTTTACATTTCGCAATAAGTAGTGTCACAAGTATTTCCGAGAGACTTACAAATAACTTGCAATAAACACAGGCTCATTGGCAGGGATTCGAATCTTAAATATCACAGACCGTAATAATACTAGTCGATTGATTGTTTTACTTACTTTTTCTATAATACCAGAAACAGTCAATTATTTTAGGTATCTAGGGATTAAATCGCCGGTTAAACGCATTCATTCATTGCTCTTTCCAGCGATTTTTATCAAAGGCATAAGTATCTTTGATAATTTTGTGACTAACTAACAATCAGTTCTCGTTAACTATCTTTATTTCTATAAGGTGTGTATAAGTTTCACACTGAGAGTGGATATGACATAAAAAAGTTTCTATTTTTTTTGATTTTTTGACATTCTTGTTACTGAATAAATTTTAAAAAGTTATTTTTAAATAATAATCATACTTTTTCATCATGCATTTTACTGTTAATAATGTATATTCCTAATCTTAATTTTACAGTGTTGTACTCGCCACAATCCACTTTTTATAATATTGTATATTATTTTCTTTAAATTTACAGGATTTTATATTTATATATATTTTAAATAATATCTATAAAATACCAATTTCTGTTTCAAAATCTCGCCGTAGCCAAGAACATGCTTGATAACGAATTTTTGCTCTCTTTTGCAATCTTTGAATCTTTGCAATTTCTTTGAAAATTGTCCATAATACATTCATATATTCATTATTTTCTCTTAACAAGTAATACTTTACCAGTTGGTATTTTTTGTTTCAAATGAAAAGAACAGTACTTGCAGTTACAACTGACGTCAGCCCTCCAAGCACAAATATAATTTAAATTAAAATACAGTAGATACGTAATACATATTGTGAATTCTTTTCAATGCCAATTGTTTTTACACCTTTTTCAATTTGTTTCGTATAAATAACACTGTTAAATTCTATTTCTTGTCAGTTGATAATGCTCGCCTTGAGCAAAACCGGTCCTGAAATTAGTAAAAAAAGTAGAAATAAGTACAAAGGAATATTGCGTTTTTCTTAACATATTAAAAGACAAAGAAAATATTTTCAACTAACAAGGTATTGTCATTATTTAACATTCGTTCAGCACAGAATCTCTCTCTTTTACACACACAAATTCGTTATTTCTCTACAAAACATGCACAATCAGCGTTGTGCTGTGCGTTACAGACATATGGATAGATAAGCCTAAACAAATATTATAACCGTTTTATAACATACTGGCCCATACGTTAAATAACTACGCAGAAAACCTGGCCTGTTAACAAGAGGTTACTCTCTAGTTGTATGCTATACTACAAGTTCCAGGTTTCGATCTTTCAAATACAAATTCAAAAAAACGTTTTTTAATCAATTTATGGATGTGTATATATATCCACCCAACAGCATAGTAGAATTTTCACAACATTCAAAGATTTTAAAACATATCTATTACTCAAATGAATGACGTTTACCTTTGCCAACTGTAATCTGTCATTAGAGTAATACAACCTTTTCGTTTTCCCTGGATATTTTTTTTCTTGAAGCAGTTAATTACTATTAATCTTCGACTTACTATAATTCTAGTTGTACTAAGCTGTAAATGCCGAATAGGCTTCTAACTTAAGTTTTTATGTTTATGAAAATTGCGACTAGGGAAAAGGAGTTACAGAATGGTTTTTTTAAACAACTTTTTATGTTAAATTAATATTAAATTGAGTTTATAAAACATCAGTTTATTAGTCTTCATACACTCCAAGGTTGTGTCTATTGAAAATATTGACTGATCCGAAATTATTAAAAAACGTTTTTGTGCCACCTGTAAAAAAATCCTGTGTGTGCTATGACTTACGTTTTTTTGCTTTTATAAAGTCAGATTAAGTTTCTCTAATTTCTGTCTAAACAAGGCCTCTTCGAGAATCTTATCAAAGGGCTAGCTAGCTATATGTATTAGTGTGAAAATAATTTGCTACACCTTGCGCTTTGATTTGTTAAATTTCACTTTTCATCATAGTTTGAGCCGACCAACTTCTCGTTAAAAATTGTACAAAATCTCCTGAATCCGTTTATTTACATTAGGTACTTGATTTTTCTTCTGCAAATAATTCAAACAAGATTAGAAATATTTATAAAATTAGCCGTATCTTTGGATATAATGAACCGATTGAAAAAAATGATTAAATTACAAAAGACGTGAGCTTACAGTACTTTATCAATAATGATTCCTTTCATATTAAAAATTTCTTGTACTGATTATTTATGTCAGACAGCATAAATAATATTTGTACGACTAAAGCGAGAAAGACGACGCGATGTCTCGTTTATTATCATTTTATAACTACGCAGTATTTTTTTAAACGGCTTGCACTTTCATTTTTATATTTCAAGCGCTGTTATGTTTTTCTCACTGACACATTGACCAAGTTTATATTTGATTATATCAAAGATTTATCGTTTTAAAAAAACGTGTCATAATTTAAATTTCGGGTTTCTTAAGTGACCGCTCGTTGAGCTCTACATTCATTTGCGTCTCCATAAAATTAATACTTAATTAACCCACTTGAATTTTTTCACGCAAACTAACTTTGAATATATTATATTACAATATTTAAGAAACATATTTTTTACGCACAATATAAAAAATCTATCAGAATAAAACTCGCTTAATATTATTGAGTCTAATAAGCAAAAAAAACACGAAACTTTTGATGCAAACTCGATTTTAATTCTATAAAAACGTATTTGTTTGAGACTTGTTTTTATTTAAAATTTAACTTACTAATATAACATATTATGTGAATTTGCCAGTTCTACACGATGACCTTACCTATTTTTGACAACACAAATAGACTGCCACTCTTGTTTCCATATTCCTCAATTGTATATGACAGACACAGATTAAACATTAAACAGTTGTATAAATTTAATATTTCTGACTTAAACATTTTTTGTCACAACTACAATGATAATGTTTATAAGCTTTTGAGAGTTTGTTGATTACATACCAAAATAAATAAAAAATAGTAATTTCTTGGTTAATCTTTTAACTTATAATTATGCTTTCTTAAGTGCACACCAACATTTTCAACGCCTACCCCTTAAATCGATGTACACTTTTTACAACTGACATGATACAATAACAACAGTGTTTAATTTTAATGTTTTGTTTTTCTCTTTGTTTAAATTTTCGTGAGCAAAGTCATTGAATCGATATTTCATTGACATATTGTGACACATGCTATTAGCATGTTGGGGAAAAAATGTTTCTTAACACGAAAATGTCGGGAAAATGCGTTTACCCGACAAATAATAAATAACCATTATCATGATTGCGTTGGGAATTAATTTGTTTTGTTTGTGCGAGGTAAAACTTCCGACTGTTATGGAAACACAATGAACGGGTCGTTTACCTATTGCGGCGTGTAAAATTAGTTCTTACTGCCTTGAAAGGCGCCTACCTGATACGTCGTAGAGCTCGTAGATAAATAATGACATTTGATTGTGATTCAAAGGAAGAGAAAGTTTACTTTTGAGCTATGCTGCGAACCGTCGGGTACTCCAGCATTATAATTTAATAAAGATGTTAATTTAATATATATATATCTAAGATAATACAAAGTTATATGGTTCGATGTCTAAGCTAAATATATAGACACCTTCCACAACGCACCACATTCTTTGTGAGATGTAAAACTACATATTTTAACCGCGTACTGTCTTGCTAAGAAAAACATATATATCTAGGTACCTTTTAATTGTTATAGATTCAGCAGTAAATTTTTATAAATATATAATTAAATTAGTCAAAGTTATTATTCTTTTAAATGTGTAACAAATTGTGACACAAATTTTTGCCTTTGAGAAACATTCTCAAACAATAAACTAAACATTGATTTTAGTTAGTAAATTACAAATTACAAATGAAGCTGGGGATTTACTGGATTTAATAACTTGTTTAGGGAAGATTAAATCCAGCAGAAAAAGAGAAAAGAATAATCGATATTAACATTACGATATTTTTTCTTAATATGCTTCTTAGCTCGATGGCTGCCACAGACGAGATATTTCGTATTTTTTTTTGTGCTCAACACTCCAGAGACGAGTTATCTCGTCGATAATTAATTAAATTAATAGTTGCAAATTATAGCCGGTGTCCTTACGGCAGCTAAAAAGTTAAAGAAGCGAAACACAATCGCTACACTATCTGTATAATAGAAAAGGTATACAAAAATAATTTAACAATAATGAACTCGTTTAATTCTTTCTTAACATTCAGAGTTGGAGATTTTAATTGTGAGTTTTACCAATTTATCAACAGACGTTGAATCTTATTGAATTATGGTAGAATCTGAAAAATTACTTTATGACTAACAAGAAAAACTTACATTTATTCCAACGTAAAAAAATCAACATCAAATTTTCTATGAACTGAAAATCTAATAACTGATTTATTATGGTTCGTATGATTCTTTTACTGAGAACAATACCTTTAAATAGCATGTGATTTGTTAATGACGGCCAATTACTTCAAGACATTGACTCTTGTTGATTTTTTCTTGTGGGTGTATGGAAAACATTTTGTAGAGTCAGGTGCAGTTGTTTTTATTTATTTTTGTTGACATTTTCAATACACAACATTCATAATCGGCACGTAAATGCTTCATCTGAAACTCTGCTATAGGTATATCCAAACGTATATATAGGTAGATAGTGTAGTTACCCATATTTCATGGCAGTAGGGCAAGTAGCCGGGTCAGTGATCCCGATGGTGTTGCCATAACCACTGATTACATTTTTACCAACCAAAATCATCACTTTTTCTTTGATTTTATTACAAGTTAAAGACAGATAATTTCAATACTAAACTAGTGACATAAATAACTAAAAATATTACTCACTGGGTCTCACGTTAAAATATATATATTGAATTCTCAGTGTAGACTGCAGAGTTTGGAGTGTTTGAATTATTTTATAATTAATAAATATATAATTGTTTTTTGTTCATTCTTAGAAAGACATAAGTTAAAACTGTCTACAGGTCGAAAGTTATCATGCATTTAAATACAAATTGTGAAAGATATACAATACATACTATATAAACTAAAAACGTTTTGTTAAAGGCAGGAAAAAAAGATTGATCAAAGTTCCATTGTATTAAATACAAAAAAAAACAGTTTACTAACTATTATCAATTGAAGTTGCTGAAATATAATCATTTTTCAACGCAATACTCTGACAGTGGGTAAAATTCAGGAATGTAGATTTAGACTGACTTTACGAGACTCAGAGTCGAAAAAAACTAACGACTCCGACTCGTTTTTTAATGTGTCTTGTGTATCGCAAGAATCAAAAGTGACGTTACTGCATGTTACTAACTCTATAAAAAAAATCAGATACGAACACATATGTTTTATAGTATTCTGTAACATAACAAAAAAAATAGGAAAGAATTCGCCAACTCTTTTTCGAAATAATGTGATAATATAGTGACATGAAGAATAAACACATTCGTTCACTTAGTAAGTTGTAATCTGTACAGTATTATTAATCCAAATATATTGGAAAGTTTGCTTATTTATCGTATCAATGGGTTTAATAATGATTGTTTGTACTAGAATAAAGGAAAATGGTTGAACAAATTATAACCCATTTCGAGAGAGAGAAAAGAAGCCACATTTTTTCCAACCGAATTCAAGGTGGGGTGATTTTATTTTTAACAGTTTTAGTAAAATCGTAAAAATGCAATTGTTTCTATATCGTGAATTGTCTATCAATTTCCAATCCCCATCGTCTCCAGTGCGAATAGAAGGGTATGTATACAAAATGGTTATTTCGGACTATTTTTTATATTTTTTTAATATTAACATTTTTCCAACAACTCCAAAAATAAAAAATAAATCGATTTTTAACCAATTCAATGTGCTGGCAACATTATTCATCGTTGGAGTAAGTGCGACGTCAATTTACGAAGACGGTGAATGGTGAACGCCAACTTCGAGACGAGAGTCACGAGCAACATGCCGGCTAGCATCGAAATGTCAGTCAGCAGTGCGCTCTCAAACGAAAGGAAATCTTCTATACATCTGTTGTACTGTTATAAAACCCACTATTTTACAACAACGCGACTCGCCGTACAACAGTATTGGTTAGGCCGTATAAAACACCACGAAATACGAGCACACACGCTAAATAATGAATGATAAATTATTCCTTAGTCACCTGTTTTTTTTTATCGCCATTTGCTGATGATTTCATGTTTTTAACTATCACATTTATGTTTTATTAATATTTGAATTTTAGTTAACGCTAAATCTCTTGTTCGTCATATTCAGCTAATTTAAAAAATGATTTTTTAATGAATTCATAATGTATGTACGGTTATTGCAATTGAAAAAAACATCGAATCCGTTGATTTTAATTTTGTGCTAATAAAATAATCGGCAATATAAAATACCAGTCGTGCAAAAAAAAAGAATACTCCGACTCAGAGAAAAATTTTCAATAATTTCATTTTTAACTTATATATATGTATTCCGTCAGATCATAGTTAGTCAGCCAAGCATGCATTGTCAACACTTTGGACTATTTTGTTTGAATACACGTCATTAAATATATTATTTTTTAAATTTCGAGCCGCTAATTTTTCACGACACTTACTCTGCCTAAAATACTGCAACTCCACGACTCCGACTCTGACTCCATAGCTCTGTAAAATACATATCTAGCACTGTTTATAAAATATTCAATCATTTTTCACTCTATCAGATCATCCTAGATGGTGTGTAGCCTTCCAAGGATTCTGCATATTTTAAAAAGCTCCATACATACTCTGTTGTAAAATTGAATTCTATTTTTACAGACATTATAATTTTGAAAATCTTTCACTACATATATGTAATATTATAATAACAATGCTTTATAAATCAGTTTTAAATTCCAGAATTTTACCATAAGTAATTACATTAGCAATATAAAAATGTCAGGACATCATTTAACATCATTGTTTCAGACGACAAATGAGTTGATTGGTTCCACTTAAATATCACAGATGTATGTATTAACTTATTGAAATCCTGTTTGATTCAAATAAATTTATCACAAATTAATATTTAAAAATCAGAATATTAATCTATGATTACAGAGATTTTGTATTGATATAAGGAATAGTCAAGTAGTAAAAAATTAAATTGAATTTGTACATTTAAAATTCTAGCCTAGTCTCTTATTTCAGTATAAAAAGACATGCAAGTAGGTCTTATTTCGATTATTTACTTTTAATTTATCACGAGTCCAACATTGGCCAATTTAAAGAAACCTATTTGAATATTATCTGTTTTAATTAAATCTTAATAAAAGTACTTGCCCAGCGTGTTTAAGTTTTTCTATGTAGACTTTCTTTTCTGTCGGTAAAATGATGGATCTGGTATACTTATATTTGTAATAGGAATCTTACCTGTCGATTTAAAAACAAATAATTCAATAATAAATTTTAATTGCTTTCTTATGCCACTGACTGATTTCAAGTGTAAATTATAATAAATGCAGCCAAAAGGTTTGACTAATTAACTATATTACGGATTAAAATAGCATATATCGATCTTTTACAAACAAAATAGTCATATTAATTAAGTAGTGTTTGTAAAAAATCTCGTTCCTAAAAAATTTCAACACTTTTTCATCGTAGACGTTTCATGTTTGTTTGGCTATGTATCTGTTTGTGCATTTGTAAATTGTGCTTTACGTATCCATTTTTTTCAAAGTTCATCGACTAGAAAAACACACAAAGTCGTTGAATTAAAAAAAAACTTACAGACAATTATAAAATTTCACGAAAATAAAAACTTACCGAGTATGTACGATAACAGATATTAAGTTTTCTACAATATCTAAACATTATTTAGTTTCTAAAAAGATAATCGACTAAACTTTAATTTACTGAAAATTTGTTTTCCAATCTGATCACTTTGTTATTCCACCGATAACTATCATAAAGTTATGTTTAAATAAAGGTTATTAATTGATTCAGGTTGAAGATACTCCCCAAAGAGGCGAAACACGTGTCATAATTTGCAACACAACCAATGGAATAAGAAAGTTATCGAATTATTTTTTTGCCGAAGCAACAAATGTATATTGAATCAAAATTATAATTTCTGTATGGTTCACTTGAACATTATTGTAAACAACATAATTCTAACGATGGCGAAAGCCGAAATAGCTATCAACGTATAACATATAAAAAACTGTGGAACTGAAATACTTAGATATTTTTACCCTATTAAAATGGAGTTCTACCAAGTAAATGTCAAATCAATAAATTATTGTAAACGTTCATCAAAGCCGTTTCAAACAATTAGTTTTATAATAACATTTGTTACTAACCTTAAATGATTATAAATTCAAAAAACATGTGGCGTGTTTAATAGTATAAAATATAGATTCAGTAATGTTTTTTTTGCCTGAATTTTAATTAAACTGATTAGAGAGGCACCACTTATACGATTAGCTAAAATAAAACACCGCAGTACCTTAAAGTGTCAAGTTTATCATTCAAGGAACATTAAGCTACACGTTCATGAAAAAAACAGCATTAAATTACATCTATTTCACATATAATACAGAGTGGAAACAAAATAAACAGATTTTTTTAACTAAGCCCGTTGCGTTTAGTGTATCATCCCAGAGTATTCCACTCTATACCTTCCACTACCCGCTACATATTGACACTGGGCGTATCCCGTCACACAGCAGGATAAATAGAATCTCTGGAATAATTTCATTATAATTAAATAGTTATTAAGTTTTTATTAGTCGGGATAAACTCGCTGTCTGTATGACGCTGCAAAACACCATACTTTGGGTGTAGTTTTACTTACATAATATAAAAGAAATTAAACATCTTTTTGAATGATATAGTAAATAAAACATTTTTTATAATTTATTTCAACATTTCCACAGAGAACCTTTGCGTAAATCAACAATATGATGTTGGAATATTTGTCAGCAGTATGTCTATTTTCATAGTTATGACAATCTGGGTACCCAACTGCTTTTTATACAAGCATAACAAATATTTTAAAAAAAAAATTGCTTGCATGCATACATTATTCTTGACTATTTTTAATTAAGTGAACCTTAGTATGTTATAAGTTTCCAACTTTTTCACTTACCTCTATTACGAGGTATAACAAACCGTGGCCATATATACAACTAACTCTTATTATTGTGTTCGTATTTATTCATTTTCCGGGTTCATCAGCATTTTTCGTTAAATTCGTAATTAATTATATAGTTTTGTGAAAGCTGAAAGCATTATTTCAAAAAGAATTTATTCGATGAGAATATTATGCAAAATATTTATGGACATGATTTCTCAAATCAGTCGAAACAAAAATAATAATTAATAGAGTTGTTACAATTGTTTAACACTATTATTTCTTTACAAAAAGTAAATGTACTCGCATGGCATCAATTAAGTATTACCTTTGGTTGAAAGATTGCGCTTAAATCAGAATTTTTAACTAAACTAACCAAATATAAAATTTTAAAGCTCATATTTCTTTTATGAAATACTTAAAAAGAGACAAATGAATACCATCTGTCAAAAATTTGAATTTGGAAGATTTATTGCAATAAACAAAAATGAACAATCATAGAGGAAATTATACTCAGTTTCTTATAATTCAAAAATGGAACTTAATACCCACTCTTTAAAAATTATTATTTTAACTCGATAAAATATAAGTTTTTTTCATTTAACTGTATGAGGGAAACACAGTTTTTTTAACAATTGTTTTATTTTTATTTTCAGAGAGATCCCATGAAGACGTATACATACACTAGCAGTCGTTTGTAATTCTATAATAATATAATAGATAAAGCATTATTTTGATTGTCAATTTTATGTGTAGCATCGTTAATAATAATTTATAGCAGCTTTATAGCTATACAAAGTGACATATTTAAGCCATCATTTAATAATAACGTGTTATTTTTATTGACAATCAATGACACTTGAATACCAGCGGTGAAAGTGAAAACACAAGTTCAAACAAGGAAATTACTAGTAACATAAAATAGAGTTGGCGCGAGGAATTTTTATTCGATTAGTGTGCTTGGTGAGATTTGTCCATTGATCTCGAAAATATCCGCATTAGTGAAAGTTTAGAATTATTAAGCTAATTTTCAAAGCGTAAAGATGTCTCAAAATTGCAAATCCACTTTTACGTCGACACAGAGGGATGCTAACAATAATATGTACTCTGGTGGAGGATGCTCAGCAAAAACTTTTGGAGGACCGCCTCCAAATGCCAATGCAAAGGGATATCAGGTAAATATCTAATCTATCATTTAACACTGCTGTACATAACATATTTCATGATCAATCAACAATATATTTTGTCAACGCATGTGCAGTGAGAGAAAGTGTTTTTGAGAGTGTATCATTTTATAGGTAAATTTATTTTAGCTCACAACACACACAGTCTGCGCATCGTTAACAACAAGCGCATTAATCAAATGCTGACAGGTGGTACTGTCATTGGTTATAAATTTTAGTTACGATATAATAGTCTACTGTATATCTCAAAATTTCAGCCTGTTTTCCTTACATTCAAATATAAAAAATATAATTGTATACATAATGTAAAAATAATGACTAATATATTTCACGTATTTTTTCATTATCAATGATAAAACATAGTTTTACAGTCGTTGAATGATTCTCCAAGTGATGTTTCGCTCGCGTCAACTAGCGCCGCATCCGGAAAGAAAATATGCGGGAAAATTTAACAACTTTTGTTTTATAGTTGCCACCGTCTTGAATAGATGTCACTAGTAATAATTTTTTTTAAATATTTTATACATACATATTTAACAAAATTTCAAGTATTCTCTTTACTGTATGGAAACAAAATTTCAACGTGATATAATAAATCTTTTACTTCATTTTATTTCAGCAAGTAACAGCGAAAGTGCTATTTGGAACAGTTGCGGCAATTAATGAACTAAAACTTCAAGAGCGCGCCGCCAGAGAGGCGAGAAGAACCCACTAGCAGTAAGTGATCACAATTATTCTGAATTTCAATGTTATTTCGATAAATTCTCGTTTTACTTCTCTAATTAGATATTTTTTACTAAGCCAAGTTTCAATCCAAATTTTATTTTAATCTTTAGTCTGTAGTGCGCAGATGGCACTAACTAATAATTGTAATATGCATCGTTTTGTAGAATAATACACTAACAATAAAAATACATCATTATTATCTTCAGATCCAAACATTCTATCTGCTTATTTTCTAAAACAAAATATCTGTGAGAAATTGTTTTATTTGTAATTATTAATTATTTAGTCCAGCACTCCAGCGCCTTTCAATAATAATATTTCATTTCTCTCGTGTTTTTAATTACAAAAGCAACATGAACATATGTATGTCTACAAGAATGTATTATTTAAAAAAACACCATTTTTTAGTTACATTGTATCATATTTCATAATATTATTTACTTTAAATGTTTGCTTGACACATTTTTATTCAATTATAATACACATGTTGGTAGCGAAAAACATATGTTTTGTCAAATAAAAAATGAAACACATTTATTTTCATGAATATTTTTATTATATTATAATTTTTTTTGCAACTTTATTAACAATTATCATGGATTTAGTCTGGTAAAAATGAAACGACCCAGATTTTGGCTTTAAATTAAAAACCGATCCCGAATTGATTTTGTGCAATCATTTTTGCTTATCTTAAATATCTACATACTATTGGATCATTCTAGTTATAACAATAAGTATAGTAGATTCCACCAATCAATCCGATGAATAGATTAATAGGTTTTCATTATCAATAAACTATTTTTCTCCGAGTTTTCCGACTCCGACTCGCATCCGAAAAAAACACTTGACTCCACAGCTCTAATAATTATTATGATGCTATTCTCAGCGACCAAAAAAATGGATATCTTTAACTGACTTTTACAGTGTCTATATGTATAAGAAAAAATATACATCATGATAGAGAATATAAAAAAAAAACATATTTATTAAACTTATTACATTTTTTGACGAACTCTGTAAAAATGCACAATTTAATTCAGAAACCGTTCATTCATATTGTTTTCTTGTTATTTTTATATTGTTCATGCTTTGAGAGTAAGATAAAAACAAGTGATACTTTGAAAATTGATTGTCTAATGAAAAGATACAATACGAAATCAAAAAACATATTGTGGTTCTAAGAGATTTCTTGTAATTGATGATTGATACAGATTTCGAAATAAAATATCGCATTTTATTTGAAATAAACTACTCTGGAGTGGACTCATTACAGAAACTTACATTTATCATTTACAAATATATCTTTTTATCTGTTCACAAATTGATATTGTCATAATCAATCTAAGTTCTGATTTTATATTTTTCAAACATTATTATAATCATATGTTCATTTATTTTGGAGCAGTTAGATGATCCTTATTTATACGCAAGTGAGAAAGTGTCAGCTTAGCACAATATTTATTAAAGAAAGTGACTATATTACAATCTTGACGACATTTGTTTTGTATGTAAAAATGCAACCTGACATGAATTTCCATAGAAGGCGAAAGTTTATTTGTAATAGAAAACGAAGTGTAGTCATTTTTACAACTTAATTTAATATAATTACGTTAATTCAACGAAGTATTGACATGACTAAAAGATTATCAGCTATAGCAAATGTATTTTTTGGTGTTATTTTTAGTCTACAACATTCTTTTTAATCTTCAATAATTACGATTGGGATTCTTCATCATAAATGACAATACTATATTTGTCAATCAATTTATAGCTTCAATCACCAAATAATGTAATAATAACTCTTTAGGCATGATGTTTACATTAAATATTTTATTCTCGGTATGAATGAATTTACATTATGTTGATTTTGAGATGGCAAATTTAGATTCCTATACGTTACGTCACATATTATCACGTTACATACTAACTCTTCCTTGAAGCATGACATCATTTTTGGACGACAACTAACGACAACTAACTATTACCGACGAATATATAAACATGTACTAGTATTTCGATATTTTGTAGATAAAAAGCACGACCAATCAGGATTGCATTACCGAGCGAGTAAACCAAATCGATGTTTCGATATTTCATATAAAATACCGCCTTTCAAATTAGTTTCTCAATTATAAACGAGTATTTTTTTTTTTAAATAATTTTCGGTTTATTAAAATAATAATACATTATTTAAAGACTCGTCCATTTTAAAACTATTTTATTTAAATTTCATTAACGTTTTTATACATTCAAAATTTGATTTTGGTTAATTTTCCATATTGAAGTACCAGCATTTCCGCACTTTAATAACTAGTATTAAAAAACACACTCAATCCACTGATACCGATTTTTGGTAATGTATTACCAGTATTACAATCATAAAAACATAATATTCCTTTGTACTTCAAAGTAATAATTAATAAAGTGAATCACTTTTAATGTAATTGGTAATTTCTTTTCAATGCCAATTGTTGTTTACAACTTTTCATTTTTGTATAAATAGGATTGTTAAATTATATTTCTTATCAGTTGACAATGATCGCAATGAGCGAAACCGGTCCTTACCTATTAAATAAAGTGGAATGAAGTACAAATGAATATTGTGTTTTTATTAATATAATGCCTCTCCACCAAGTATTGACAGTGAACACCCTAAAAGTGAGTAACAAATTGGGTATTTCTAGTTGAGAAAAAAAATCAGTTCAGGAAAGAATATAACAATTCGAAAGTATCTTCACTTGCCCACTTTTATTTAGAATAAAAAAGTAACGAAGCATATTATTGGCTAAAGATTTTTCTACGTCCTGATTTTTTTTTCCAAGTTGAGTAAGCCGGCTTGCAGATTGAGCAGTCGATACGGCTATTAACTTTATAGCAACAAAATATTACTTAAAACTAATTATCAGTAAAAAAAAAATGGGTTTAAATACACAAACATATAACCATAGTAACGAGATAGTGAAAGCAATCATTTATCTCGATTCCAGAAGCTTTTACAAAATGGCCGCCCATCTTCAAAATGGCTTTCGCTTCAGTCACGAAATGGCCGCTGGCACATAATAATGGTAAACAATAACACGATGATAGCAGATAATACCACAAACGAAAGTTAAATTGCCTACCGCTAATTTCGTACGGGCCATTGATTTGCGTTTCACAGAACCAGCCATTACAATAACATGCATAGTTAAATTCACACTGCATTCTGAACACGTTTATTTAATCGCAGATGGTGACCACACATGTATCTACTGTTCGTCACAAAACAGCAACTGTTAAAAATATTTCGTAATTATTTATAAAAATAATCTCTATGTTTTATTCACTAAACCAGTGCTCCCCAATGTATTGTCTCCTATCGGACACCGATTTTTTTGCAAGATTTTCACAGCACACCTCATATAAATTATAACAAGTTATGCCTTTGGTTTGATAAATATACACGAAAATATAACGATAGCGTCGGCAAAATTTGTTTTTTTTTTCAATGAAACAATGTGTCACATCAGGGCCAAAAAACTTGATTTAGATGAGGACAGTGATAAAATCTTGGTGCGGCGCACTTTTTGTACACGCCACGTGCCGACCCTGCGTCGCATCACTCTGAGCTATCACCTCAACTCATATTTTTTTGTCATGATGAATTTATGATTTCAACTATTAATTATTACTCAGTTATTCTCAGCGGTGGGCTGCCAATATCTTAACAAGGGGTTCGGTAAATGTCATCCATTTTTTTTATCCATGTCGGCTCCCTATGTCGAGCATATGGCCTCCTAATGAAGGTATCTCAACGAAAGTTATTTTTCTACGAGAATTGCTTAATACTTAGTCGCTCAACCTCTCTTTTCTAAAGAGGGTAGTAGGGATAAAATGATAAGCATAAGACACGACTAGTGATTAACTAATAGTAGCACCCAGTTGAATTGAAGGATCGGAAGAGTGGGAGGCAATCTTAAGACATCACAAACACCCATTCCTTCGAACAAAAAATAGATAAATCGATCGAAAAAATGCTGCTTCGTACTGGGACTCGAGCCCGTGAAGTCCGACACGGAAGCCCACAACGCTGAATGAAAAAATGAAGGGACAACTAATTTTCAAATTTAACCATCTACAGTAATTGCAGTTATGTGATGATTTGATCTAAGACGAATGATTTTCTTATCTTAACAAGGGGCTCGCCAGCCGCGTCGAAATTTAACAAGGGGCTCGCGCGATCCCCCCCAAGCCCCCTCCAGCCCATCCCTGGTTATTCTTCATATAATGTACTATAACCCAGTGGTCAACATCATTCGCTCAGATTAATCACTTTTTTTATTTTTAATAACGGAAAAGAGATAAAAGACGTTTAACCCATGTTTGCCCGTAATTGATAAAAATAAAAAAACACTGCTCACTGTGACAGGTTCAAACCTGAAGAAATACTACACGAAACTACCCCCACGCTTGCTAGCTGTAGACTGATTGAGACTGATGCAATCTCAACTTTTATTGCTTCATGCATAATGGAGTGGAAGTAAAATTACTAAATGTTCCAATATTGGAACACTGGGTAAAAATTGATTAATCGATCTTCACTATTACATATTAATACAACTGCTTACACTTCGATAACTTTGTTTTTACACTAACAACTTAGGCTTAACGTTTCGAGAGCAATGGCTCAAATTTATATCATTAATATTAGATTTTACTCGTAACGAGTGTCCCATCGTAAATTATAATATGCACCCTAGCTTGAATTACTCGGTGTTGCTATTATTAATATCAAAATAAGCGAAAACGCATCAATCGATTATCTTCATGGTATTGTATTAGCCGATGGCGCCATTTTGTGGTTGAAACTTTCTCCATTGCTCTGTGTGTATGTACATCTCGTATTCCCGTCGCGTATTTTTTAAAGTATCAATAATAAATTATTATAATATCTGCATTATAACTGGATGTGACAGTGTGTGCATATTAATTTAATATAACACGACACATAACTAAGCTGTCATTTGAGTGGCAGGCCACTTGGTTTTAATTACACATTCACAAAACTTTCAGTGAAATCATTATCCGTTAGAACGATTAAGATATTACTAGCTGTAAGCCCGTTGCTCTCAACGGGGGGGATTTTTGTTCCATTTTTAAATAGTCAGAAAATTTCCTGGCGTGAAATATAAATTGCATACCTATTTATTAAATAAGCCAGAAAATCTAAGCGTAATGAATTCTCTAAATGGATTTTTTTGGACTGCACCCAATTCTCTAAAATAACTAAAATACACCGGGACTGTAAAACAAAATATGCAAATAGCGGATATAATAAAATATATATTCATAAAAATCATAATTAAGCTGCCCTGCTGAGCTGCTATATCCAATATCGACAGCCCTGAGTGTTCATATTATATCATTTTTAGAATAATCCAAATGTTCAAGTATGCAAACAAATATATTTCGGAGAAGAAGAAGAAAACCCCGGAACACATATCGACAGTCTTGCAGTATTTAAATCGTATATAATATATCTTTACCATCTTTGGCGAAATGAAATGGCGATTTCACGGACATTTAAATAATCAGCCAACACTCGGCCAACATTATCGACTATTAATATAATATATAGATTTACTATTTTTAGCTCGTTTTTTGAAAACGATTTTTAATTATTGATCTTGTCTTCTCCTTTTGATACTTCAAAAAAACATTTTCTAGCTTCAAATAAAGTAAAGAAAAATCCCTGAATATTTCTGTTTATTAAAAAGTTTGTATTCGTTATAGTTTATTAATACTTTTTTCTCATTCAACACCTTAATTTACATGTACATGCGGATAAATAACAGATACTATAACTAATATTGAAAAAAATGAAACTGAGAACCCACTTACCGAACTTACAACCTTGGAAGTATAAATAGATGGTCAAAGTTTAGAGCACGTACAAACAAAACGTAAGCTTAATATAATATCAGGAATAATTTCCAAAAACTGCTGTCAACTTATCAATCTACAGTGCATATATTTTTTAATATAATTAAGATATTTCCTATCATTTACCTGTAGTCATATTTTTTCGACTTGTTTCATTGGAATAGAAACTCTCCTGTCTAATTGAGTGACTTAAGAAAATGCGTGCGTTGCGTGGTTAATCATGCGATAAAATTGATTTACACGCTACATTTTTTCATATTAAAATAGCGTTTAGCTTCTTGTTACATAGTTTCAACATTTAAATAACTATAAACCCAAAATACAAACGGAATAATTCTAAAACCCATCATATCATTAATAGACATCTTTATGAATCGTGGAAATAACGTGGTAATAATATGAGAGAAGTTACTTTTAAGGTGTTTACTGTCAATACTTAGTGGAATGGCATTATAATAAAAATAATAAATCATTTTTAGTACTTTTTTCACATAAAATTTATTGGATCAGGACCGGTTTCGCTCATGGTGAGCATTGTCAACTGATAAGAAATACAATGAAACAGTGATATTTATACAAAAGTTAAGTAAGAAAAACAAGGTACAACAAACCAAAAATACCAATTGTACCTTGTTTGTCTTATGTTTTATTATTTTTATATGAGAGACTTATTGAGTTTTGTTTCGAGAAATAAAAAACTTGTATTTAAAAGTAACAGCCGCTATTTTAAATCTTGAGATTAAATTAGAAACCCCCCAGGTTCGAATCACATAATAACACGAAATACATAATATGAAAACACACCTTGAAAAATATTACAATATCAAAAATAAATATGCTCTCCCTTGATATAGTAGTCACCGTAGCGTTCAAAAATATACTTAATTGTTATAAATTACGTCTTGCGAAAACAAGTCGATAATTTTCTTTTACTATCCACCTTATAATCTTTTCGTTTCATTTTATTATCAGTTATTTTCATTTACTTCTTACTTAACCAAAAAAATATCATTACGATATTGTGATTCGCCAATTTCACAACATCTTCTACCCAGATTGTACCTGTTCATAAAATTACGCAACAACTTTTTATTTTCTTAATGAATTGGAGTATGAAGATATCTAAAAAAACTGTCTCTTGGCATTTATATTACGAAATGTGTAACTAAATAATTTGTTCTGGTAAATATATGTAACTGGCTGTGTGACATCAATAATTGTAAACTTCTGCGATGAAATACGATTAATTATTTATCGTTTAATTATTGCATGGATAATAAAATACTAAGCAATGAAGTGTACTATTTTTGTCAAAATTTGATTAAATCAATCTATTCGTCGACATGAGTATTATTAATTATTATTAAAATATGAGTCTACACTATCGTCCACATTCAAGCAAGTCTAAAATATTTCTTGGTTTAAAATCGTGTAAAAAATAAAAAGTGTAATATTTTTTTTAATTATTTCTTTTATAATACCAGATTAAGTGTTCGTTCTCTACAAAGAGTTTATCTTCTAGAATGTGATTGCAAATGAATGCATATGGAGTCCCCGTGAACTGGCTTCACTTGGGGTTTTTTTTATCTCTGTAGCGATCACACCTTTCCGTCTGCAACGATGGTAAGGGAATACAACTGTTCAAAACATTAGCGATGAAGGAGACTCGAAGAACTTTGACGCTAACATGTCTTGGTACTTAAAGATTCATAAATTGTATTTTAAAAAAATCAAAAGCAAGTTGTGTATGTTGTGCAAATCGTTTCGGAAGAAAATGAATTTTATTGAATTTATTATAACCACGTGTTGCTTATTACTAGATGAATTTGGTATGCAGTTATTTAGTTTAAAAGAATATATAATATTTATATTTAACCACAAGAGAAATTACTAAACTTTTTACGTCTACGGCCCTTGAACAATTGAAAAATAGGCAATAGTGTTTAAAAGAGTTGTGAATGACTTTTCGATAACTACTTTAACTTAATTGCGTTGTATCCATCCATGTATATGCTATATATAGATGGCTATGTGTATTCTCACTTAGAGCGGGCATTCAAAAAGTTCTCTTAATGATTAAAGTCATTAAAGCAATGCGCTAGCCAGCTTTAGCGCTGTTGATTCATAAAAGCATAGTTATGTAATTATTTATAAGATACGAGATACACAGGTGTCAAGGTAAACATAATGTGTCCATCCGTTTTGCATGAAATGTCAATCACCTCTATAGCTCATAAAAGCTATTCTTTGTATCATAACATATAATATTTAAGAAAATATCTATTGATTCCACAACGAAACTATGAGCTTTAATTGACTGGCAGCTTCTCGCAAATTGTGTGGAGTAGAGGTGGCGTTCCATTCCGAGAACCATGATTATACGCTCATAGCATCAAACATAAAATAAAATCTCGAATCAGAATAACGTTTCATGTTAAAACGTTAGTTTTTATTTGAAAAAAACTTACAATATAGTTATGTTTTTTGCAGTGGCGGATTAAGCACATAGGAGGCGTCATTTATCAGATAACTTAAAAACGATAGAAAATCACATGTAAAATAATAAAAAAAAGTTACAAGCTTAACAAAAAGTACATAGGTTATACAATATAATCAATTTTTGAGCCACTAAGATTTGGAGGCCCTAATCGCGCGCCTCATTTGCTTATAAGGTAATCCGCCACTGGTATTTTGAATGGATATATTAAACAAGGTTTATATTTCAAAATCCAAAATCCAGATGCAATGAATGTGAGTGTTCATTTTGTTTAGTTCTCATTAAATATATTTTTTTAAAGATTTGGATATTTCAAACTATTGCCTAGTATTACTTTTCTGCTACATTTTTTTTACGAAAAATAAATTTCGATAGTTATAGGCTTTTTTTAATATTAAATAAATTTTTAAAATGTTATTTATTATAAAAAAAAACAAAGTTTTGGAACTAGTCGTAACGTGAGTGACGCTGTTTTAAACTCCATCCTATAGATTTTTTTAAATACGATACATAGAGTTTTAAGATACTTTTCAAGCAAGCGGAACAAGTGTCACACCTATTTTACACGACCTGCAAAATAACAAAGTTATCGGCTTAATACTTTAATTTAAAATTATGAAAAATATAGCAGTCTTACGATGCGATACTGAACGTGCTTCTTGACAATAGTGAAGTTAGTTTTCATATCAATAAGCTTAAGGTTACGTGCTTCTAATTATCACAATAACTAAGAACAAGCTTAACTTACACTGAGCGTAACATTCCGTGGTGCTTGCAACACTTTATGTATGCCTTCAACCGTGCAATACTTGCTAACCCTACCATATAGCATGGTTAAAGTATCCCTGACAAGCTTATTATTATATATTTTTTATCAGACCAATGCACGGTTTCTTAATTGGGATCCACCTATTGGTATTCCCAAAAATAATCAGTAGAAGTTCCAATTAGTGTTTAATTTCGAAATCTAGGGGCTTTAAAATTTCAATACCGAATTTTATAAAGAAATGTAGATTAAATAATACAAAAATTTAAGGTTTTAATTTTTTTGCAGAGATGTGATATGTTCAAACAGAAGTTAAGAACGATAATTGAATGTTTATCTGAGTCAGGGATGGGCTTGAAGGGGCTTGGAGTGGCTCACGCGAGCTGCTTGTTAAATCTGACTTATACTAGCAACCCCTTTGATTACGAAAAAACAATATTGTTATATCAAATAATTACCTAATGCATAGTCATAGCTACAACGGTTTAAGTAAAACGTTCGAAACATAGAATTGGGGTGAAAATAATAAAGCAGGGAGAGCGATTAGCGCACCACCTTCCCCGAAAATATAATCAAACGACTTATTTATCAAACACTTATCATTAAATAACTTTTGTTACGATTCTCCATCAAGAGCAACGTATTTTTCTTTGATAAAATGGAAACGATCACACATTTTTTTATCGTTGGCCAGCCCTACTGTAGGGCGTCATAAAGCAACCGCTGTCTGTATTTCTACGTTATTGTATTCATTTATTTTCTAAAAGTAAATAAGAATATTCTTTTAATATCTGTTAATTTTCAAAGCTATTGTGAGAATACTGAACCTTTGCATTGGTATTAATATTAATAGAATCAGATCACGAGGGGTTATTTAAACATAAATAAAAACGTTAAATTATCTTGCTGGTACTTATCAGTAATTATATGGGTCCATTAGAGATGAAGTGAGCCAAGTGGTATTTTAGAGAAAAAAATAAGTCAGATGCTTTGTAATATTCTACACGTTTTAAAGTATCGTAAAAGTGAAGTAACCTCAGTTAATACACATTATAATTGTATTATAACCGTAAAATAAAAATATACAATCCACCAAAACACCAAGTAAATACGTGACTGTACTTAAAAGTCCAAGAAAAAAGTTTTACCATTTTACTCGTTGACTCAGTTTACCTCTTGAGGGCTCATATAATATGACGAATTGCGAATCTTTTAGAATTCCATAAACTATTTTATTTTCTTGCTATTTAGAAATCATTCAACGTGGTCTTTCATTTTTTATGACATCTTAAGTTATAATTTGCTGAACTAATAAAAATTAATTTGTTACATGTTAAAAATCAACTATAACCTCTTTTAAAAACAGTTTTAATTGATAATACAAAAACAAATAAAACACTTTATAGTACATTGTACAGTCTAAAACAAGCTTGATGAAATATAAAAAGACTTTTATTTATTGATTTGGCATTTACTTGGTAGAACTCCATTTTAATAGGGTAAAAATATCAAAGTATTTCAGTTCTTCAGATTTTATATTTAGAAATCATTCAACGTGGCCGAAATAGCCGAAATTGCTATCAACGTATAGCATATAAAATCTGTAGAACTGAAATACTTTGATATTTTTACCCTATTATAAAAAGACTATTTATATTGTATGATTCACACAAACATCCAAATTACTTTGAATTGCAGTTGTCTCTAATAATTTAGGATATTCGTCGAGAACTATTTATTTTAAGCCTATACTCATTTTCTACATATATATGTAGAGAGATCCGTATTACACTGTAGCATATCACCATAAATCAAAATTTAATAACTATAGATCATTTGTTAACCACGTGAAACTTTATTGTGTGTGTACCTGCTCTTTGTTACATTGAATTTAAATTTGAAAATACTAGTATTCAAAAAAAGCATTTGAAAATAACGAAACATTGCATGAGTTTGTTGGTCTGTGAAAAGAGTAATGCATTGACCTAGCCAACAAACTTTATTTAACTAGAATATTATATTTCTCTTGAGAGATATATTTATTGAGCAACGAACTTTTTAAATTGTTTTTAGATTTAATACGCATTTGAATTTGAATGTTATTGGTGTTTTATCTCTCTTCTATTTTCTCAATTCTAAAATATATTTGTTATTTATTTACTTTTTTAATTATATTTGCCAAATGGACATAAGCTATAAAGCCATTTATTGTCCTTTTCATTTTACTTTAAACAATAAACTCTTCTTTAAAGAAATGCGGTGGCAGATTAATTGTCGAGACTCTTTTTGTTTCGAAATTTTATCTGTTATTAGAACAGTGGTATGACGCTTCATTTCAGCATAGTTTTCTATTTTATTCGAAGCATGAATTGTTTTTATAATAATTTACAATATAACTAAAAATATACAATTAAACTTTATAAAACATCCACTAATTGAATTCAATGCTGCTTCGTTTCTTCGAAAATCATCGCCAGACTGAATATTTTTCAATTAAATTAAATATTATAGTTTTTCTCTAGGCAAATTTAATGACTACAATTATCTGAGGCATTTTTTCTATTCGTCTCAATTATAAACACCAAACTTTTTTATTGCTTTTGTAATAAATACATTGTATATTGTGCAAATAAAAAAACAAAGTTGGTTCACTCGTTGGATACAAAAGTAAACAACTGTAGATGCTATTTCTTCGCACATCCATTTACAGTGGTACGAAACATAAATTTGTATTGGAAATTCATATTTTTGTAATTTTTTATTAAACATTATTTATAACCAGGTGGAAGTGTCACTTGTCAAAATACTTAGACGTTGCTCTGTTGCTTATCGAAAATCAGAAATTATTATTATCAAAATCACACTATACTTTATTAATCGATAACTAATACACTGTAGAATTAGTCGGGTCCTATGCCGGATCTCACGGGTTCGAGTCTCAGTACGAACAACATTTTTCCAAGCGATGTGTCGATTTATGTTCAAAGGCATGGGTGTTTGTGATGTCGATGCCTCTCTAGAGTCATTAAACTCGTCTACATCGACGAGCTCTCAGTATACAGATTATACACAAGATACTTAATATCAACTTGATTTAAGTGGCTGAGCTAGTCACACTTTTATTATTATTTTCTTTTTTTAAGCACATTAGTGAATGGTTCAAAAATCAGTCCCGTGCAGTTCTGCTCGCACCATGAATGTGAGGGGTAGATTCCTTTTTTCTGTCAAAAGCGTTGCGGAAGGCGGCCATTAAACGTGGGCTGCATATACACAACGGGTGGTGGTGGGAAACCAACATATCTAAAAAGAATTCCTTTCCGCTCTTTCAGATCCTTTTGTAACTAAGCGTAGCGAAAGCGATTAGTTAACCACTAGCCCTGTCATAGCTTTATCTTTACTACTGTTTTGAATAAAAAGGTTGAGTTACTGTGTTACAAACAATGCTCGTAGAAAAAACTTCTTTTGAGATACCTCCATTATGAGGTCATATTTTCCACATTGGGAGCGGACATGGATAAAAAAATACACTGTATATTTTTAAAAGATTGTGATTGCCTCTTGATTGTGTGTTTTATGGTTTATTATATATTATTATATTTTACAATTAAATAGTTGTAATAAGACTTAATAATATTAAACAAAACCTTCAATTAAAAGGTTTTTTGTAATCCACTGTTAAAAATAATATTTTTGTTGTTGTCCTTCATTATAACTGACGTGTAATTGGCTCATAATTTTACACTCGGAAATATACAACCGCATAAATAAACAGCTGTATTTTCACGTCTTCTTAAAATATAATTAAATACGAACATTTTGCTAGGTAAATTATACTATGTTGTATATTTTGAATTTCAGATGCGAAACCATAAATTGTTTTATTATATTTTACAAAAAGATATGTAGTACATTGTTGAACTCTGCATCATCGCTATGTGCTTACCAAAACGGTGATGTAAATTTAGGTCATCTTAATCGTTTTATTATCACGTTCTGTCTGTTTCCAATATGTGGTGAATATTTATGGCATCCATATTTCATTATATATCTCAATGGCCAAACACGTTACTACGATAGCCGACTATGACATTATTATGACCAGCGGAATAAAATGTCATTAAACTTTTTTGAAATACGAATTTTGATAACGTTATTCGGAGTACTTCCGTTGAAATTCTCTCGTAAAAATCAATGAAAAACTCTTTTAATTAACTTTTCCGGTTTTAAGCTCAAGAAATGCTACCCCAATACCCACATTTTCTTCAATATCTATTTTAATATGGGTGATACAATGTTTATAATTAAGGTTTTCTTATATCATATTTTTTTGGACCTTTTGTAGTTTATAAATACGCGATAACGCGATAAAACGACAATCGCCCGCAATAAGCGATCGTTCGTAAGATAGCTGGGCTAAACTCGTCAGTTACAATTTCATATGTGTGCTGGGGTGACGTCTTTTTTACGCGCAACTTAAAATATGATTATTTATTAAAAAACCATGGATTTTTATAAAAAAAAATGTAAGAGGAATGAATGATGCAGAGAGATATTTTAAAGCCCTTAGACCATTTTTTTTTTGAAATTCATAAGAATAAGGCTGGGGTCCCTAAACGACCTTCATCGGATGAGAAGTATTTTTCTAGTATCCGAGCCGCGAGAGTTAAGCTTAATCGTCTTTTAACGTAAACACGAAATTGTGAAAATCTTAAAAGTGTCCTAAGACATTTCATAAAATACAACGAGTGGTTTCCATTTTTACTTTTAAAAATGCTGGCATATAGAAAAAAATTGACCATACACTAAGAACGATTAGATGGACTGGCAACACTGATTTAAATTACTAGATAGCAGGTGAATTGGATTATAAAAAAATATTACATAAATTTACTAGTTCTAAACTATGAAAAACTTACGTCACAAAAGTAATTTAATAATTATTTATAACCGCAAAACAAGCATGCATATTTTATTTCTCAACGTTTTTGAGATTTGAAACTAAGGGAGGCTCAAAAACATCATCAGCTCAATGTGATATTTTTCCAGAAAGCTCACTAAATATTTTTTATTTTCACATTATGAACAACTGTAAAAAGCTGATTTTTTACAGTTGTACATAAAGACTGCTGCCACATGAAAATAAACATAAATAAATATAATTTTTAATTGTCTTTAACTCATTGTTTTGCATCCCTTTTCGAATAATATTCATTGTGGAAGATGGTAACAACGTAAAGAATTATGTAGCAATGTGGAAAAAACCTCGTAAAAACAATTTCGAGACCATGATGATGAGGTGGTGTTTTGGTTCTCCTCAAATCGATTTCTTTCTCTGGCTTAATTTCTTACCCGCAGGCGTTTTGAATTGTTATTTTTTTTTTCAACTTAAGTCCGCGGCTAGGTTTTTATCATTGGTCTGTCATAAGTTTTTTCTCTTTCTTTCATCTTTGAGTTTAACGACATGTTAACACATTTCATACCGATTCATCTAAATAATATATTAAACATTTTATTATTATGTTATGCTTTCGCTTAGTAGTATAGTGCACTTAAGTGCAGCGCAAACTAGTTTTACCCTCGCGTAATGAATGACGTTACATCTGATAAAACATATTACCTGTTTAAATTCTCACATTCCATATTAAAGAGTTCAAAGTTCCTGTATATTTATGATCAAGGAAAAGGCACAAGAATCGACCATTAACCTAAGCTAGATTTTTAAAAATATATGTAATTAACACACTGTTATGTGACTATAAATCAGAATAAAGTACATGCGGTTTTGAATTTGTCTTAATATTAAAATTATACTAATGAGTATAATAATAACATATTGGATGACAATTATCAATTTTTAAATAGTCCGACTAATTCGGCGATGGGCTGCCAATACGTTAACAAGGGGTTCGCTTAATTTCAAAGCTGTTCGCGGTCTTCAGGGGAAAAAGTGAATTTTTGAAAAATGTATTTACCTATATTAATTAATTTGCAAGATTGATAAACATATAATAAATTGATTATTTTCTTTCATCTAAGACTCCTTAATTTAAACTTTATACTTACGCCGTCGTATATAAAATATATGTCAGAAACACCAAATAAACTACGTTCTTAAACTTAATTACATATCATATTTACACAGTATAAAACGCATGGATCTGAGAATATTCATTTTATTAATTTAACAAGGGGTTCGCGAAATCTCCTGCGAGCCCCATCCAGCCCACCTCTGGATATACGTTAGTCATTAGTATGGAATACTGGTTGAAGTTTTTGAGAAAACAGGATAAAAGTTTAATACAGTTCCACCTTTTCATTGACACTCACATCAGCTCACGACATGGCTTCATAGCAAAAAAAGGTATGGTACTGTAGATTACTTAGTTTGAACGCTCTAAGAGAAATGTACCTGGCCATATTTTGTTTTCCTCGCTTATACGAGGCTAAATTGAGAATTTGAAACCTAATTTTCTGATCATTTTGTGAGGAATCGTGGACATGACGTTTTTGTTCTTCCAATACGTAGCCTTTCAATAGGTATGCCACTGATGAGAGCTTTAACAACTTGGATGTTGACATACTCCAAGTGGACGAGAGTGAGTTCATATGAATACTGTTTTTAAATTAGACATTGTCGGAGCTTTCTCAGTTGGTTTCAAATGCTTAAATTTGTTTGTTATATATATTTTTTTTTAAATTGCAAAAATAGTTAATTCATAATTTGTAATTCTTTTGTAATGTGCATGTAAATAAATAAATCTCGAATCTAAATTTATCTAAGAATTCTTAGTTAGTGTTGTCAAATAAATTATAACAAATGCAAACTATCTTCTCTGCAAATGGTGGCTATTTCTGCGCTGCGAACACAAAGATCATAAAAAAAACATTAAAAGTATCAATGCTGCATTCATTAAAAATCGTGACTTTTAGCAAACAAGCAAGCCATTTTCTAGAATGAGATATAGTATCGATTATCAGATTGGTATTCTATGATAATACTTTTACCACTGAATTTTTACATTCACACTTGCCTTATCTTTCGATCGCTATTATACTAACAAGTTTTTCTAAAATACTGTAGTGAGATTACACTTTCGTGACATTGCACATAATGCAATAATTCGCATGCAAAGGGTGTACTTACAATGCATATGAATACATGTATAAACCTTTTGGATAATCAGACATAAATCAAGAAAAGAATTTCAATGGAGGAACAAACTCTATTATAGAGGTTGACATTCAATTATTAATATCTACATGCACGCGATTCTAATATTGAAATTAAAATTCAAAGACAATAATTGTTTTACTTTAAAATAATGATAATATAGTTATCTGCATAATCAAAACTACATTACAAGATAAAATCAAATTGAGAACATTTTTTAATGAAGTAAGAATTCGACAACATTGCCACACGTGCAAATTTATTTGCCAAAACATATTTTATATTGTGCATAAAATCTAACCACCGGTTTTTTTCAAACGTTTAAAAATAAATAATGAAATTGTTAAAAATTGCTTGTGTCATAAATTTGAGCAATAGTCACTAAAACTTTGTATGACATTGTTGCTGTTCATTAACAGCTAGTGACAAAGTATTACTTACGTTAATAGCACTATATTATATTAAAATAGCGTAAACCAAACGAATTCAGCATTACCTCCATCATGTATTATCTCATACACTAAGCGCGTAGTTATTTCTTTAAATTACACAGCATAGTTATTATGACTTTATTAAAGCAACTTTATAAAGCATAATTATTCTATACTTGTACAGTCCAGATTTGGTAAATACTTAATTTGTCTAGTATTTTCTTTATCACAGAGTTTTCACAAATTTTCTTTGAAATTTCAATATTAGGATTTTGGCATATTGTGTTACTTGATGGATATTTGTTAAAATTAAATATACAGTTTTACAGTTTTGCTGGTGATATATATATTATAATCCGAGGTAAACACGGATAGTATGATCATCCTGGCGCATCCCTAATTGTCTCACATCGCGCGCCCATCTAATGTGTTAACTTTTCTGTTATGAATGCGGAGCGTGCAAATCGCTCGGCTCCGAGCAGGATGAAGTCTCTAGATGCCATCGACATCTCATCAACTGGCCGAGGTCGTCTAACTGTATTTCCATGTCGGAGCGCTCCATACTTCCTATCTCACAACTCGAAGAAAAGGACTTACTTGAATACAAACGGCTGATTCGTTAAGTCGTACTTCGTGATTATAACAACAAAATTTTATATATCCAGTGTGTCAAATTCGAATTTGGAACAAATAGCAAAGACAACAAGTGGCTATGCGGAAATGTGCGACCATAGTGAATAGATTTCTTGTTTTTTCAAACAGCTATTAAGTGACGATTAATTCTTGAACTGAATCGACAAAATTCAAATTGATTTGCATAAAAAAAAATTAACGGTGATTTCATTATTATCTCAGCCGAGCGGAACTGTTTATATCATCAATTTCAAATAGTGTATCGATCGCCAATACTGTATAGAGGTCGCAAACAAGTTATACGGTGTTTAGCATTGTGTTGCATTGATAAAACTGTTCACAATTGTTTTATTTTGCAAATCACATAACGACATGAATGTTGCGGTTGCTTATTTGCGGTGAGAGGGGGCAACACAAACAGCTGATTTTAAATTTCAACATTGATTTGTTAAATACAATTAAACGTTTAAAATGAAAAATAAATAAAAACAGACAATTTTTATTATAAAAACATAAAAATATAATGAAAATTGCATCAAAATTAAGCAGTTGATATAACTGTCACGCGATACTAAAGTTTGAGAATGGACTTCCATGTTTTAAAAAATTTGTAAGTAATGATAAAATATCGCATTTTTAAAATTTCAGTTCTACCCATAATAAGATTTGACTTCTTTTTTATGAATTTAATTGAAATCCTTCATTTGTATGATAGAATGGTAAATACATAATGATATGATACTCTATTAAATATATTCCTGTATGCAAAATATTGGGGAAGGGGGAATCAAAAAAAAATCTTGCTGTGAGATTTTTTTATTAGGAATGTTTATATGGTTTGGCGGAAATCATTATTTATGGCTGGTATTTAAATATCTTACATATACAATGTTTTTTTTAATGATGGTAAAACATAGGACAGTGTTAGTGCAGCTATACAGACTATTTTACTGTTTTGCACCGTTTTAAAATTTTGGTAATTGTATTTGGTATTTTATAATATCGAACAAGATTTCATAAAAATAGATCAACTTCTTTTTTCTCTTTCACAATATATTTTGTGTTGCCAACGAATTGTTGCTTGTTGAATTGAGACATAAAAGCATTTAAAAAAAAAAATGTAGTTCAACCATTCTAAGTGATATCTACTACCATTTTGAGCCATGTCAACATCATCCCAATCCAATAGATCAACGGTGGCCAAGACGTCGATTGCGTAGCCCTTTCCAGTAGCCTTCCTGATACTTTGAAACAAGAATTGTGTGTCTCTTTTATTATTATTTTTTTTTGATTCCTTTTTTTGTGCTTTGAATTACTTGTCTTATTATGACAACATTAGCAAATACGGTGTTAGTAGACCTTTACTACCAAGTTTGGCCACCCATGCTGAATAAATCAAGCGTCGGGATCTGTGGTTTACTTCCATAAGTGACTTAAAAAGGTCAATTTCGGGTAAATAAACCCCAATAATTTGAAAATCAATATTATGGAAAAAGTATTATTTAAAAAAGTACAATATATGAACAAACCACGAACAGACTTCAAATGTGTAGTGTATTTTTGTTTTAAAACAATAAAGGGTAAAATAAATATTCAATTCAAAATTTAAAAATTATTAATTAATTATTATTATTAATTTATTTTTAACTTTTCCGGTTCTAAGCTCAAGAAATGCGACCCCAATACCCACATTTTCTTAAATATCTATTTTAATATGGGTGATACAATGTTTATAATTAGGGTATTCTATATCATAGTTTTTTGGACCTTTTGCAATTTATATAAATACGCGATAATGCGATAACGAGATAAGCGCCCGCTTATCAGCGATCGTTTGTAAGATAACTGGGTTGAACGCAGCTGAACGCGTCAGTTGCAAATTTATATTTGTACTGGAATGACGTCTTTTTTACGCGCAACTTAAAATATGATTATTTATTAAAAAAACACGGATTTTTAAAAAAAAAAATGTACGAGGAATGATGCAGAGAGATATTTTAAAGCCCTCATTTTTTTTAATTCATAAGAATAAGGCCAATAATGAGGAAACCACTGGGGTCCCTAAACGACCCCCATCGGCAGAGAAGTATTTTTCTAGTCTCCGAGCCGCGAGAGTTAAGAGATGCAATGTAATTTGATTTGTTTTCATAGTTTCCTTAAAATGGTTTGTTATCAGTGCTTTTATGATGTCATATTATAGAAATACAATAAAATCGTGAATTGCAATAATAATTTCATAATTTACATAACGTCGGAAACATAAAAAATGAATTATCTTTTCTTTGCCGTTCCATTGAACCCCTTAAAAAGACAAAAAAATATATAAAGGATTTTTTTATTCGATGGTAATAATGAACACATGTTTAAATAAATTGTATGAAAGAGTTATAAAGACCATATGAAATTACAAAAGAATTGCAATTTTTTTAATTTAAAAACTTTTATTCATTTCATCGCCAAAATTAGATTAAATATATTTATTCTGAAGATAATACAAAATAAAAAATGTTTGAATCTTTAAAGGGACACACATTGCAATAATTATTCAATCTATTTATGAAGTTGTGCTTCAAAGCATGGATGTATTGTTATATTTCATCTTTCATCCATCTGATCCTTAAAACGTGTCGTAGTGAGATTAGTTAGCTATAACACTATTTGTTTCCTTGCTCCATCCTTTAAAACTCTCCGTTGATCAAGTAGATACAATACTATTGGTCTTTGTAAAATAACGTCTATTGAGATGAGAGATTCCATAAGAATACCATGTGTTTCACACTAGGAGCGCACTTAATTGAAAAATATAGTAACTATCATATATGAAGATGATTTTCCTGCTTATTAAATATGCTTCTTTGTCTTTTCAGAAATCACCTCATCAGGATTGCTACACTGGTCGCAGTCACCTCCATACTTCTCCAGTGTCGTGATTCAAGCGCCCAATCCAGCCAGCAACCTGATCCCTCCACCACCAATTGTTCTGATTCTTCAAAAAACGACGACATCTCTACTACAAACCAAAACAAAACAATTAATAAAACCACAGAAACTCTAACATCGAGCGACCAAGCCTATATTACACAACAAACAACGTCGCAATCTGAAAACATCACCAGTTCTCTACTGGAAAACCTAACCACAAATCCTAATGAAATCGATGATGGAGCGTCAACCGGAAAAGACCCACTTTACACAACTGTCGCACCTGATAAAACGTCAAATGATTACGTAAAAGAAAATTTGACAACCGCCGAACCATTCGCAATTGACAATGTTTCTTCACAGAGCGATCTTCTTGAATCAAAAAAAGTCGCCGTCGCTTCCGGAAAAATGGCGGCCGAATCGACAGCCGATTTCAGCACGACTCACGTTTCAGGCGTTTCAGATACCACAACAAAATCTATTATTACGCTTAGTAATAAGGAAACGCAGACTGAGATTGAAAAAAACTACGTTAGAATATCATTAATAACAAATAATCCCAAAGAAAGGACGACGAATAAATACGAACATATTGACAGGACAACAAAACAGGATGGCGCCTTTTCCGATAGTGATACTACTATGTTTCAGTTTTGGACAACAGTCAATAGTGATTTATCACATAGATACAATACAGAAACCACTAAACCAACAATTGAAGATGATATTAATAAGTCAACAACTACCCAAATAAAATTTAATTTAACTCAAAACAATGTTTCGTTGGCAGGCCATCTTGTTACATTACCGTCAATCAATGTGACAAATGAGCAGAAAAATGAAAACGTAAATAAAAAAGACTGTAATCATTCAGATGAAAAATATAATGATAAAACTGAGGTTTTAGTGAATGATTCTAAATCTGAAATAATAATCCCTCAACTCTACGCCAATTTTGATAGTATAACTAATGTAAATAAGGATAATAATAACGATTTCGATTCAAATCGTGACACATCAATACTGCCAAACCCTAGCTCTACCGAAGTGAGTACCAATATCGATTTTGTCACGGATGCAGAAGACTTGGTGACGTTAGGTGATTATTATAATTCCAGTTTGAATAATAATTCGACTGAAAATAAGATGTTGTCCGAAGAAGATAGAGACATACTAGAAGCGTCTAATTATGGCATAAAGATGATGGACGACCTCTATGGAATTCAGGAGCCTAAACTGTACAAAATGGGTAAGCATTATTATCTTTAAACAATAACCATATATACATTTAAGTTTTAATACATATCCGCTCCCAATGTTAAGCATATGGTCTCCTAATGAAGGTGTTTTGGCAGATTTTTTTCTACGAGAACTGTCTGTTACTCAATCACTCAAACTCTTTTATTTAAGATAATACAAAGATGCAGTGGTACAAAGGATAGGGCAGGACAGGACTTGTGGTTGGCTAATCACTTTCGCTACACCCCATTATTTTTATATTGGAATGGTAGGGATAATTTTTAGATATCACAAATATTCGTGCTTTTAAACATATATCGAAGAATCAAATGCAAAATGCTTATCGTACTGTGATTCGAGCTTTTAGTGTCTGACATGGAAGCCAACGACTTTTTCTACTGTGCCATGGACCTGACCATAAACTAATATTATATTAAATATTTTTCAATTATTTACATACGCTTAGGGATTGTAATATTGGTATTACCGGAATCCTGGTATTCATGTTTTTCCAATACTCAAATACCGGTTTGGAAAACGTAAAAATATCGGTATTTTGATATTGAAAATTTACCAAAATCGAATATTGAATGATAGCAGCATTTTAACAAAATTTTTGGCGAAAAATTTTAAATCTGCTAAGAGTTGTATCAATATTGACCATTTTCAGAATTGATTCGTTTTTCAATGACATTTTATTATTTTAAGAAACCGTACGTTATATATTATGAAAATCATCTGTTTCTGATTATAACATATTTTTTTAAAACGGTATTTTGTATGAAACATAGAAATAATAATTTTGATTTACTTGTCCGATATTGTTTTCCACACTTTTTGCTTCATTGAAACTTTTTTTGCAATACCGGTATTGATTAATTAATCTGGTATTGTAATCTATATGCTATACATTAAATTTATGAACCACTTTTTACTTTGTTGACTGTCAATTCTTGGTGGAAAGGTTTTATCATAAAAAACGTAATACTACAATTTCATTTCTCTTTCAGCCATGAAATATAATTTCATTTATTCAAAGAGTAATTACTCAATTAACCGTTCCAGTAACCAAGTATTCAACGCGCGTGGGCCTTCGTCCACATCAATTGTTTTTATCTGCAAGCGGATTTCATTCATCACTTTTTCAATCGATGTATATAGTCGCTCACAAAGACCAAATCACCTATGATGTTTTCATCGTCCCTTTCACTCTAACCCTGTAGCCAGTGGCGGCCGGTCAATGTGGCATTGGATCAATGCACCCCTTGAACATGCAGGGATGGTTATATTTCATGTAATAATATTTAAACATAACATTTATACCATTCACTCATCTTAAATTGAATTTATTGTCTATAATAAATAATAAAAATTGTCTATAATAAAAAAATATATAGACAATAAATACATGAAGAATTTAAAATGAGTGAATGGTATAAATGTTATGTTTGAATATTATTTCATGAAATATAACCGCCTTTGCATATACAAGGGGTGCATTGATACAATGTCACATTGACCGGCCGCCACTGCCTGTAACCGTGGAGTAGCGAAGACGATCTTACTTCAATTCATTTCTAAGCCTTACACTTCTATTATTACTCTGTATAAAAGTAGACGCTTAGCGACGGATTTACAATTAGTTCTCTTTAATCGACTGTGGAAGTGAACATGTTTTTAAACTGTTATATGTATGCCACCTGTTTATTACACTCAATAGATGTTGAGTTATAAAAATTGCTTAATTACGTCCTAATGGAATGTTAAAATGAAATTTAATGTGAAATAATTAAATTTATGACTTTTTTTTTAATATTTGGTATACAACTAATAAAAGCTAATTAACCAGACTAGCTGTAAGCCCGTTGACCTCAACGGGGGGATTTTTGTTGCATTTTTAAGTAGTCAGAAAATTTACAGGCGTCAAAAATAAATTACTAACCTATTTATTGAATAATCCAGAAATTCTGATAGTAAAAGAAATATATCTGGGGGCGTATATCGACAGCCCTGCCCTGCAGTATTTAAATTGTAAATTATTTATTTTTGGAATCATGTTCTAGTTTGCCAACAACTATTTTTCGTAATAGCAGAAATTTCGTAAGTTATTGAATTTTTGGAATAATGTTTAAGTTTGTTAACTATTTTTCGTAGTAACAAAAAAAGTCCTTGTAAATTACTTAATTTTTGAAATAATATTTAAGTTTGCTAACAACCATTTTTCGTAGAAGCAGAAATAGACCTCGTAAATTATTTAATTTTTGGAATAATGTTTAAGTTTGCTAACAACCATTTTTCATAGTAACAAAAATAGTCCTTGTAAATTACTTAATTTTTGGAATAATGTTAAAGTTTGCTAACAATTATTTTTCGTATTAGCAGAAATAGACCTCGTAAATTATTGAATTTTTGGAATAATGTTTAAGTTTGCTAACAACCATTTTTCATAGTAGCAAAAATAGTCCTTGTAAATTACTTAATTTTTGGAATAATGTTTAAGTTTGCTAACAATTATTTTTCCTATTAGCAGAAATAGACCTCGTAAATAATTTAATTTTTGGAATAATGTTTAAGTTTGCTAACAACCATTTTTCATAGTAGCAAAAATAGTCCTTGTAAATTACTTAATTTTTGGAATAATGTTTAAGTTTGCTAACAATTATTTTTCCTATTAGCAGAAATAGACCTCGTAAATTATTGATTTTTTGAAATAATGTTTAAGTTTGCTAACAATTTTTTTTCCTATTAGCAGAAATAGACCTCGTAAATTATTGAATTTTTGGAATCATGTTTAAGTTTGCTAACAACCATTTTTCATAGTAGCAAAAATAGTCCTTGTAAATTACTCAATTTTTCGAATAATGTTTAAGTTTGCTAACAATTATTTTTCCTATTAGCAGAAATAGACCTCGTAAATTATTTAATTTCTCGTTAGTTTGCTAACAATTATTTTTCCTATTTAGTAAATTATTTTATTTTTGGTATAATTTTTAAGTTTGCTAACAATTATTTTTCATAGTAGCAAAAATAGTCCTTGTAAATTACTTAATTTTTGGAATAATGTTTAAGTTTGCTAACAATTATTTTTCGTATTAGCAGAAATAGACCTCGTAAATTATTGAATTTTTGGAATAATGTTTAAGTTTGCTAACAACCATTTTTCATAGTAGCAAAAATAGTCCTTGTAAATTACTTAATTTTTGGAATAATGTTTAAGTTTGCTAACAATTATTTTTCCTATTAGCAGAAATAGACCTCGTAAATTATTGATTTTTTGAAATAATGTTTAAGTTTGCTAACAACCATTTTTCATAGTAGCAAAAATAGTCCTTGTAAATTACTCAATTTTTGGAATAATGTTTAAGTTTGCTAACAATTATTTTTCGTATTAGCAGAAATAGACCTCGTAAATTATTTAATTTTTGGAATAATGTTTAATTTTGCTAACAACCATTTTTCATAGTAGCAAAAATAGTCCTTGTAAATTACTTAATTTTTGGAATAATGTTTAAGTTTGCTAACAATTATTTTTCCTATTAGCAGAAATAGACCTCGTAAATTATTTAATTTTTGGAATAATGTTTAAATTTGCTAACAACCATTTTTCATAGTAGCAAAAATAGTCCTTGTAAATTACTTAATTTTTGGAATAATGTTTAAGTTTGCTAACAATTATTTTTCCTATTAGCAGAAATAGACCTCGTAAATTATTGATTTTTTGAAATAATGTTTAAGTTTGCTAACAACCATTTTTCATAGTAGCAAAAATAGTCCTTGTAAATTACTCAATTTTTCGAATAATGTTTAAGTTTGCTAACAATTATTTTTCCTATTAGCAGAAATAGACCTCGTAAATTATTGAATTTTTGGAATAATGTTTAAGTTTGCTAACAATTATTTTTCCTATTAGCAGAAATAGACCTCGTAAATTATTTAATTTCTCGTAAGTTTGCTAACAATTATTTTTCCTATTTAGTAAATTATTTTATTTTTGGTATAATTTTTAAGTTTGCTAACAATTATTTTTCATAGTAGCAAAAATAGTCCTTGTAAATTACTTAATTTTTGGAATAATGTTTAAGTTTGCTTACAATTATTTTTCCTATTAGCAGAAATAGACCTCGTAAATTATTTAATTTCTCGTAAGTTTGCTAACAATTATTTTTCATAGTAGCAAAAATAGTCCTCGTAAATTACTTAATTTTTGGAATAATGTTTAAGTTTGCTAACAATTATTTTTCCTATTAGCAGAAATAGACCTCGTAAATTATTTAATTTTTGGAATAATGTTTAAGTTTGCTAACAACCATTTTTCATAGTAGCAAAAATAGTCCTTGTAAATTACTTAATTTTTGGAATAATGTTTAAGTTTGCTAACAATTATTTTTCCTATTAGCAGAAATAGACCTCGTAAATTATTGATTTTTTGAAATAATGTTTAAGTTTGCTAACAACCATTTTTCATAGTAGCAAAAATAGTCCTTGTAAATTACTCAATTTTTGGAATAATGTTTAAGTTTGCTAACAATTATTTTTCCTATTAGCAGAAATAGACCTCGTAAATTATTGAATTTTTGGAATCATGTTTAAGTTTGCTAACAACCATTTTTCATAGTAGCAAAAATAGTCCTTGTAAATTACTCAATTTTTCTAATAATGTTTAAGTTTGCTAACAATTATTTTTCCTATTTAGTAAATTATTTTATTTTTGGTATAATTTTTAAGTTTGCTAACAATTATTTTTCATAGTAGCAAAAATAGTCCTTGTAAATTACTTAATTTTTGGAATAATGTTTAAGTTTGCTAACAATTATTTTTCGTATTAGCAGAAATAGACCTCGTAAATTATTGAATTTTTGGAATAATGTTTAAGTTTGCTAACAACCATTTTTCATAGTAGCAAAAATAGTCCTTGTAAATTACTTAATTTTTGGAATAATGTTTAAGTTTGCTAACAATTATTTTTCCTATTAGCAGAAATAGACCTCGTAAATTATTTAATTTTTGGAATAATGTTTAAGTTTGCTAACAACCATTTTTCATAGTAGCAAAAATAGTCCTTGTTATTTACTTAATTTTTGGAATAATGTTTAAGTTTGCTAACAACTATTTTTCGTATTAGCAGAAATAGACCTCGTAAATTATTTAATATTTGGAATAATGTTTAAGCTTGCTAACAACCATTTTTCGTATATATATAAATAAATAGTTAATCAAATTATTATATATTAAATTATTATATTTAATTGAGCAGCCTTATATAGCCTCTCAAAACGCTGCAGAACGGTCAAATTCGTTTAGTGCAAGATTTCACCCACAGATGTCATTATTAGTTAACTAAAACTTTAAATAGAGTTTTTTTTTCGTAACCATCAACTGGACTTGTGGAGCAGTGGTTAGGTGTCCGAACGTCGCGCATGAAAATTGGGGCATGGTATCGAATCCCACAGCTTGACAGAATATTTTTTGAAAATTAATTGTTTTTACACATAATAAAATAAAAATGTCATGATTTCAAAAATTCACTCATGACGTCAGAGAAAAATGAAGAAATGAATTAATGACGACAGCGGGGCAGGATGGGGGGGAGGGGGACCGTCTTTCTTGACGTCATCGAAAAGGCGAAATCGCGACCATAATATATAATATACAAACGAAAAAAGTATGTATTTAGTATGAATAAAAAAATGGTTGACAGCGGGGTTGGGGAGGAGGAGGGGGAGGGAAAATCGGGGACAATTTACAGACGGACGGACGGACGGACGGACATTAACGACTATTAATATATAGACTAGCTGTAAGCCCGTTGACCTCAACGGGAGGATTTTTGTTGCATTTTTAAGTAGTCAGAAAATTACAAACCTATTTATTGAATAAGCCAGAGATTCTAAAAATAAAATAAATATATCGGGGCATATATCGACAGCCCTGCCCTGTAGTATTTAAATTGTAAATTATTAAATCTTTGGAATAATGTTCAAGTTTGCTAACAATCATTTTTCATAGTAGCATAAATCGATCTCGGCGCATATATCGACAGCCCTGCAGTTTTTAAATTGTAAATTATAAAATTTTTGGAATAATGTTCAAAGTTGCTAACAATCATTTTTCGTAGTATATATTTTATTTAACTAATTTTCAAGTACGCTAACAAAAATATTTCGTAGAAAAAGAAAAAGACCCGAGAACATCAGTACGCACACATTTGTGAATTGTGATTATTTTATCGACTATTAACCCTTAAAACTCGTAATTTTTTTCAAAGGTTGGTAGCGCCAACTCGTATTTAATTTTAGATTTTTCCGGAACATAATTTCTGAAAGTAAATTAAGAAAAAAACACCTTTTCCTTGGCTATTTTTTCAAAAATAAAATAAATAAATATGTAGAATATATTCAATTCATATTATAAATATTGTTTAGTAAATAAAGAAGTCAAATATATGTTTCTGAAAGGTTCTAACCCAGCTGCACACATTTTACACCTATTGTATCAAAATCCTTCTAAGACTTATTAGTCATTACTTTAGATACTATCTTCATAGAAAAACATTTAAACAAGGATTGTTACTTATTGTCTGTAATAATTTACAATAATAAAGGTAACAATAAGTCCACAAATTAGGATTTGAAAACGATGGAAATTTTTTCATCTGACAGCCGATGTCATCCTAACCTCAATTGTATATAGCTAGGAAATTCGTAATAAACATTCGCGTTGCTAAGCTACGTTGGGCGTACGCTGGTGTATCATTGGTTCAAAACCTTTTACTCAGCAGTATTTTACTCAAGTATTTATTCATTTTAATAAAATAAAACAAAACATTGTAATATAATATATTATTTGTCTGTAAAACTAATAAATATAGATAACGTTATAACGCTAGATATGATAAGAAATGAATTATATGGAAATCGTTGAAACACATGTTTTTCTGCATGAAGTAAAAATATATTTTTTTAATCCATGTCCGCTTCCAATGTAGAGCATATGACCTCCTAATGTAGGTATCTCAACAGAAGTTTTTCCTATGAGAACTGTTTGTTACTCAGTCGCTCAAAATGTATACATACAAAAAATACACAGCACAATTTGAAACACATTTAATTGAATTGTAATATTTTAATTCGTCTATAAAAATAATATGTATATTACTTTATAACACTAGATATTACAAATAAACCATCCGGAAATTGTTGAGACACGTGTTTCTGCCTAAATTATAAATGGGTTGTATATAATTGAACTAAAAAATAAAGGACGAACTTTGTACACACGAATATATATTTTAATACTTTACATTAACCATTGCCCACTAGCACGAGAGAACGCCCAAAAATATTTTTCAAAGCTTATCACTAAAAAACTCACAATATCCACTTTGTACGGACAAAGTGGAAAATATGAGTTTTTTTTAGTGAGAAGCTTACCTTTGCAAAGTGGTGGATTTATATTTCGGAGAAGAATGATAGGTACGCCAATTTTCAATGTTAAAACGTGTGACAGCATGGCTGGCAAATCAAGTGAATTTAAGAATTCAGTTGGATAATTGACAACTTCATCTTGATTCATTACAGTATCGATGGACTGATACGTTTTCTCTTCGCCTGGTATTTCGTTTCGAATCCTGAAGTTGATGGCATTAACATCGTGTTTTTTGGCTGCTAATATAACACTTTCTCTGAGCCACTGTTGATTTTTGTAATTCTTTGCAATATTTTTGGGAAAACTTTGTGAATCAATTCTCTTATTTTTTTTGTAATTTTACAGAAATTTGTTGGCAATGTAATACATTGTGTGGATTCATCTATTTCCAATTTTCCATTCCCAATATCAAACAATTATTTTGCGAAACGTTCAGCGGATGTATCATATTGTAGTTTTATACGCATGCTGGCCTTGAAAGCCAATTTCTGCACGTGTCGCCATAAAACTGATGATTTGAGACATGCATTTAATTCATCAACAGCTGTTGAACGTGTTATAACTGGTAGGGTTTGTCGAAAATCACCAGACAATAAAATAAGTGCGCCACCAAAGACCACTATTCATTTCCTCTCAAATCTTTTAGTGCATAGTGTACAGCTTACAATGCCTTTTTGTGCGCCATAGTACATTCGTCTCATATTATGAGTTGGCATGATTGAAGTACTTCATCCATTCCGATTTTTTTTGATATTGCATGTTAGTGTCTCAGTGATTTGAATTAAAATTCAATTTTAGTGTTAAATGCGCTGTTCGACCACCATCCAAAAATGTTCACACCAAAGACACGCAAACTGACGCTTAACCATATGAAATACACACATTTGTTAAATTGAGAAAAGTCACCAGAAAAGGCGATAATTCTTAGAAAATGCGCCACAGAGAATCCTAAAAATAGCCAATTCAACGGGTCCGAATTTTACTTTTCGCAACCTATGATTTGCCATGAAACTGATAGTCGTGGCACGCAGATCGCTTTATTCGGCGAAATTTCTCATTGTAAAATGGCTGCACTCTGGGGTGGGCTGGAGGAAGCTCAGAGGGGCTCGCGCAAGCCCTTTGTGAAATTTTTCTAAGGTCGGCCAGTCCTTTGTTAATTTAAGAGAAAACAATATTCTCAAATCAAATGAGTACATAACTGCAATTTCTGACTTACATACATTATCTATGACAGCATCAGTATACACAGTAGTACATTTTCGGCCATTTACATTGATGAGTTTACAGTATATTGCATATTGTTACGTATTGTCAGTGCTTTTTTTTGAAAAAAAAGGTGCCGGAACGCACTTTTTTCGAGCATTTTCTAAGAAGGTATATTATTTATTATATATTCGAATATCATTTTGATAGAATTAATGACGGCTTTTCATATAATGCATAGAAAATAAAACAAAATATACATATTTTAAAATAGAAAAAATAAAATTAAACATTTATTAAAATTTCGAGAAAAAAGGTGCCGGAACGCCGTTCCGCCGCGTTACAGGGTAAAAAAAGCCCTGCGTATTGTAAATGTATTAGGTAAAAATCGATTGCTTATTTAAGTAGTGTATCAGAGTGATAAAAAAACTCACTGCTTCCCAGAATACCGAGAATTGCTTTGATATAAAGCGAGCACCTTGTAAACGCATTGGCAGCCTACCGCTGGCTGTACTTATTCAGAAAACTTTAAGGGCGTCCGCACAACAAATCATCAAAGTTTTATTGCAATCGGATGAACGGTATAGAAACAGGAACGCATAAAGGAAAAACTACCAAATTACCGTATTGGCAGCTCATCGTATGTTTTGATTCAAAAACCTTTGCTGGTGTCCACAAAACAACTCCCTAAAGCTTTATCGCAATCAGATGAACGGTATAGGAACTCATACGAAACAAACAAACAAATTAACGTATTGGAAGCCTACCGCTGGCTGTATGTATTCAGATACCGTTGCGAGTGTTCGCACAACTCACCAAAGTTTTATCGCAAAAAGATGAATGGTATAGGAACAGGAATGCATAAGGGACAAACTAACAAATTAACGTATAGGCAGCCCACCGCTGATTCATACACATTTGCAGGCGTCCGCACAACGGCTCGCCAAAGTTTTATCGCTGTCCGATGAATGGTATAGGATTGCATACGGAAAAAAACAAACAAATTAACGTATTGGCATCCCACTGTTGATTTATATAAATTTGCAGGCAGCCGCACAACAACCCACCAAAATTGTATTGCAGTTGGATGAACGGTATAGAAACGCATACCAGACTAACAAACAAATTAACGCATTGGTAGCCCACCGCTGATTCATAAATCTATTCTGGCGTCTTTATAACAACTTCCCAAAAAAAATATCGCAATCGGTTGAGTGGTATAGGAGCGCATATGTAACAAACAAACTAACATTCATTTATATATATATATATAGATAACCAACAATTTTGATAATTGTTAATATATTTTTCTAACCATGATGTATGTAATCATTGTAGTAAAACCATGGATTATTTTAATTGTAAATAAGCAATAATTCATTAACAAACTGTACGCAAATCTATGGTTGTGTATTACTGCCGCCGAAGCAAAGTAGATCGAGCTATTTGGAATGATGTGTTGTCTCGTTTGCACAAGATCCATCTCACTCGCACTTACGCACATAAACACGCCGAGAATGTACTCATCCCGATGTTTTGAAATTGCATATTTTGACATTAAATGCATGAAAATAATATAAAATTGGATGAGTGTATAAAGATCAAAGTATCTATATGATAAATAACACGAAAATAAACAATTATAATTTAGTTTGTGGCCAGTAAACGAGGTTGAAATTATGTCGACTATACGTCGACGTTCGAGTGGTAGACCCGAATCGTGATGTCGACTATATGTCGACGTTCGAGTTCTAGGAGTTAATATATAGATTTTGGAATTCGTTGAACTCAACGTAGATTATTTTGCATTTTTAAGTATCAATTAATATCTACCTTTTTTCACTTCAATGAATGTGAGAAGAAGTCGGAAAATAATGGCAAAGAATTAAATTATATTTATATAACAGACATGCCGTATATTTCACATTGCAAATTATTAAATTATTGGACATATTTCAAGTACAAATAACAATCATTTTTCATAGTAGCATAAATCGATCTCGGCGCATATATCGACAGCCCTGCAGTTTTTAAATTGTAAATTATAAAATTTTTGGAATAATGTTCAAAGTTGCTAACAATCATTTTTCGTAGTATATATTTTATTTAACTAATTTTCAAGTACGCTAACAAAAATATTTCGTAGAAAAAGAAAAAGACCCGAGGACATCAGTACGCACACATTTGTGAATTGTTAAATGTGATTTGTGAAAAGTGATTATTTTATCGACTATTAATATATAGATTTTGGAATTTTTAGAATAATCTAATATTCTAATTTTTAGAATAATTTAATATCTACTTTTTTTCACTTCAATGGAATGTGAGAAAAAAGTCGGAAAATAAATGGGCAAAGAATTAAATTATATTTATATAAAAAATGCAATTTTCACATGCAAAATATTATAAATTAATTGGACATTTTATCAAAACAAAATAACAATCATTTTTCATAGTAGCATAAATCGATCTCGGCGCATATATCGACAGCCCTGCAGTTTTTAAATTGTAAATTATAAAATTTTTGGAATAATGTTCAAGGTTGCTAACAATCATTTTTCGTAGTATATATTTTATTTAACTAATTTTCAAGTACGCTAACAAAAATATTTCGTAGAAAAAGAAAAAGACCCGAGGACATCAGTACGCACACATTTGTGAATTGTTAAATGTGATTTGTGAAAAGTGATTATTTTATCGACTATTAATATATAGATTTTGGAATTTTTAGAATAATCTAATATTCTAATTTTTAGAATAATTTAATATCTACTTTTTTTTCACTTCAATGGAATGTGAGAAAAAAGTCGGAAAATAAATGGGCAAAGAATAAAATTATATTTATATAAAAAATGCAATTTTCACATGCAAAATATTATAAATTAATTGGACATTTTATCAAAACAAAATTATCAAAATTTTGACTTATTCTCCAAATAGAACTTGTTTTTTAGAATATATATATATAATGATTTTTACTGACGTTATTTTATAACTCATACTGAAACTATGCTTTCGCCAACAACTAACTATACCACGTATGTACCTAGATTAAAAACAAATCTTGAAATAATTGCGTCTTATATTTATTTTTTGAAAAACATATTTCGCTAGTCAATCGGATTTTGTTATTTTGGTAGCATTTATTTTCATACGATCAAGATGTACTGTGATTTAAAAAGAAAATTTTCAAAAAAAAAAAATGTTATAAACCCAAAAAGAAGCGCTCTAGGCTAGATTCGAACCAAGTTCCTACAGATTACCAGCCGAGCGGCTTACCGCTAGGGTACAGAGGAATAAAGAAATGTTCGTAAAATAAAATATATATAATATGCAAGGTTCCAATTTCAAACGAAATTTAATATATAGTTTCTATTTTTATCGCTGCCGATAATTGTGACGTTAGCTCTCATTGTTTGACATATCGTTCCATTTTCAAATTTTTATTTTAAATACACTATTTTTATCGCCTTGATATTTATGACGTTAGCTCAGTTGATAGAGAGCTCGACTGGTAATCCAGAGTTCTGTGTTCGATCCACGGTCGCGGCGTTTTTTTGTATGAAATTTTTTCAGCGATTTGATTTGTTTCGTCAAATAATAAACAGTGTATTGGGAAAATATGTCTTTAGTATGAATAAAAAAAATAATTAATGGCGACAGCGGGGCAGGATTTGGGGGGGGGGAGGAGGACCGTCTTTCTTGACGTCATCGAAAAGGCGAAATCGCGACCATATACAAACGAAAAAAGAGTATGTCTTTAGTATGAAAATAAAAAAATGGTGACAGCAGCGGGGCTGGGGCGGCGGAGGGGGAGGGGAAATCGGGGACAATTTACAGACGGACGGACGGACGGACGGACATTATCGACTATTAATATATAGATATTTCAAACAATTACATCTCATACAATATACTCGTTTAGTATCTTTCGTTACTTAAGATCACCTTGAATAAAATGTCATCACAAACAACAATGCTCAAAACCTCAAATTTAATGTGTTGATTTGATATAGACCTTGCCGGAACATGAACCGAGACCCACCGTATTGTGAGAGTAAAGCTCTTACCACCAGACTACAGAGGCTGTCATAATAATAAATAAAAGTATTTGAAATTAAACTTCAATATTATATGTAAAGCATAATTGTATCTAACTGACTGCATGTTCTTAAAGAGATTTTTTTCTTTAGGTCTTTGGTTAGAACCCGACAACCCTGCTAGGTTTGTGGCAACCTTCAACTGGCAGTCTGAGGAGGCGCGAAAGCTCGCAAAGTATGGATATGCGTCTCTTCAAGCATCAGCACACTTGAAACAAAAGTAAGTGGATAGATTATACATTTGTGTTTTTTCTCTTATTTGGTGTAATAACCAACATTTTCCAAGCTTTCTAAGAAAGCATCTAAATTTTTGTTGTTAAATATAATAAATTTATCATTTGTTTATATCGCTTGGAAGTAGGAAAATGCATATTTGTATTTTATACGGATACAAAATCTTGCTTTTTTTATCGACTTTTTTTGTGAACAACAACAATTTTCTACTATTATATTATATATCACGTAATTTCAATGGGATATGATTAATGCTTCAATTGATATTATTATAAATAAAAATAGTTCCGAAACAAAGTTGACGGTTTTCAAAAACCTATTATAAAAGCCGGTTTTTTTGCAAAATTTGTGACATTCGAAAACCGGTTTTTCAACTTCGTAACCGGTTGTGCTGAATTTTCCATAAACGAGTCTATAAACAAAAGGACAGAAAATTTGGATATTTTATTTGATGGCTTAAAGACCATATTCCCCACATCATTACCCAGAGAAAGGGTATTTTCGATATCAAGAAATTTTGTTACAAAGCGATCAGTGGACGCTTTGTGTTTTCTTAAATCACATTTTCTGAGGAGTAACACCAAATAATTTTTTGTTGTGTATTTTTTTTTTACCATGTCCGCTCCCAATATGGAGCATATGGACTCCTAATGGAGTTTTATCTCAACAGAAATGTTTCTACAAGAACTGCTTGTTACTCAGTTGCTCAACCTTTCTTTTTCCAAAGAGAACTGGAATAGAAGGATAGGGCTAGGACAGGACTAGTGGTTAGCTAATCGCTCTCGATACGCCTCGTTTATAGGATAGGATGGGTGGGAGGGGGGAATTCAAGACATCACATACATTCACGCCTTTGAACAGAAATTCATAAATCGATTGAAAAATCAATTTATAAAACTGCCCGTACTGGGATTCAAACCCGTGCCGTAGCCAACGATGTTGACCACTCGACCATATGGGCATCACATTATTATGTATTATTACGTACATATATAAATAAAACACATTAAAAAAATAACTTTTTCTCTCTATTTTAATTGAATTATCCATTTTTTGTAAAACTTCGAAAACCGAATAAAACCGGTTTTTGGAAAATATTGACATTCGAAAACCGGTTTTTTTCAAAATTCGGTTTTTGTACAAGCCCAAGTTGCCAGTGTACAAAAAATCGTTCCACCATGTAAACACTAGATTGCGACATAAGCATTTTTGAAAACATTAAATTATTATAATTTATTCGAAGACTGACAGATGACTTTAACACAATGGATAATATAATATGACAGGCATAACAATGCGGCAACACAAGTTGATCGTTTTCACGCTAAATTTAACACAAATTTCATAAACCCTCGACGCACGGAAAGAGTCGTGCCAATTTTCTCGATGGACGCTTTCCTTTTTTATTAATATTTACACGACTAACTTATAATATTATTGTTTGCCGTATGGTGAATACCCACAAAGCGTGACTGTCACTTTAAACAAGTCACTCATATTTTATATTCTCCACGTTCCATTCTTTTATAATGTTGTTTCTTAATTTAAATAACATACTAATATATTTTACGGTCGTTATTTAGGTATTTTATGTTGTCTTTTATGACTTAATTATTCTAGAACATTTCATTTGACATGTTGTATAAGACAAATAGTGATTAACGAAGAAAATTTGTTGAAAACTTTATATTTGTGATTCACAGCTACGTTTTAAAGCTTTACCGGTTCATTTACTACACTAGATAATGATTGATTGGTGATAATCATCTGACATTTCGAAACTGTTTAGATTCATTCTCAATGGATTTCTTTCAAATGATTGTCTAATTAAACGCGTATTATTAAAGTTAATACGTTAACAATGCATGTAATAAAGTCAAAAGAAAGCAATTATTATCGATGTATATTTCACATATACATACATGTAGGGCTTCCAAACCGGTTTAAACCGAAACCGGTTACCCGGTTTTTCGCCTGTTTTGAAAAAAACCGAAAACCGGTTTATTTCCCACGGTTAACCGCGTTTTTATAAATTCTATATTTTAAGTTAAGTTTATTGATTTTTTTGAAAAAAAATAGTTTTTATTTAGTTTAATTTCGCACTAAATTAAACGCATATTTTAAAGGGGAAATATGCATTTACGCATCGCTAAATAATATCAATTGTCACGTAGGTATTCAAATTATAGACATCTATGTCTTTTCAGGAAGAAAATTAACTTTATCAAATGACGAAATGTATCTCACATTGTCTAATAAATTCGCCCCTAGTTACACTATAGCTCGTATTGAAAATATGACTGACAACATTTAGAAGACATCCGTATTAATCTTGAATGAATGGCGAACAAGGATAGCATGTGTATCATTATAAAAATACGCAATGATAAATCTCCAATTTCTTTGTTTTCAATTCTGTGTATGCCTGTTTTTAAATGGATTATTCTTTTGCCTCTTTAAATATTATTCTTAATAACTTTGATTTTGATCAATTACTATTAACAAAAAATTAATTGTTGTTTTTCTTATAATAATTTAAAAGACACTATACTTATATATTTAGTCACTAGTTTATTTTAATTTCATCAAAAGGTTTTGCCGAACTCTCTTTGGTTAGTAAAACTTGTTACGAGAAATTTGTGGAAAACAAACGGGTAAATGATAGTCATTGTTATCCTTTTCTTTTTGTTAGGGTCATACGTGTTCATTTGCAATTCGTAATAATTCCTTTTCAAAAGATATTGTCTTACAAGTATATATTTTTCTAAAAAAACATTCGAAAGAGTAAATTTTTATGAGTTCGACTGACAAGTAAAAGCGCACGAAACAATAAATCACATTTAAGTTTTTATGACGATGCGTTCATTGTTTTGATTTTGTAAAAGGGCGGAAGTTAGGCAGAATATCACCAAACCGTATTTACTCGTAGGTATAATCAGTGGTGGTACACATATTCTGTAATATAAAATGATTTCCTTAGTAAATCATGCGATGCGTTCATTGTTTTGATTTTGTAAAAGGGCGGAAGTTAGGCAGAATATCACCAAACCGTATTTACTCGTAGGTATAATCAGTGGTGGTACACATATTCTGTAATATAAAATGATTTCCTTAGTAAATCATGCGATGTTTTTGAAGAAATAACAAAATTGGTTCATTATTTTAGTAAAAACACAATAATCCTTTGTACTTCATTCCACTTTATTTAATATGTCAGGACCGGTTTCGCTCATTACGAGCATCGTCAACAGTGAACACCCTAAAAGTGGTTCATTATTATTACAATGCCGATTGACTTGTTCCGATGACGATGTTTTCTTTCAGCAATACAAATAGTAAAAACTTCTCAGTACAATGAAAATACAATGAATAATGAAAAATTATTAATCAATATTATCGATAGAGAAGAATGTTATGAGCAAAATACTTAAATTTAACAAAAAAGTAATTGACATGTTTTCAAGCAGTACAGATAGGCGGTTGGATTATATCATGACAGAAAAATAAGATAACAATAATTATTTTGATTTTATTTTAAAAATTGATATTCTCAATATTTTAGTGATCTAACACAGGACGCCACTGTAAATAAGCAAAGCTCCCCTGGTTGGTTTGGGTATATAGCACATGCACAAATACTACTTGTATCAATTATGATGTTTTACGACCATTGGAAAATCGTCAAAGTTATTATACAAATAAAACACTAGACGACAGTAATTTTCTAAAACCTTGATTTAATCCTGTGCCAGCGATTTCCAAACTGGAAGGCTTGAACTAAGCCTTCATGGCATGGTAGGCTCGAAAAAAATACTGAAATATATTTTTTATGATATGATATAGATAAATAAATAAAATCTCAAAATTATGCAACGTTACAGTATGGCAGCGGTGAATGAATGCTTATTTTTAACATTTTTTTCTGACTTCTGAATAACATTTGATTCTTAACACTAGCTAAAAAGAAGCTAATTATTCAGTTATGCGTGGCACTCTCTTTATTGCCCCCAAGGTTTGATAAACGTTGTGCTTATTAACAACCATACCCTTTGTACTAATAACAATTTAATATCCAATTAAATATATTTTTTTTTTTGTTATTATTCATTAAATTGTTTTTTTGTATCAACATCATCTACGGAATAACGTACTTTAAATTTAGAAAAATTATATCAATCATCGTTATCTATCCGGCTAACATCAACCACTAGTGAACGAGTATTTTCAGTATCAAACAATTTTTGTACAAAAATAAGAAGTTCCATGAATAATGAAACATTAGATGCACTAATTTTTTAAAATATTACTTTTTAAATAATAAAAATATACCAAAAATGCACAAAAAGTTTTGTATAGTTATGTTGCTAAAAAAAAGATATGTTAATGTTTTAAATTACCGAGTTTAGTATTTCAATTAGGTTTGTAAATGTGAATCATATCATCATTCATTCGTACATAAATAATACAATAATAAACATTTTTATATTGTTTGTGTTTCAATATTTTTGTCCATTGCATTTTATCTATCAATGATTATTTGTGTGCAAGTACAGATTGACGGATTTGGATTGAAGATTTTTAAATTTCATTATTTTTGTTTGTTTGGTTATTTTAAAAGTAGTCATAATGGATTTAATTATTTTTTAACAGTGTGAGTACTCATTACGGTCGGTCATTAAGGAAAACATACATAAAATGTTTTTTTCAATGATGTTATTCAATTTTTTTATTAATAATTATAAGTATTGAGTCGCCTTGTTTTGTATTTAAATTTTGTAAATACATATTGCATGAAGAAACATAATGTATTGATTCAATTATTATTCAAAGCATTTTATTTGTGTTTCGTCAATTGCATTTTATTTTTTATACATTTTTTTGTGTAAATATTTTTGAAATAAATATAAATATTATAAATTTTGCCGAATTTTATTATTAACCATTGTTATTTTTATTTTTACCTATAAAAGAAGCAAAAATAGTTTGTATGATTTTTGCATTTTTCAGAAATGACTGATATATATGTATGTACCTAAAAGATTTCGGTTTAAACCGGTTAACCGGTTTATTTTGAAAAAAAAAACCGAAAACCGGTTAGTTTATATCTCCGGTTAATTGGAAGCCCTACATACATGTATCTTCAATTTCGTCATCGTTTTGGAAAACATTCTTTATTTTTACGTTAATTGATTTTGAATGTTTGCATTTACACGCTATCAATTAATTATACAATGTCGTGTGGGAATATTATAAAAATAATAACTATTAAGCATGTAATGCATGTCAATTTCGTTTAAACTTATTAATCGTTGCGTCGTATAGTTTAACATTTCTAAATGTTGTTTTACATAAATTCACTAACTACTATAATACATTTTATATTATTTTGTCCAGTGAACTAAAAAGGCTGAAGAGACAAAAAGTCGATAGATAAATTCTAAACTTTTAGGGTTGGCGATAAATTTTGTTTTTTTTTATATTAACATTATGCCTGTTTTAGATTTTAAGTTGCGCAAAATTGATAGAACTCAAATCACATTTTATAAATTACAGGATCGTTGAAAATGGTTTTCATTATTCTTTTTCTCGAGATTTTTAAAAATTCATTCCAATTCATGCGAATTGGTAAAATAATATTTGGAAAATTAAATCAAAAATGATTGAATGCATTTACTAAAATAATTCCTTGGATTATATGAAAATCTGGAAAAATCGGTTGAATTTAGGTTACTTGTATAAATAAGTACTAGTATTTCTAGAGAATGGAGTTCAATGGACAAACGGAAACTTCATTAAAATTCGTATAGAAATTGTTGTTGGCACTCAAAATCACATATATACAGAAAATAATTGGAAAATTCTAAAAATCGGGAAGATGAAAAACGTTTTCAATTTTATTTTTCCAAAATAACAATATAATATATATATAGGGGGGTTTTGAGAAAGTCAATTAAAATAAGCAGCGCCCTGGCATTTTTAATTTAGCACTACACCACTGTATGGTAATTTGGTGAGACTTGACCTACAAAAAAAGTTATTTTACAACCATTCTGCTAAAATCATAGAAAGGCCTATTTTACATAATATTATTGCAAAAACGTCATAATACGAAAATTTTGGCGTGATTATTATAATATCAGATGCGACATCATTAAATTTAATGAATTATTTATAGTGTTGTCAGAAATATGGCGCATATTTTTAATAAATACATTTTGTATATTTTACGACAATCCACCGATTGATTATGCATTTATATTCTGATTGTCAACTTTCTATACGTTGGAATGACAATCTTAGAAATAAAATACAAATAAAACATTTTACTAAAGATATTGTCGTTGAATTATTACGAGAGAAATTTAATCTCTGCGGAAATTCTCATCTTTGTTATTTTTACGCTTTATTCTTTTCCATAGAGCTGTCATTTCTCTTCTGTAAAGTCTTTGTTCTTCCTGATTAGTTTTATTTACGCATGGGAATTGTCGGACGATAAAAAATGTTTGTATAGTCAGATCAGAAAATCGTCTTGCGTTTCACTGACTGTATAGTATAATACATTATACGATTCACACGCTTTTTCCATTATTATCATTGACACGTAACATCAGCAATTATTGACTTATGATATGACTTACAAATAAAGTCATCCAAACGAAAACTTGTTAAGGTTTATTATTTTTAACGGACAATGTGAACATTTTTCATCGTCAAGCTTAATCTGCTTTTATTTAATTATTATTGGTAAACTATTTCTAAATTAAGTAGTCACATTCTGCAATTGAAAATCAACTCGATTTCTTTGTTTTTTTATGTCAAACATTCATAGTAATCAATACGTGCAATTACAATTTTTTACTGCATTCTGTCGATTGGTGATAGATTTGGTCATTTAAGGTTACTAAATATTAATTTAACAAAACCTCTAAAGCAAAAAATGGTATTTAACAATAGTAAGATGAAATGCATAAATATTTTGGTCGAATGATTTAATTAATTTTTCTGTTTTTGCTACAATGTTTATTGGTTAATGAAATTAACTTACTAATAGAATAATTCTACTGATAATATTGTGTGACAATATAAACATTTGGTATTATTAATCGAATAATGTGATATGTCTGTTTTTATAAGCTTTTTCTTAGCTTGCTTTTTTAGTCACCCAGAGCCAAGGGACAATGGTGTCGGGATGTTTTGAAATATCAAAATTTAATTTTACATACATATCTGCAGAGAATCGTGTCATTCCAGTTTAATGTAGATCGTGGCTGCCCAAACTGCGGTCCGCGGTAGATTTTGAATAAATGAATAATTTTGATTGGAAATAATTTTCAGCTCATGTAATGTATTTTGAAGATATCATCACGGATTTTGAGAAACTATTTATGGATTTTGTAAATATTGAGCAAGATATTTTAATTGTTAGTCAACCTTTGACTCTCAACATTATAAATATAAGATCCGATCTTTCAATTTCAAACACGAGCGAATTTCAATCATATCCTTTATTTACCAACAAATGTGAAACAGGAGAAGCATTAAAGTATTATGCGTTAGATACGCTTAAAATTTCTGCAAATTTCTGGAATTTTGAAATTGAAAATCTTGAAAAGCTAACAAAGCTAACCTAAAAAAAATTCTCGCGTCGTTTCATTTCGGGAATTTCGTAAATTCCTGGATTTTTGAAATCGATATTTTTTTAAATTTAAAAATCGCCGAGCAAAATTTTGCACATTTCGTGGCACAAAGGTTAACAATTTCTGGCTCGGAGACATATTTTAAGAGTTTTATTTATTGTTATATTTTTATTACGTGTTGTTTCTTGGTGAAATCAATTAGTTGGGAGGCAATAAAAATGCAATAATTACGCAGTAATTCAATGTCTACTTTCCATCCGATGTCGTTGCGTTCGATATAATTAAATTACAAAATGTCCGTTCCATTTGAATAGTAGAGATATCTCTGCGATCGGGAACAAAATAATATAAACACGTCCGTCGATAAATCCAATGTCGGAGCATGCACTCATCTTGGCTTAGAAAGCGATTGAATAATGTCAGATGCGACTATATATATGTATATCTATCGATGCTAAATTTTAAATACTGGTGCATTCGATTGAAATTTATAAGCAGTTGTCGATATTGTTGAATCTTTATGGTATGGATATAGGTGCGTTCGGGGATGGGCTGGAGGGGGCTCAGGGGGGGGGCTCAGGGGGGCTCGCGCGAGCTCCTTGTTAAATTTAGACGCGGCTAGCGAGCCCCTTGTTAAGATAAGAAAATCATTCGTCTTAGATCAAATCATTACATAACTACAATTTCTGTAGATGGTTAAATTTGAAAATTAGTTGTCCCTTAATTTTTTCATTCAGCGTTGTATGCTTCCGTGTTAGACCTCACGGGTTCGAGTCCCAGTAAGAAACAGCATTTTTTTGATCGATTTTTTCATTTTCCGTTCGAAAGCATGGGTGTTTGTGATGTCTTAAAATTGCCTCCCATTCTTACGATCCTTCAAATCATTAGGGTGCTACTATTAGTTAATCACTATTCCTGTCTTATCCTTATCATTCTATCCCTACTACTCTCTTTGGAAAAGAGAGGTTAAGCGACTAAGTAACAAGCAGTTTTCGTAGAAAAATAACTTTTGGTGAAATACCTTCATTAAGAGGCTATATGCTTGACATTGAGAGCGGACAAAAAATGGATAACATTCACCGAGCCCCTTGTTAAGATATTGGCAGGTCACCGCTGGGTGCGTTAATTTGATTGCATGTATTTCAAATGTAGAGAAGCAAAAGGACGTAATTCACACCTTTTTTTGATTATCACAATGTACAAAACTTAATACAGTTCTATTCAATAATATAAGCTGCAAATGCCAAATTAGAATCTAAAATTGAGCTTATAAGTTTAAAAAATGAAGACCCTGTGAAAATTGCTACCAGGAAAAAAGACCCAGAAAAAGATTTTTCTTAAGCAACTTCAAATTCAGTCAATAGAACATCTTATTATTTGTCTTCGTGCACTTCAAGTTTATGCATATTAAATATTTTGACTTTGGACCCTAAATGTTTTTTGTTTCAATTGTAAAATTTGTTATGTCTTTTTCTTGAGTCAAAATAATATTGAAAAAAATGCCCTTGAATATGAGTTTTAAAAATCTTGGATTGTTTGGTTGAAGCTACAGCCTATACAGGTCCTCGTTTGGGCAATAAATAAAATAAACTATCATTTTTATAAATACATTTCGAACCAGTTAACTCAATACAGACTATTTTAATTTCAAATTTTGACTTTGGTCTAAAATTATTGAGAAACATTTTTTGTGCCTCCCATAAAATTTGTTATGTGTGGGTTACTTGTTTTTGCCTTTCCAATGTCGATTTGTTGACAAATTTATTATTTACACAGTTTATATAATTTTATTATTAAAAAAAAAACAGATTTCCACAAAATAGTGTGAGACGGTAATGGCAAATTTAAGATACCCACAGTTTCATTTTCTCAAATATGATGAAATCAAAATTTGCTTTTCCAATCTACAAAAAATACGTATTTATATTTCAAAAAAAAAATCGTCAGATTGTTCGATATCTCTGCCATTTAAAATAAATGACAATAACTAAAAACAAAACTTAATAAATCAGATTTCAAGAAGTAGGGTACCCTTAACACTGTTCTTAATTATAACCATGTTTCAAATTTCACAATGAAAGTTCTCAACTCTTGGTTGCATAAGTAAATGTTTTATAATATTATTCAGAAGTAAAAGCAAGTCACAAAATAAAATCGCTCTCCATTATAAGCTGTTATTTTTGTTAAAATATATATTTTTTAAAAATACAGTCAGGATTTTTTTTAATTTTAAGAAACAGAGCTTTTAAGGTATTCTCCAAAATCTGATGTTTCATTAGATGAAAACATTTATATAATTCAGGTATTTTTAATGAAATATCGAAATACTAGTATTGATCTATTTGTTCGGTATTTTAATTTTAATACCTATTCGAGTTATATCAGCTTTGTTCTACTCTGCATGCGAACTTGACATTGTAACTTTTATGAAAAATACTGTTCGTTTCGAAAGGCTTAAATGGTTAGTGTTTTCACTCACATAAAAGACCATGCTATACAACTGTCAAACTTACCTTTCCTTTCAAGCTGGTTTATTGTTAAAAATCTATGAAAGTGAACAAGAAACGTGTTCATTACACAGTGAAGTACACATTATCACTTAGTGGAGGTATGTATTTATTTATTTTTTCTTTGGGTGTGACTTTAATTCAATAATGCTTCCCAAAGAGGCGAAACATTTTGTAGCACAAATGGAATAACAAAGTTATCAAATCAAATTTTATATTACATTAAATTAATTTATTCTTTATTCAGTTTGCGTTATAATAAATATTATGATGTTCAACATGGAACATTTATAATTATATGTCTGTTTACTTATTGATGTCTATATTGTATGATTTATATACGAAACAATCTTTACCATTATTTTATAAAACTAAATCTAGCAAAAAAAGAACGACTATAAACGAATGATAGTGACTTTTAGGCACAGTAAAATTCATTAATTGTTTTGATACAAAATACTATAATATTGTAATTATTTATAAGTTGGGCTTTTTTATTATGTTACTCGGTGTAACGGTGTTCCGGTACCCGTTTTCACAGTGTTTTCAATGTTTCAAACGCCGTTAGACGTAAAAATAATAATACATTCATATAATTTGACAAAATGATAAAATATGGTATCGTTATGAACTGGATGAAATATGGACAGGTGAGAAATTTACTCGTACTATAGTTATAGTTTATAAGAATTTTCAATTATTTTATTAAATCTAATAAAAAAAGTAATGTAGTTTTTACACTCTCGAGTAATCATGTCTTTTTAGTGATACGAACACTAGCGTATCTAGCCTGATGATATATGTACATATTTAGCCGTGTCTTTCACTAGTTTAACGAGATTTTGTTAACATTTACCCACTTTCTTCCGACAAGTTGAAGAGAAAAGCGTAACACATATTTTTTTCTTTCGTGAAGGTTATTAAACACAATCCCATTAAACTAATCTAAAAAACTATTTCTCAGCTGAATTATATATTTCTTTATTAATTATTTGAAATGATCCCTGTTGTACCATCGCATGGTACGCCACTGTTGTTTATATACATTACTTATACACGATCGGTTCGAAATTCGGGTCAAGTTTGGTTCAAATGTGATATCGCATGAAAGTTGTAAATACAGTTGGCAATAGTCAATACAATTCCATTAGTATTAACTATTAAAGAATTGCTTAATTTTATCTCACGATAAATAATACTATTTTCATATTTAATATACTTAAAAAACAGCCATGTAGACTTCCACCATAGTGTATATGTACTACTAATTTAGCTTATTGACATATGTTTTTTAAGAGGAGCAGGTTGCGAGTTACGAGTCAATCGCTTAATTAATATTATCTTCTTTCGGCATGCGAAAAAATAGTAAGATGAAGTGAACAAAAGACTAAAGTTAAACATATCCGTTGGTCCCTGTTTTCATACTGACCAAAAGTTGACTAAGGTGGAATAAATAAGAAATGATAATGACATTACTAAAATACATGTATTTGGGTAGCGATAGGCTGCCAATACATTAATTAGCAAGGTGCTCGCTTAATCTCGGAGCAATTCGAAGTGTTCCAAAGAAGGGGTGTATTTTTATCACTTATACGCAATAATTATTTAAGTAATAGAATTTTACTAAATATACTTATATTAAGTAACAATAGGTTATGTACAATAAAATAAATAATACCAATAACTGAAAATTTACTAATATGTATACACTTAAACTATCGATAATTATATACATATGTCAGAAATTGTAAGTAGGTACTGATTTAATCTGAAAATATTGTTGGCTTTGCCGTTATTACTCAGATTGAACAGGGAACTCGTGCGAGCCCCTCCAAAACCCTTTCAGCCCACATATGTCTTTGAGTAAATCATTCGATTAAAAATCAATTTATAAATTACACTTTGTGATGAATCGAATAATGGATAAAAAGAGACTATAATAACGGTTCGATATCAGTTTTTATTTATTTTGAACATTTGTAATTATAGTATGATAGGAAATGAAACGAAACGTGATCTTAGATCCAAATTTCTATATGGACATTAAGCTGAGGTAAATTTTTGTATATCCAAAGTGATACTTGAAATGAGTTCCGCTACCACGATAATACATCACCATTCCCCTCTACACCGGGGTTATTTTTACCCATAGATCAATTATTTTTTAATATGTATATTTTATTTTAATTTTAATAGTAGATCTAACTAAAATTGTTTTTCAAATTAAAATTATAAAGCGTCACGATATTTAATATAAAGATGTTCAAAAACATGAAATTGCATAATCTTAATTTCATGAAACTATAACGACGTTCCCAATTTCGAGTTTCCAAGAGATGAGACCTTAATTGCTTTTACGAACACGACACGACTCTAACGAAGCTCTAATTACATACTTGAAAAATTATTTCACTTGCGAAAATACACTTAAACTACCGGTTTTTCTTTTTTTATTATATACAGTATTCCGATGGTTTTAAGTATCACTATTTTTTCGTCATTATTTTTTATCGCAGATAACACTCGAGATTGTTTTTTTATTTTCCAAATTTGAAAATGAATTCAATACTAATGGAAGGTAATGATAGAATATGTTTTGTTATTAGTACTTTCTCGTAATTTATCTGTTTATTTATGTATTTTCAATAAATGTTTTAATTTTAATTGTCCATTATTATTTCAATTTACTTGTATTTCGTTACTATGTGCTAGTTAAAAATCTATATTTTCGACAGTATTATTTGTGGTGTGTTTGCCATCGAACATAGTTTTTCTCGTAGTGATAAATGCGAAATTATTATTTCTAGTAGCGCTAATAAAATCCAGGTTCGACTCTTAATTTGATAACTTACACATTGTTGTATCGGTGATACATAAATTAAACAAAAGTTATCATCCACTAAAGAAGATATTTTATAATAATATCAAAGCGCTATATGTATTTAAAAATGACTAATTTATGTTTTATTAAGTCGTGGCCTCACTTCGGTCTACTGAAATACTTCAAGTCTCGCTTCTCATTTAAAATGATAATAGATTAAATCACCTCCCTCGTATTTATGAACCAGTCAGGAATGGTAACAACAATTGTAAGAAAAGATAATACATTGCGTAAATCCACAATTTGTAACAAGGTCGTAGCTATGGCTTCCAGACCCGGGGTCCCGGACAATTTGGCGATCCTGTTATTCCGGGATCGTCTTAATACAGATTCCGGAAATACGGGTTTTACAATTATCTTTTGACTATCACAATTTAACAAGGAGCTTGAGCGATCCCTTTTCGGCCCACTCCTGATACTGGTCCTCACCGAGCCTACAGTTATCGGAGTCAAATTGTCATCCGTTCATAAATCTGCAGAATGAAACATCAAGCTTGACTTAAAGATGCTTATTGTCTGTGGTGTTGCCCACATATTAATTGTTCAATTAATCACGCGGAACTGTCAAAAATAGACAGGTAATTCCAGACGAAATTTTAAAACACAAATAATATTAAAACGTTGTGGAGTACACCCTGTAACAATACTGTGAAGCTGATGTTCATGGTTATGGGTACAAGGTTGAGTTACCTATGGAATATAAAAAAAAAATATATGATAACTTACACATTGTTGTATCGGTGATACATAATTTAAACAAAAGTTATCATCCACTAAAGAAGATATTTTATAATAATATCAAAGCGCTATATGTATTTCAAAATGACTAATTTATGTTTTATTAAGTATCCATTTGGTATTAAAATAGGTAATTGGTAAACACGACTTATTATAGGTTGGCGGCCCTGCAGCTGCGCAAATCTGCCGCTCTCTCTACGGCGCTGCGGCAGAGGCCAACTTTCTTCTCGTCTTTTATTTTTTTCAACAAAACACCTCGATCTACTTTCGCGACAGCATCTCTCTGTCCGCCCGCGCCATTTGCATCTCCGGTCGCATTTCGCGCCCAATTTCTCCCGCTTGGCGCCAAATAATAATAATATGATACATTGGTGTTGCATGGAATCTGTCACATTATTTCCCTTGCTTGAATAAATATATATTTATTGCATGTCTATTATTAGAACCATCTATACCGATAAAAACCTAGCATTCGACGTCTTATTTATATATCTCGTTAAGCAAAACTAATAATAAAAAAACTGTCATTAAATCCTTTTTTTATTTACATTATTAGCGCTTGCTTAAAAAATAATCAAGATTTTGCATTTGACAAAATTCAATACCGAAAATATGCATCGCACAATTATTTTACTTAATTGATTATCAATGTTTTATCGAGCAATTTAATATAATAGATTTCTCTCAAATCTCTATATAACGATAAAATCGTTTAATAAATAAATTCTTACATAATTCTTGTCGCGTAATCAAATTTACTACCGTAACGAGATAATAAATTGAATTATCGTTGTTTTACATAATAAAAAACTTTACAGTTGTACTTATTACTAGTTTGTTAGTTTTATAAATTTCTCGCTAGAACTTCCGACTGTTTCAAATAGTTCCGATTAATTTTCAATTCGTTTCTCGTGCTCTTTTATAGATATAATTATTTAGGCATGATTGAAGTATGGTCGCTTTTTTGCAATTAATCATTGTTTTATCGAACGGGATTTCACTGTTGCAATGTTTAGTAAAAGTATACATTGATCACCTAGAACTTAATATCAGAATTTATTGAGAAAACTCATGTCAAATGGGTAAAAATACTAATGTATTTAGTTCTGACAGAATTGTCAATTTTTGTTGATAGCTAGCTGGTGGCAACACACCATTGACAATGGTCATGGAAACTGTTCCCACGTTTTGCAGAGTTTAATAATTATAAATAAACGTATTATTTTCCATTGTTTGTGTATATCCTGGTTTCTTTTACATTCGTGATCACTAGATTACCCGTACTCGAGGCATGTTTTTTCTCAATTATAGGCTTTAACTTATTGATTTTCAGTTTTAGCGCTTTACAGCAATAAAAATGTTTATAATATATAATAATTTTCAATAATTATAAATTTCAATACGTTTAATCGTCATTTACCATATAATAATAGTTACTATTTTATTTATAATACATACAATTGTAATACAACAAGAAATGGAAAATACAGAGCCAAAAGTATAAATTGAAATACAAATACTTCATTACTTAAAATTTATTTAGCTGTATATATAGCTGAGTAAATTTACGTTTAAAGCATAGTTCTGACGATGGCGAAAGCTGAAATAGCTATCAACCTTTAATTTTTTTTAAAACTGTAGAACTGAAATACCTTGATATTTTACCCTACTTAAAATTTAATTAAATAATAATGATAATATAACTTTTTCCTACGAACAACATTAATGTGACGATCTGTTTCAACTAAATTAAATTTACGCTTTTTTGGCCTCTGTTCTGTCTGTCCAGAATGTTATTACCGGACCCTCCCCTCGAAGTGTTTTTAGTCAAAAAATTATGAATATATGCCATTTATTTATTATTACTATATTTCGAATATTAATGTAACATATCCTGAAAAACCCTTCCATTCAGATGAAAATAATTCGGACCGGGCAACATACATAAGTGCGTTGAACAGTGCTGCCGGTATAACCGTGACCATTTACCTTAATCAACCTATTATTTGTTTGTATTATGGTAACATTGAAATAATAAATAAAATAAGTTAACAAAATGCTAAAAATATTGATCTCTAGAAATCACATTTGAGAATTAATTCAAGTGCAAAATACAAAAAATAATTATTGTATTATAATGAACAGGCATGCGCGCGCGACTAAGGATTGCATTACCGGAGAAAAAAGACATTACCGGCATTTAATATTTTATACCGGTATAGGAAACAAAACTACAAATAAATATATATTTTATATTAAGTTCAATCTCGATCACTGTTAAGATGTTCGCCGTTAATTATAGGCAGAAGGGCATTAAATTAAAAAATAAATCACTTTGTGTTCTTACTCCTCATTATGAATTATAGATCTCGGCCTGTTTTTCTCGTCACAAGCATTAACAGGCATTTTAATTTGATAAGTTTGCTAGTCTGCTAATTGTTTTGTACCAAATGGTGGCAATTTTTTCGTCATTTTAAGAAGCATATTCAGTCAGAACATCGCAAAGTTTACGAATACACTAAAAAATGGTTCTAGTTGTTATGTTATAAATTACAAAATAAAAGTTTGAGTTTTGTTCTATTCTACTGGGTGCAGGGACGGGGAAAAATACAAACATTGATACATAGTAAATATTACAGATAAATTACATATATTATGCACGGTGAATCCCAATGAAAATAGATTCACCCAAGGTATGCCGCATATCTTATTTAAATGTTCCTTATTAACGTTTCGTTTCTTCTGATGACGTTAATATTTTCCAAAACATTATTAATAAATTCTTTCATGCATCTTTTACCATTTGTTTGTCGCATCTCGTTTTTAATATTACTAAATCGAGTATAAATAGCCATGTATCAGTTTATTTCATTTCATTATTTGATAAGTAGCGTAGTCAATTTTGTGCGCAACTCTCTATCCAAAAATGTGTATATATGCGCTATTGTCACTGTACTCATTCATGTGTAACGGTGCGCATCAAATCAATTATTATTTTATAATAAAAAAAAACTCACATAGAGATGTATTCTTTTGTTGGCGGTACGCTGTCTATTTCGCAAACAAGCGAATCAATTAATTTCTTACAATTTACACTTTTTTACGTTTGGCACTTTTTTCAAAACAAGTTTTACTCATTTCAAAGCACAATGGGAGGTAAAAGATGTTGTGAGATTTGTCATTTATTATTTACAATCGAAATTATAGAATACCTCAAATGACACTTAGTTATTTTTTATTGTCAGTGTACAGTATACTGTCAGATTGTCATCATTGCATAGGCATGTCGATATTTTTGTAGCAAAACAAAATCAAGTCAGAAGTACTAATCTTTAGTAAAATAATGTTGATTTTTTGCGTAGTCAATTTAATAAAATTAACCAGAATAAAATAAATTATTAACTTTGATGTACTTTGTGTAAGTTGATATAATTTTAGATTTAGTAAAAGTAACATATTATAGTAATGCATATTTTATCCAATTCCTTTTTCATCTAGTTGTCTCAAACTAATATATGATTTTTTTAAATTAAGCAGTTGATTTAATACGGACATATACAATCGAGTTCTTTCTGAATATGTCAAAAACGTATAAAAAGAAAAAATATTTTTTTATTTTATTTTAAAAGATTTATTTGATCAAAAATAAGGTTTTTATTCATTTCTAGTTCAAAGACAATTGCATAAGTAAAAATTCAAAAACATATATTTTTCAAACTGTATAAATTTATATTTGAGGAGACTATCGCCTATCGTTAACCAATAACTGATGGTATTTTTGACTTCAATATTTTTTAAATATTCTTTAGTGTTCACAAAGAAGATATCTTACCCTTTTCAAGAAATTTGGTATAAAACTGGACCTACCGTAACAAAAAAAAATATTAGTTAGACTCTGAAAAAATGGGAGAGTCTCTGAAGGAGGCCATTTATGTAAAAAAAGATTGATCGATCTGTGTTAAAAGTTGTAAATAGTGAAACAGTTGTAAGTAACCTTTTATTTTTAAATTCTAAAGGGAATCAATTCTATCGTTTATAAAACAGTTTATTTTCATACAATATAAATGATAAAATAAATTAGAAATGACATTTCAACCATGAATAGTTTACAAATTGTATATTTTAAAGAAATTTAAAAAAAAATGAAAATATGAGTTATTAGTCATAGGTTAAAATTCATCGTGAAGTATTCGAAAGTGTGTATGTAAAGTATTTTTCGCAGTTCAAGAGAAAATGGATTCGCTTGGCAAAAATTTGCATTCGCCGTTTGGCCATGGCAAAATAACTCAGTATAGTGAGTATAGCCATCTCGTAATGACATGTTTTAGTATTCATGAACCACATGTCGTAATATGGCGTAAATCACAGGTGAATTGCAAACCGTAGTTGCCTACTTAACTATTGAAATCTGATTATAATAGTTATATGTACGCGTCAATGTACGAGCTCTATCATTCTGTATTTTTAACATTATTTTTTCTTTTGAATGTCATTTAAAATTGCTGTTTGACTCACCGATTAGTAAACCAACAGTTCTGAACCGCCGATCAAAAGTGAAAGGTAAAAAGCGATAGCCAAGACCGATTGACTGATCAGCAACCATCCCGTCACTCCTCTCTCCTCAACCTTCATCTTTTCAACTCTAAGGCGTGGATGTTTTTAATTTAATGGGCTGGCAACTGCACTACGATGACCGAGATTCGAGCCCCCGACTCTCAACTCGCTGTCATACTTGCTTTTGTTATCGTTCATGCATATTGTGATGTTTGTGTTTTTTTCTCTTTCTTGTTTGATTGATTTAGTTTTCTACTGCTTGATTTCATTAATATTCCATTATGGTATTTATAAAAAAAACAATTTGTAGATGTCACATCGATTCGACAGCAAAAATATTAACATTTTACTAAGTGAAAGAGATATCAGACTATAACGTTTAAATTGCACTTATATTTCAATCTACTTAACGTAAAATTATAGTTATAACAAGCTATTATTGCTTTTGTTTAATTTATTGTTTTTGAAATCGAAATATGTTTTTTTAAGTATCATAATATAGTATATACACAATTAATTCTTTCCAGCAAATTATAATAATATAGAATATTATTATATATTTTTACTTGCGTAAACTTAATATTGTACATTACTCAAAATAATTAAGTCGATACAAGTAATTTTATTTTTATTTTAAACTCTTAAATTGTATAGTCAAACACGCTTCTGTTTGCGTACATGAAAAAGCACGTGTTTCAAATAGACTGACTTCTCCCTGAAATAACTATTTTAGCTCAGATATTTATAGAAAAACAAAAGCTTACACATTTCATTATGATAAATAAGTCGTCGATTTTAAAATAAAACTATCAACCACGTCAGAATCATTTTATATTGACTAATCTTACAATATTTTTAAACATGTATCCCAACAGTGTAATAATTTTGTAAAGTAAAACTATTATATTCAATTAAATTTAAAAGTATCTACAATGTTTACATTGCTACGTTTTTTTATATTCAATCATTGACAGAATTGTTGAAAATACATATTCTTTTGTTTTCGTAAAAGATTCAGGAAAAGAACGAACGGACGCATAAAAAAATTCGAATTCACAAAAAACTTATCAGTTGTGTGTACTTCGTTTCAATCCTACTTATGATTAATTCACAAATATATTTGATCTATTATCATGATCCCAACTCTTTTCCAAGAATTTTTGAAAAATTATACAAAAAAAATGTGTTACTGTTATGAACATTTCCAAAAATTTGCCAGACAAAATAATTGCGAATCTACTGACTTACCATGCTCTAATTAACGCTGAAATACATAATATAATGATAAAAATTAAAGCTAAATATTTGGTGTCTCGACGACTAATTTCTTTCCTAACTTACTACTAAGCTAACTTAATCATTTTCATCATAAGTATTGTAAATATTTTTATATGTTTACAATAAAGTATTTTTTGCGTTGTCCGAAATGTCGATAAAAATCAGATACACCGGTAAATATTTTCTCGAAATGTCACTCATTTACCGTCATTGCAATTATAAATATCAATATGCCTCCAATAGTTTATTTTTGGTTGTTACTAATATTCAGAACGTACTTGTCTCAAAGACATAAATTCTGGCTAATATATATTTTAAAACTTACTATCTATTTAAAAAAAAAAACACTTGCTTAATGTAATATGAAAAATATAAATTGTATCAAAAAATATATTGCATCAAAAAGCATCATTTAGTGGCGATTTTATTTTTTATTAATAATAAACATGACATTCATATTTTGATTTTAAATTTCGAATTTTAAGGAAATAACAACGACAGTTTATTATCACAGACTAGTATACTCATAATAGTATGCTTGAGATGACATCTAGTGACAGAGACATTATTAGATAATATTAACGTAAAAAAAAGCTTCGCTTTATAGCCACCAGGAAACATGATACAGAGAATAGTTCATCTGTGACATTGCACTGTCTTATAAATTATCACCAACTACATAAAATATTTCTTTTGAAATCCAGTAATTTCATTTCATTCATCCGATTCTCGCGGTTTTCACAGAAAAAAAATGTAATAAAAAACAAATAGATCACGTCCTGTAGACTTGCTTACGCAGCTCGACCGACATTTCTAAATGATTTCTTTTTTATATAATGATAAATTAAAAATATATTTCTCATGAGTATTTTTCTTGTTTTTAAAGTAATTCGACCGTTGAGTTGACTTTGTGTTTTACAAATAGATTAATTTAGATTATGCAGTACTCTTAAATAAAATGATATCTTTCGTGTTTTATCTATTGGTCGAATTGCGTTTTATTTAGGTCATATGAAACATCAAGCTAATCGACTTGCATTATATGGCAGTTTCTTTTATTCCTTGGAAATAGTGCCTTTATTATTAATTAATAACAATCATGATACCATTCTATCAGAAATTGTCATAGAATAAAGGTAGTGTTTTTATATACTTCACTTGTGTATTAAAGAGAGCAGGAATGGTTGCCACTGGCCACGGCAGTGCGTCAAATTGACAGCTTAAAAACATGTTACAACGTTGTAAACTTTAGCATATTATAGAAATCTTCTAAAATAAATCCATGGCTATAATTTAAATTAAATTAATCAAGTGAATGAATGAACAATAAATTTTATTTCTATGATTTTTAATTACTTAACCTAAAAAATAATCTAAGTATGTACATATTCCGTTAAAATTTCCGAATTCAAGAAGTGTTCCATTGCAGAAAAATTTTGGGAAACCTCTGCAATAGAGTATAGACGAGTAGAAAACATATTTAGTCTCACGATCACTTATTTTTTGTTATGTAATATAATCGATTTATGAATTTTTGTTCAAAGGCATGGATGTTTGTGATGTCTTGAATTCCCCCTCTCACCTATCTTATCCTATGAACGGGGCGTATCGAGAGTATTTAGCTTACCACTAGTCCTGTCCTATCCCTATCCTTCTATCCCTACTCTCTTAGGAAAAAGACAGGTTGAGCAACTGAGTAACAAGCAGTTCTCGTAGAAACACTTCTGTTGAGATAAACTCCATTAGGAGTCCATATGCTCCACATTGGGATATATCCATGGCAATATATGGACTAAATAAAAATATTACTTTTTTTACCTTAATAAATAATATAAAGATATTGTATTTCTAGTTTTGCATGTTTTTTGTATGACAAATATTGATGAAAAGGATATAACAATTTGATCAAAAATATCGGTTTTATAACAATACAGCACTTTTTTAAAAAGTTTATAAGCCAAAACACGTATTAAATGATAAACCGCTCCAATACATACATTATAATTAAATATGTTGCTTACTTCCATTGTAAAACTTGCTTGGAATAATTCAAATATTATATTACTCATTATAATAAAACAATGATTACTTTATTTCAAATATTTAAATGTCGGAATATATTATGTGTACAGAAGGTTCTGTGTTCGGAAAAATCGGCTCACGGCAGTGATTTCCAAACTGAGACGCGCACTTCCTTGGGGAGGCGTGGGTAATAATAGCAAAGGGAGGCGAAAAAAAACTAATAAAAATATATACACAAATATTTTTAAAAAAAAACTCAACACGGCTGGAACACTTAATAACTGACAAACGTAATTTTTCCAAAGGATGAAGCTAAAACAAAGGTCTTCGAGTTGAAAATAATTCTGGAATCTGTTAATTCGACACTATTTTCGGAAACAAAAATTTGGAATACTGAAATTCTGGGATCAAAAAAAGGGTGCGGGATTGGATGCCCTAATATGGAGGCACGACGTTATTTATTTTTTGTAAGGGTTGCGTAGTAACATAAGGTTTGGGAACCACTGGCGTACGGAATATTTTTGTAAGGAGAATTTGTGTTCGGAGTAGTCTGTTCGGAGAATACGTCTTTGGAAGAATGAACGAACCATTTCAAACGATTAATTATTAATTTAAAATGGCATGATATGAATAATTAAAGTAATTGCCAAGTATGACTTTTAAATATATGTACATTTTCTTATTCAAATTATAATATAATGTTGGTCATATATTCAATGTTTTTATACGGATTATTTTTTTTTAAATTAAACAATTTCTTCGTCATGTTCTAATTTAAAATAATAAAAAATCAGTGCTTAATGCAGCGATTTCCAAAACGGGGTTCCGCGAAATAGTTATATATGCTTTCATTACTTACACATTTAAAGTTTGCACTATTCTATAGATACGGTAATATTATCTAGAGAGCACTAAAATAAATATTATTACAACAAAGGTCTTGGATCATATTTAAAAATATTTAAAATCCTACGAAATCAATTCACAAATTTATGTGCATTTCCAGATGACTTAGGTTAATATAAAGGACTTTAATATACAATAACGTCTTTACTTTATACTTACTTTACTTTTCAATTGTTCGATTGATATTATTTAATTTAATTTTAAATTTGAATTACTTCGATGACCTTATTTTCTTGCATGTGAATGATTTTGCAACAGTGTTTTTAATCGAAATAACTTTTCTTAACTTTTCTTTTATTTATATTGAAGTATATTTTTGAATTAAGAATAAATTACCAAAAATTAAATCTCAAATCATATTCACGAAAATATAAGTTGTTTGAAAATACGCTCATAGATGGCATACATAATATTTAAATGAACGTTCCAATTTTGAATCAGCTCTAAATGGTAAAATCGGTTCATGCTACTCGCCCAAAATAGTATAGCTACCAAATTCAGGTTTTGAAATGTTATCAGGGCTCGTATAAAAAACGAACCTTTCGACTAGCGAGGGTTCACATTCCTTTGGTCTGTTTGGTTAGGGGTCGTTATACTCCCCAAGGTCACAATATCACTATAAGCATCCAGGATTGTGGTATATGTTGGGTTAGATATTTATAAGATGACTTAAGTCAAGGATGCCCAACCGGTCTATCGCAAAACAAAATTTGGTCGATTCCAAAAATAAGTTATTATTAAAAAATATATGTTAATAAAATACTAAAATTGAATTATTTTATATGCACATATCTAATTATATTTCGCATTTAAAATAATCATTTTTAAGTTTGAAAAAAAGAAAAAAGCCGTTTACAAAAATTCTTATATGAATCGTGTAAGGAAAAGATCACGAGTAATTGTAAAGTAACTCTCGACGTAAATCTTAAAACACTTTAGAATAAAATATTAAAACGGTCCATTCTTTAATAGTTAAATTATTTTATTTTAAATTGTTGTTTTAAAAATATATTTATTTGTTTTATGTCTTTAATATACCTGACATAATGCTAAGGTTATTTAAGAAACACGCATTAGAATTGACAGATTTCCAATTCAATTTAAACAAAATACTCGATGCGCCAAGTGTTTTTTAATGTTATTTTATTTACTTATAGATGTCACTAATATTAAATTCTCTACAAATTCAAAAGTATTCGATGGTTATTGTATACCATGATGCTATTAAATATATTGTAATTAATGAATTAGTCAAAACTACCTGAAATAATTTTATTTTATACGAGATAAATACTGAAATGAAAATCATTACGTATTATGTTAAGTTAAATAACGCCCCGTACCGAATATTCGTTTACTAGTAGGTACCAACTTCTTGTTTATAAATAAATTGATGTGAAAGCTGTTCCATTGAAAAGATATCTTTTTAAAATCATATACAAATATCGTGTTCATAATACTTTGGTTATTGAATACAATATAATTATGCTTATATCGTTATATATAATAAGTGATGTGATGAAATATATAAGTATACTATACTATATCCTCCCACATCTCTCAGTCGTGAATAGAAAGCATCCAAGTCAAGTTCAAAGTATTAATGTTAAGAAAGTAGCTCGGTTCTCTACTTTATCTTTGAGTACTTATAAGAAGAGAAAATATACAATACATTCATGTTTAATGATTTTGTCGTATTTGGCAATAATTATTCTTATTATATTTAGATACAAAAGCTTTACTTCTGGAGACATATTACTAGAAAATGCAATGTGTGTGGTTTATAATTTCGTGTCTTAATTTGACATACTGTCACTCGAAACGCCATGATTTCGAATTTAGAATTACAAATTATGTGTGTTCGTAAATTGTATATTCAAAATCAGATTTAATTTTATAACAGACGGCGCGGTTGTAGGCGGCAGTTTGTTGTTTTTTGCGACTCGCTAAGAATGTCTATATAATTATAATTAAAGGGATTTTTTTAATTCATATTTGTTTCAAATAGTCACATTATAGACGTCATTACTCTGCAGAGAAATTTAAAGCGCTTATTCTTTACATATTACAAACGACTTCGCATAACAAGTTATTTAACAGCGCTCAGTTTATTTCAGATCGGTAAAATAGTAAAATATTCTTGTGATGTGACGACCGTTTATAAATAAACCAGCCTCCAGATTTTTAAAGCAGGAAGCGAACTAATTATGTTTTTTTTTCTTAAGAGACAAATCTGCATACGTCATTTTAGTCACATCTGTTTAATAGCATGTTGTACACACAACAACTTAAATGTTTTTTACACACTTACTCAAAAATTTGTCTGAATAAAATCATATTAATTATTTTCATTAAATGTTTATGTGAAGTAACCACACTGATGTAAAAAAATATATTTTAATTTTTGATATATGTATACGAGTCGCATTTTTTAAATAAATTATACATAAATATGAAATAGGTATTTTTGAAGCACAGCAAGTTTAAATATTTTTAAAAAATGTAATATATTGAATTAAGAACAATCAATGATGTAGTTGTGGTTGCACAAAATAATACACTCCGGTTTTAAGAAAAAGTCGTGCTTAAATAAAATGTTTGTTTTTCAAGTTTAAAATCAAATCGAGTTTTCTTCTTATTAACAATATTGTTAGAAAACACGCAGACGTAAAAAAAGGCATATTTCAATTGATTTCAACATCATATTATTTATTTGTTTTGTGTTATTTAAGTTTTAAACAATATATTGGCTTTGTATATGATTGAGTAAAAAAAATATTGATTGAATCAAAACTAGCTATCAATGGTTTTTTTGCCAGAATGATAATGAATCATATTAAATACTTTAAAATATAATACGTACTAACATTGGTTATAAATATTGCATCATTTAATCGGATGATACCATTATCTTAGCCTGATAATCTCCCACCAATGTAATTATAGCGGCAGCTCTTGTAAAAAGACGTAACTTAAAAAATGCATTCTTATTGCAAATAACGTAGTGCATAGTTCAACTGGGTATTTTATAAAAATAAAACTAAAGTTTGTAAGTTTGTATTTGCCTAGTAACTAAACGTTTTTCTATCATTTTACTAAACTTTTCGCTGTATAAAAATAAGTAATAATTTTTAAGCGATACAAACAAATGTACAATATCTTTTCACTTTTAAAATAATTCGAAAATAAATTTCAACGTTTTTAATTTTACTAATTAAAAACCTTTTCCTGTATACGTTGTGCTTTATAATTATTAAAAATAAGCTTTCGTGCTGATTAGTGGTGCTCATTGGTCATAAATATACTTGTTTACTAGCATACCAATTATTATACATAGCTTTTCGAAAAAGTAGACTTTTATTTAACCCCTTTAAATGCTGATTTCTTGAGTGAAACCGGTCCAGATTTGTAAATAAAAATCAGAATATGTATTACTATACATGATATGATTTCAATAATTCAAATAAAATAGCTGACATGAAAACTGCGCACGAAAAAATCATAAACGCGGAAAATTGCTTACAGACAACTATTTCGTAGACTGGAAAATATAACAGCAAAATACGCAGATATACAATTTTTTGTATTCACAATTCGATTTAGTCATACAATCTTCATTATTTACATATATATTATATAATACAAGTGATATTCAACGTTTTTATTACATTGGTATTTTTGGTATGCGATTTTTTTGTGTAGTTTTCCAGGACAATATTATTGATTTAGTTAATAATTCCATTTTACTAAGAGTCAAATTCTATCCATATTAAATTTATCAATGAAAATAAATTAATTCTTTGTCACATTTAAAGTTAAGCTTCATTTGTTTTTAACAATGCGTCAAAAATAGAAAATGTTAAAACGAAATTAAACGCGAGTTTATTTTATTTTACCATGATTTTTTTTATGGCGATAAAAAAAATGTTGTTTATATGCTATCGAAATATTTTTTTTTAATTTGAATGCAATTCGATGCTTCTTTAAAATAAAAAATAAACATACATTCAAAAGCACTTTCCACGGCTAGCATAAAAAAATAAGAGGTACACTAAAGTCGCTTCAACAAGCGGAGGTATATAATATGAGATGCAGCGCTTTCGATTTTATCAGTCGTCAGCGAAGTGTACAACCGCGAGGTGTTTTGTGACTAGCGAGAAAATATTGTATTAGTGCCATCATCATCAACGTTAACTCGTGGTTTATACAAAGAGAAATGTCTTCGCTTAAAATGGTAAATGGATAACATTATAATTAGCTAACTATTACAAATATTCGTAGTCTAAAGTCTGAACAGTTGTGTCGTTTTTTTTTAATTAATTATAAAATGTTAAGTGAACGTCGGATAACCTTCGTCAGTTCATCTTTTAAATTTAATTTATACACCTTTTTTAGTAAATAAATTAATATACAGTGTTGTTTTTTTTTGCTGAGTAATTTTTTTAAACAGAATTATAGAACAAAATTGAAGATGTAAACTACTTAAACGTTATTATAGTAAATATATAAGTTACAATTATTATTTTACTTTAACTACGTTTCTACGTTGTTAATGTAGTCTAATAAGAATTAAACTAATACACATATTGAATTGATATGAAAAATTATTAAAAATATCTTTTTGGTTAGGTGTTTAAAAACAACGTGGTTTTAAAATGCAGATGAACACACTTCGTAAAAAGGATAATACATTTTTGTAAATTATCATAAATGATTTAAAGTTTATTTTTGATTTCTAATGTTAAAAATTTAAAGTTTTATTATATTATTTAAATTGCAAACGTAGAAATCTTTATGGTATTGTTATAATATAATATAATATATGACTCTTTTATTGTAATAATTATTTTTATTCTTGCTAGTCTACAATTATTTAAATATGCAAATGCGTCGGACCATGAAAAATACGGAATAACTTATAATTCTGTGTAAAGATAAACTTTAAAACTCTGTATAATTACAAAAAACACGTGGTCAGAAAACGTGGCATTATTTCAATTTATGTTACCGGGTTGGGTTATTTTTTCAACAAGTTTATTTTTACGTGATAACAGTTTCAAGTGGGTTTGAACATTATTATTCTAAAAAATACTGCTATCTTAAAAAAATAACGCGTTTAAATAATATAATAAGTTTCTTTTACCATACTTGAAATGAAACCGATAATATTTCTAAAATATATTTTATTGATAAGAATTTTATCACATCCTGAGTAAACTCTATTTATGATAAACTCTACGATTTTTTTTTGTATATATTTCATTTAACATATAACAAAATATCTGTTGCAAGAATATTAATTTGATTCAATTAAAGAAAAAGCGTGTTCAGTGTTAAATTGTATTGGTAATTAATATTCAATCATAGAAGCAGTATTCGGAAAGGCAAATAAATTTAATTAAACGATGAATTATTTAAAACACGTTTAAATTTACGTTTATTAAAATAATTCCCTATAATATTTACGGTAATTTATGTTTGTAAGTACTAATGATTATCGTATGATTAAATATTTGTATCGTAAATATTATAATGTTTTTATTAGTATGAGTATTGTTTGTCAAACGCTACTGTTATAATGCATTTTGATTACCAATAATATTAAATTATTGAACTGCTACTCAATATTAAACGATAATTTTATTTTAATATTCACTCGTTAATTTAATATTTATTTAAGGGAACAAAATAAATGGTCGGAGTTTAAATCAATTTTTGGTCTGAACTAAAATAAATTTTCGGTCTGAATAAAATTCAATTTTTGTTCAGAATAAAAATATTATACGGTCAGATTTTATATCCATTTTGGTTAGGTTAGATTAGGTTTTTTTTTAAATTTCATTTTAATTATGACTATTTTATATAAATTCTGACCATTAATTATTTATTCTGCCCTCTGTACACTGACCGATATATTATGGCCATTTAATATAAATTCTGATCAATGTAATATAAATTCAGACCAATGTGATAAAAATTATGACCGAAACTGTATTAAAATTCATACCGGTTAGTACGAGCTTTTATTTAATGTTTAAAAAAACAGTAAAAATGTTTTTTCGTAGAAGAATCGCTGCAACAATAATTTCAATTTATTTGTATAGACTTTTACCGGCGGAAAGGAGTGATAATATATAATATTTTTTAACATTTTAAGCATACAATATCGTTACTATCTCAATAAACAATATTCTTCTTTTATCATGTATATTTTCTCACTTATTTTGCATAAAGACAATATACTATAATATTCAAGTATTCGAGCTTTAAATAATCCCAGACCGGAAGGTTTTCAACGTCACAGAACAGAGTTTCTTGACTCGGCTGGTATGGATTATTATAGTATTGGCGGCAATCGATGATTCGTGAAATCTATGTCGTTTATCTGAGTATAAAACTGGTTTAAGTACAATTTCTAAAAAGTACCAACGCGTTTCCTTACCGAGCCTACTAGCTTTCCACGGAAGTTGAAATTCTAGCTTTTACCCAAGAAAGACGTTTGTTGAGTACCAACAAATAATTGCTTTCGACGATTACCTTTAAATTAAATATGAAAATATTTTTCCTTTTATATAACATATTCATTCATAAATTTCAATTAGCTCAAAGAGATATCTGTATTCTCTGATTAGAATACATAAAAAAGATAATTAATTGCAATAATTTTAAAAAATGAAATCGGAACGTAAATTTAAAAAAATAATTTAAATAAACATAAAACAGTTTCGTAATAAAAATTTACAAACATTATTTATTTTTAATAATGAATTATTAATTCGATTTCATTCAAAATTGGAATGTGTTTTTAAACCAAAAAGCCCATTTTAAAAATATACAAACATTTGCATTTTAAGAAAGAGTTTTAATCAGTCTCATAAAAATCCAAACGTTGTCAGAATAAACAAGTATTGGGAAATACACTTTCGGTCATTTTTCCATTATAAATTATCCATAAGACCTCAATAATTTGCTAACACAATTAACGACTATCGTAGTTTTTTACATAAAAGTTAGATTGGTATCTAGGCACACTTTCCATTCTCATCAAATGCGACATGGAATGAAATAGTAGAGGGGTTAACAAAACTTGTTTTTGTTTATATTTTGACGACGCACGCGAGAAAGTGTAAATGCGACTCGATAGAAAGTAAGATTTAATATTTTAATTAGTGTCAAGTAGTCATATTTTAATTTTATTAACGGTCGCTCATTCGAAACGCAACTGACCACATGGCCCACATCGGAACTAGGTACATTGTTGCCTACCAACCTGTTCAATTCAAAATTTCATATTTCGAATTGACAGCTGTCAAATCGTCTGAACGGCTTTTCATTCTAAATTAAAGCAATAAAACAAAATATTTTTTTTGTTTATTTTAGTTCCTTTTTTGATAATATACCTACCTATTTTAATATTGATTTTGTATACGATCACTTTTCTTTCAATAGAAGGGCATTTTGGTATCAAAAATCAAAAAAAGAATATAATTCATGTCTGGTTTGATAAAAACCCGTACATTTTTGTAAATCACATAATATATTATATCGTATATTACATACTGATTTTTTGCTAATCTGTAAAATTAATTGTACTTTCTCTCTAATTATTATGGCCCAGATAACTAACACTCGGCTGCGAATATTTTTTCGTAGAACAAAAACTATTATATTCGCATCTCCAAAAAATGAGTAAATAAAATAAACATTCAATTAAGAAATCGATTGCCAATGATGACAATTCCTCTGAATTATTTTATGAAGATTTTTTAATTCCTCGTCCTGAGGCTTTTGATTTTCAAAAAGAATGATTACCGCACAGCGAATTATTTACTCGTAATATGTTTTTAATAATACATTCAAAATGCATAATAGAAACTCTTATTTACTTATTCATTTTCTTTGCGTTTGATGACGTTTGTTTTTTGATGCTATAATATAAACGGCAGTAAACATAGAGTAAACAAATATCTCTTGGATGATCTAAGCGTGGGAAAGATAAATAACAATCTAGCGTTTTTAGAAATATCCGCTTAGTTTAAATTACCTCCTGTGTATCTAATGACCTAAACTGAAAAGCAAATAAAAATTGTTATATTAGTAGATTTCTTTTTGAACAATTAACCCAAATCATAATTTATTTTCGTAGTATAATTTATTGCATTGTTTTTTCCTTTATTATTATTAATAAATCAGTCAGTTCCGGATAGATGTTTTCCAAAAAATAAACTAAAACTTTTTCGCGTCGTATTTATACAGTTGATTCGGTGTTAGTTATTATCTATTAGTTTCAATTCCAATAAGCACGAACTTGACGAATATAATCAATGAAAGCAAACATATATTTTTTAACAAATGTATATGAAACTGAACAGTCGGATAATAATTTCCACGAAAATTTTCAAAAAGCCTGATTAATTTATTTAAATATAAATTTCCGCAGCGTAATTACAAGAGAAGAAGCACACATCTATTCCAATCGATCATTAAGTATTTATAACTATTTGCACAAAAAAGTATTTCTTAGAAAGCAATAATCTTATTAATTAGTGAATGGAAAAAAGTTACGATATTACCAATATAAAATCGAAAGCAATAAAGAAATCATTACAACAAAACAAATATTTATTGTATATGTAAATAATTTAGTTTGCCGCAAAACTGCGGAGAAAAAGTATTCACTGCCGACCATTGTTAAAAATACAACCATTTCATGAACATGGCCATTATATTATTATTATTCCATTGCATATACGAAAGAAGCGTTTACCCATTCCGTGCTCGTTGTACCAATAAGTATAATTTAATATTATTATGTTTGGCGTGTCTTGTTATGAATATTTCTTATTTGTACACCATTCGTTTTCAGCTCAGGTATTTTCTATTTCATGCATCGATACACGTCACTATTATAGTTTACGTTAATGGAATTTAATTTTAAATTGTTTTTCATTTTCATTGTTTGATAATTTTCATTTTGTTAACATTACTTTATAACATGAATACTGATATGGCAACAGGCTAATTTAAATCGTTTTTCTTGTCTGTATATATTTTCCTTAATTTTTTTCAATTGCCAAACTCTAAAATACATATTAGAAACTTAATCAAATGACATTCGATTTTTTTAGGGCAAGCATAAAAAAATAGGTACCACTAAAATTTAAAAAATGATATAGACACAGTTCCTTTATTATCATATCGAGAGTGATATTTATGAAATAATACCGAATTTTATTATGAATAGATTGTAAATTATAAAAAAAAAATATTGCCTCCAACAAACATCCACGATTACCAAATCTTAACGTGTATTATTTTTATTTTCTCAGATATCCGGAGGAAATAGAAAGTCGCGTATCAGACAGAGAAGGTGGACATCCTCGAAGATCTTCCCTTGTCAAGAGTTCAGCACTTCGTGAGCAATGCCCGCTAAGAGGGGATCCTAGGTGTCCACCAGCTTCTAAAAGGTAAGGTGTCAACCAATTGTGTAATTTCTTTCATATATTAGTTTCACGGGATTATTTAAAAAATATGTTTAAAAATTTAATTAAAAAACTATGAGTTTATTATAAATATTCAATTAAGAAATCAATAGCCGATGATGACAATTCCTCTGAATTTTTTTATGAAGATTTTTTAATTCCTCGTCCTGAGGCTTTGATTTTTAAATCGAATATTTACTACTATAATATAAACATTTAAAATGACTTAAGATTATACAAATGATGTCCAGTCACTACTTTCTAGTCTGATTGATATCTTAAAAGCTGTACCTTACACATAGATTTACGGAACTGTTCGTAAAATAATAACATGATTTTAAATGTGTGATTTTTCAACTTTAGATACCGCACCCACGATGGGACTTGCAACAATCCACGTCGTCCGCGATGGGGGTCAGCTCTGTCTCCGGCCCAGCGTTTCCTTCCGCCGTCCTACTCTGATGGCCTGCAAGCTCCTCGGCTATCCGTGCGCGGCGGTGCCACTCTTCCTTCAGCACGGCGAGTCAGCTCAGCTATACACTCCGACACATCATCTCTCGGGGGGCGAAGAAGACCGACGGCTCCGGTGACACATATGCTCATGCAATGGGGTCAGTTTTTAGATCACGACGTGACTTCTTCCAGTCAGTCGAGAGGCTTCAATGGATCTGTTCCAAGATGCTGCGGCAATGGCGGGAGAGGATTTATACCTGAAGAGTTTCTCGTAAGTTTATATATATATATATACACATCAACTTCTAAACTTACAATTTGTGTTATTTAACAAATTCAATTTTCTATTAAAAGACAATAATTAGAGCAGTAATAATTTACAATGTATCTGCACACAGATGTGTTTTGTATTTACAAGTTTGAGTTCAGTTGAAACCATAAAGAAATTTTAAGTTTTTCTCTACCTCTATGGATGAAACTTACTAATTCAGGGTTATTAAAAAATTCACTCAAGATTTTTCTTTTCTTTTGACAGCATCCTGAGTGTATGCCAATTTTGGTGCCTATTGAAGATCCATTTTACGGTCCTCTCGGCATAAGGTGCTTGGAGTTTCTCCGGTCCGGACCTGCCCCCCGGGAAAATTGCGAACTCGGATGGCGAGAGCAACTCAATAGGGTGACAGCCTTTGTTGACGCGTCTCCAATATATGGGGCATCAGCCAGACAATCAGATAAACTAAGACTCTTCAGAAATGGTGAGGGCAGACAACACATTAAATTTATTCAGAAAAAAAATTACTGCCATCTATTAAATTAGCAAATCAAAAACTAGTTTCATTATTCTCTCCTAGGTGTCAGAATCATTTGTTCTAATCATAAAATTTAAACATTCAAATCGATCCAAATGGACGTTTTTAAAATAGTCTAAAAAAGACATGTAAATTTTTAAAATTATTTTATAATTGATATCATTTGTATTTCTAGTTTAACCTAAATGGAAAGAAAATTCAAACCAGAAAATGTCAATTTTACATTGACACAAAGCTTAAACTTTTTTATTTTTATTATTATTTAGGTCTTCTACAATATGGAAGAGCACAGGCTCGTCGTCCACTTTTGCCAGCGGAGGATTCTGACGAAGAAGCTCTCTGCCGAGGGGGCGCAGTCGATGTTTCGTGTTTTAAGGCTGGCGATGGTAGAGTTAATGAACATCCCGGCCTCGTGGCTATACACATTGTATGGCTGCGCAAACACAACAGGTAAGAACCGATACACAGATATACATTGCTTATTTCACAAATATATTTTTTCTCAGATAACAGTAATGATTTATTAATTAAAATATATTTATTAATACAGAGTCTTTCTTTAGATATGCTACAGAATTATCACATCTCAACCCACATTGGAGTGATGAGAAAGTATATCAGGAGACGAGGAAAATAATTGGGGCACTGGTACAGCATATCACCTACAAAGAATTTTTGCCGATAATACTAGGTCAGTATTAATTTGAAATTGTCACACAAATACATTGAATCCTTGATCTTATAATATGTATATACCAAACCAGAATAAAATAAATTCGTATTAATAATAAATTATGATTAAATTGCAATTAAGCTCGGTATGTAGTCGAGAAATCAATGTCATTAGCTTGATTGCAATGCTCACAACTAATTATTAAGTCTATCACCCACCCGATCCTAAAAAACGGGGCGTAATGAGAGTGATAAACTAACCACTATTCCTGTCCCAGTTTTATCCTTTTATTACTACTTGCAATGAAAAAAAAATGAGTAAATGAGTAGTTTTGTAGAAACACTTCTCTTGAAATAAACTTTCATTTGAGTCAAAATGCTCAGTATTGGGAGTGGACAAAAACCTAATTAATATTGTTATTGCAAAAGTGATGAATATTGGCAAATCAAACTTCTATTTTTGTCTCAAAATGCCGTAAGCTCACTTAGAAATCTGGTTACTTATTCCATATGGCTGTTCTGCCATTATTAAAGAAAATAAAAACTTACTATTTATATATATGATTATTAAAAATGTGCTTATTATTAAATGTTAAAATGTACCTTTATTTAAATGTTTACAGGATCAGAAGTGGTGCGTTTGTTTCAGTTAGATTTGCTGAAGAAGGGCTACTTTAAAGGCTATAGCTCGAAGGTAAACCCGAACCCTGCAAATTCTTTTGGAGCGGCAGCATTTAGATTCGGTCACAGTCTCGTCCAAGATTCTTTCGTGAGATATGACCGTTTTCACAGACCACTACCAAATAGTAAGTGCAAATACTGTACTCCTTTATATTATATTGTTTATTTTTTTGTAATTACACAACGGGATTTCAACACTTTGAAAACAAGATTTTTTCTATTTGTTATAATTTAATTCCTCGCAAAAATACAAATATTTTTTTAAATACAGTTTTAATTATATTTTTTTGAGAGTATTTTAATGTTTTCAATTATGCATTAGCATTCGCCAAAGCTCCAAATATTTTGACATTAGAAAATCTTGAAAGGTAATTTGGATGAGAGTTTTTAAAAGTCACTTGAAATCAACCGAGGACAAGAATCTTAATTATTTAATACCCATGTCTAAGATCATAAATTTAGATAGAACAAAAAAAAACATTTTTGTCTTTCTGGGGCTTGAACCGAGACCGGCCTGACCGCTGGGGTAAAGCTCTCATCAATTAGACCACAGAGGATTTACAAAATTTTGGTATGAAGTTAAAAGTATTGATTTTTATTGGGCCGATGATGATATTCCATCTGAATTTTTAATGAAGAACTTACAATTCCTCGTCCTGAGGCCTTTATAAAAAAAAATGTATCATTTTTTTAAATTTAAATATGTTTTTAATAGTAATTGTATATTTCACATATTAATCTTTTTTGTTAATTTCACAGATGTCTCTTTACATGATGAACTGACGAATCCTTCAAATATTTGGAGCTTTGGAGCAGTCGACAGGCTTATTTTGGGCATGAGTAATCAACTGTCACAAAAGCGGGATGAGTTCATGTCACCCGAACTCACGAATCACCTATTTCAAACATCGAGATTCGCCTTCGGAATGGACTTGGCTTCCATCAATATTCAAAGGGGTAGAGACCACGGTCTACCGTCGTACACAACCTGGAGAGAACCCTGCGGATTAACAATCATAAATGACTGGGATGATTTATTGAAAATCATGCCATCGAGAGCTGTTAGAAAAATGGAAGAAATATACAGGTATTTGAAAATCACTTTTTACAAAAAAATATTTTTTGAAATTGATATCTAAAGATCATTCCTAATTTACAATTTTTAGGTTGAAGTATAAACACTGATGTGATTTTTTTTCTCTATTACGCAGCCGAAGGCCCTGATCCTCAAATTAAACGATATTGCTAACATTTTATTTTAATTTATTTTCAGGGATGTGGATGACATAGATTTATTTACCGGAGGCATGGCAGAGAGGCCAGTGATAGGAGGATTAGTGGGACCCACATTTGCTTGCATTATAGCTCAACAGTTTTCAAATTTGAGAAGAGGTGATCGTTTTTGGTAAGATTTATAATTTAAAACTAAAAGTTTTCTGAAATAACTTTTTCTTTCTTCATTTTCTTATAATTGTATGTCTTTTTTAGGTATGAAAATGGGGAATTCGAGTCATCGTTTACTCCTGCTCAACTTCAGCAACTGAGACGTGTGACTTTGTCACAAGTACTGTGCAAAACTATGGAAAATGTCGACACTATCCAGCCATTTGTGTTTCTGTCGGCCGACGATTTTAGAAACGGCCGCGTCTCCTGCGACAGTAATTTGCTCAACAACTTTGACTTGACTCCGTGGACGGAACGCTTGGCCGACTTTGAAAATGACATCAACAGTTTTGACAGAATCGGCAACCCGTTCAGACCTACCGTCCAACCGCACTTTTCCCAAGCCTTCGACAGTATCCCGTCCGGCTCTTTCGCCCAATCGACTATAACTAAAAAACAGACCACTACTGACAAACAGATGACTATTTCTATTAAAACTCCCATAAAACTTGACGATAAACTTGACTTACCTAATAAACAAATGACCTCTCCTACTCCACTCTCCACTTCTACGACTGTTAAGACAAGAACCACTCGCAGACCGACAATTAAAACTAAACCGACAACTGAACATATAATAAAAATTGATGACAAACTAGATTTTTCCGCTAAAACTGGAATAAAACTGGACAGTGTAATCGAACACAAAATAGATGATACAAGCAATAACACATTAAATGACAGACGATCATTTACCGATGACGGCTTATCTCTGTTAGGTCCCGAAAGCAGGGAAGGTGGTGACAATGATACGACTGTCGAACAACTAACCGATGACACTAATATTGAATCAGACAAATTGACAAGTTCCGTAAAAACTTATGGAATTTTACTCAGTGACGATTCTCCGCTTCCGTTCTTTAGTAATTTATACAGCTCACGGAAGACTACAACGACTAAGCCTTATAACAAACCGAGACCTAAGCCCCAAATAACATACTATCAACAAAATGAACAGACAACAGCAACGCCCAACCGATTTACTTATCTTATAAACATAGTACCAAAAACCACCCCCAAGTACCAAAACGATGACTATAGAGAGACAATAAAAATAACAGTGCAGGGAGACCAACCGTCCTCCAATTCGAACCCGTTCCCTTACAACAAACGTCCAGTTTACAATAACAATAGGTTAGAGTACAGACCAGTCAATGAATACGGACAAAATATCTTTGAACGCTACGGTAATATTGGCAATTCCAACAACTATTACCGACCTCAGAAAAAACCAGTACAGTCCGACTCGCAGACAGATAATGATAGCCGGCCGTATGACAACCAGCAAAGTCACATAGTGAACCAAGACTCTTACGACTCCCACGAGACCAATTCCTATAACCAAAATACTAACCAACAATCTGACTATCGACCGAATAATTACAGACCCAACAAACCGTACCGACCAGTATACAATGATGACTATACAACAGAATATAACCCGTACAGCTTAGTGACTTTCAGCCATATAGAAACAACAAAGAAAAATGACTTATTTAATCGTCCCCAGTATGACTCTAATGGTAATATTGTATATCAGACAACGAACACTTATTACAGACCGACGAGACCTCCTTACATATCTTCCGATGACAGTTATCCGATAAACCCTAGACCGGTTCGCCCGGTAAATCTTAAGCCAGTCAGTACAGGTATAACAATCTATATCGACAATAAGCCTTCACCGGTTAAGCCGCAAAACGATGACGCAAATAGTAACGCAGGATATGGAACAAATCTTCCAAAACCGGTGACTTTCGACAATACATATACTAACGAAGACGAGACTGTTCCATTATTTACGAGACCGAGCTATCAACGACCGCTCCTTCAAAAACCTGTGGCCGATTTTAGACCGCAATATCCCAAACCGAATCCTTTTGACTATAACAGACCTAATGACGATACACGACCTAACAATTCTGATCAAGACGACAACGGATACAAAAAACCACTTCAAAGTGAACATGGACACTTTTCTGCAGATTCGCCTTGGTCGCAGAAACCGAACGGTAACAAATATCCTCAGAGTAATTATAATGCTGACGACAACAGTTATGGCTCTAAAAGAACTACAACGCCTAAGTATCCCAGTTATAATAGACCAACAAATGTAAATGTTAATCTGGCATCCCAATATGGAAATCAGCAACATACTGATATATCAATTGTAATTGAACCTAATGTTAAATATAAAAGCAATCTGAAGTCTACTGTCCATCCGCTAATTAATTCACGCCCCGCTAGTAATAAGCCGTTGAAGTTTTATTACATTGGTAATGTCTTGCATAAATATAAGGAACCTGACAATTCTGATGACGGTTTTTATGCAAAGAATGAAAATTCTCCATCTGAATTGAAACAACAAGATCAGATCATCAAAGAAAACTACAACAATGCCTGGAAACCTGACAAAAATGAGCACAAACTATTCTACGGATCCATGGATGACGACGATGATGACGGTGACAGCTACGAAGGTATCAAAGGTAGCCTCAAAAGCGGTGATGATGATATTGTCTTAAGTGTTACGAACTCGACAGATTTAGAAGAAATAGAAACTAAAAGCACAGAAGATGATGATGATTTGGAAGGCGCTTTTTCAGATAAACAAGAAGCAGCCATTGACTCACCGCCACCGAGTTTCAGTCGAAATAAGGTCAAGAGCGATGTGTTTTTCGAAGTCTTACCCAGCGACAACAGGTATACTTATTACTTTTGTCACATATACCTTAGAAAATGTAAATATATTTGATAAATATATCAATACACTTACACAATTATTTATCAATCATAATTCTTAGTAATCCCCAGTAATGTTAATTTTCTTAAAACAAAATTTTGCAGTTATATCTATTTAAAAAAAGGTCATAAATAATTTTGCAATGGTGTGTATATTTAAAAACTCTCGTAGAAGTTTCTTTATTTATTTAATTGAGTTTTATGAGAATTAAACACTTAATGTAAAGTTGACAAAATATATAAGTCGTAATCATGAAAAATATCTCCCACTCAAATTTGGTCTTATCCTGGATAAACTCTGTTAATATAATTTACATTGAATATAAATATTTTCATTTATTATTTATATAATGTGATGGTGTACTCAACAGGGAACTATTATTTCCATCAAACTCTTATTCCTTTTTCATATTTTAGCCCAACATTATGGATGACATATAAAGAAAAGCCTGAAGAGAATTTACCTCACTACGCATGGAATACAATGCCATCGATTGATTCTGATCCTCATGCTTCCAAGGAATTACCGAGACCTATGAATTTTACGGATATTGCTAAAGGTCACAAAACCCCATCGCCAAAACGAAAAGGACTCGCTTAAAAGATGTCTCAATTAAAGATGAATACAAACACTGCTAGAAGATATTTATTTTTTGACCAAAATATTTGTAAAATTGAAGAAGAACTTGAAAAAAGTAAATTTTCTATGAATTTTATAGTAACGTAGAAAAAATGTAATCTCTAAGTTATATTTTTAAAATACAAATAAGGTATTGAATTAGATTGAAAATATGTAAATACATTGTAACAATATTTTATTCTATGTTTATAAATATACATAAAACACAAACTGCTGTAGCATATTTTTTAGAAATATTATTTTGTTTCTTCATGATTTAGAATAAATTTAATATATTATAACGTTAAAAGATTTACTTTTGAACTTTATGTATTATTTTTTCATAGATCATAATTTGTTTTTTGTTACTGTTTAAAAATTACCTTTAAAATATTTGGTTTAGTTAATGTTATTTTCATTCATAATAATTTGTGATATATTTTTTTTAGTTTATATTATATAAATAAACTCTTTACCATTTTTATAATGAAAAATAAATTAATATAATTTACAATGTGCATGTTTCATTTCAACATTTTCCTTAATAAATTGAATACATACAATTCTATGTTTCCTCCATTTTTAAATGAACATTGTCATTTGTTTTTTTTTTATATGTTGAAGTTGACAGGGAAGATACATTAAACTCGATAAAAAGAATCTTTTTTACAGTATTAATTTTAAATCTTCGGACAAGTAATAAATATAAATTTTTGATAAATACAAATATCAAAATGCCTTCATCTGTTCATATTGATGTAAGACAAATGATAGATTTGGCTCTCGGAACACCAGAAGTAAATTATAAAAAGCAACATAAATAATCAATTCCCATAAAGGAAAACTGATTAACCAACTTATTTTGATTATTTTTTTGTTATAGCTTGGCATTGTCAATTTTAATTTATTGCACTCTCTATTGCACATAATAACAAAACAATTGGATATCTTAGAAACGAAAATTGAACTGAGAGGGGAAGACAATGACATAATTAAAAATTTGGTTGAATCTAGTCACAGAGGACCTAGTGTAGAAATAACAGAATTTGTCATTGATAGTGGTGTTAGTATTTCAATTTATTCAATCTGTATAATTAAAATTATGTATAAAAAAAGTAGTGTTGATTGATAAAATTATTTGAATATGTAATGAGAGTTAATGCTGAGTTCAAATTTACAATTATGGGGTCACAGCTTTGATTGCCAAAATGAACACTTTCAATATATATATTGATTGGTCAATGTTCCTATGGATTTATGTCCAAAGGACATTTGTGATATTTGCTTTGCCTCATAAACACCCCCTATCTGACCCTAAAAATAGGATTTAGTGAAAATATGGTGTCACTTTACTGTGAGTAATAATAATTTGAAAAAACCACAGCGGTAACGACGAAAGTTTCAGTATTTTAATATTATGATATACATGCCAAAAACAAATCATCTTCTTCGTTCTTTCTCAACGATTTCCAATGAATTTTTTCAAGGTGTGATTGAAACAAATCAATTGGATCACTAATCTACGTTGGATGTGAACATGGGAAAATGAGAAAACATATTGCGAGGGAAATTAAAAAAAACCGTCCTAGTATAGCTTTATGCCCACCAATATATTCAATAATGCTTTATTACTCTTATGGAAATAAACACTATACCAATTTTACATTTTTATGAATCTATTTGATCAACTTCAACAAGACATTATGAACATATGCACCTTCTATGATAAGCATTTTTTTCTTTCAAATGTCATGAAATACTTTTTTTACTCATTTTATTTTCTTTAGTAATAATTTTAATCTCTATATCTCGATCTTGGGGTAATACTATCCCGAAATTACTTATCAAGGCTTAAGAAATTGAAGACTTAAAATTTTTGATAAATTTCAGAAAGTTTCCAAAAAGTCTTCATCTTTTGTATCAAGTCAAGAAAAAGAATACAAAAAAGCATCCAATAAGCCATCAACAATGAATAAAATGTCTAAAGAAGAATTAATTGAATCACATATACAATCTGCTCCTAAAGCATCGTTTGATGAAGATGCGTCATCAAGTGAGGAGTCAATTAATGAATATGAATCAATTGGTACAAATTTATTACCTGCTTGGCGGTAGACAATAAGACATAAATAAACAACAATTAACCAAATTTTTTACAGCTCAAAAACGCTTAGTCGACTAATCGTCTTTGGATAACTGTAGAAATAAGAAATCTGTATAGCCAAAAACATTATTTTCTGTATAGGTTTCTTTCAAAAATAACTGCCAACGAAATAAATTTAGTTCAAATTTCAAAACAAATAAATATAATATGACTCAGCTTGTTTTTCGAGACTAAAAAGCGTGTTTTAATCTATCAATCTGCATTCATAACTTAAAACACCAATTTTTTTTATTTAATGTTTTCTGGCAGTATACCAATGGTATGCTTTTATTCATTTATTCAACAGAAAAAAAATATTCCTCAGTAGAAATATTAGTAGGAGGACTTTAACGTGAACTTTTTTAAGATCCTTTTTAAATTATTCCCAAATCGATTATTTGGTAGGTACTGGAATTAAAACGCAATGACCACTTGACTCAAGTATGCTTTTATTCAACTTTTAATAACTACTCAAAGGAGGGCTTAATCCTCAGAAGTGCAGTAAAGTTTCGGAGATTAGGGAACATACCAGGCAGCACCCTGTTATTACATGAATGGTCACAGAGAGCTGTTGGAATTGAATGGGTCGCGTGCTGCGGATGCCTCCAAAGAGCCTCAACTCTGCTTGCCTCTTCTTTCGACCATCAGGGACAGTAGGGATCTTTAGGTAGTGACTTAAGGATGCTGACATTTCATGGAAGGAAGCAAAGTATTAGCAGGGTGACAGGGAATCATGGAGGAACCGTGAGGTGACCATAATATGCTCCGCGTAGAAAACGAATATGGTTCAAGAAGTTTATATATTTACAAGAAAATTTCTATTTGATTCAGAACATTAATTAAATCAATATCTGATTTCAGTGGAATCTAGAGAATCAAAACCATCAAAAGAAAGTGTCTCGAGTACTTTAAGTGACCATTCAAAACAAGGTTTGTATTTTCAAAAAATACACATAAAACTATTATAAGGATGTGATGTATTCTTTCTTGCTTAGGTTTTGAATATATCTTTCATCATTCGTAATATGCGTAGTAGTATTGGAGTGATGATACAAATAATATATTGAATGATGAATTCGATGTAGGAAATACCATTTGCATAACATTCCATATTCATATAATTGAAGTTTATCGTGCGTAACTTTTAATAACCGTTTGAAAATATAGATACTGAAACCAGTGGTGTATCAAGGGGGGTGAGGGAGGGGCAAACCACCCCGTGTGGCACATTTTTGGGGGTGGCATTTTCAAAAAAAAACACAATACTTTTCGAGAAATTATATTTTTCTCAAAAAAATTAAGCCACCTGTAGTATAAACTCCTAGTTCGTAGATAAAAAATGGTAGAAGTGATTTAAAAACAAAATTAGAGGAAATATTGGGGGCGGCAAATTCAACGACCGCCTGGGCAGACCGAAAAGAAAGGAAAGCCCCAGGAAAGACCTGGGGCAGAAAGGGCTGCTGGACTTTTTCCTACATCACTGACTAAAACATTCTCTGTCCTGAATAAAAAGGTGCATTCAAACCGCACTATAGCAATAGTTGTTTTATGACTATAACATTTGTAATTCTAGTTAATATGTGTGTATTTTTTAATGGAATTCAAGAGTTTTTTTATATATCTCTCTGGTGTTAAAAAAATTGAAGACTATCTGTTTGGTAGGTTCACCTACATCTTTAATTATTATCACGATAGATTTTAATACCATTTTTTTTTCAATTCACTGTTTTTCGCTTTAATTTATTTTAAATTATGAGTGTACAAACCAAATTATATCAATATTTGCGTTAATACATATTTAATTGTTAATACTGGGTATTTTTCATATCGGTTACATAAGATCAAATATCTATTCACTGAGTTTTCTATAAAAGAAAAATAATTATTTATCAATGCACTTTCAGTGGATGTCTTATCTAAAACTAAATCTTCAACTATACTAATTGGTAAGTAAACTTTTCTTCTTATGGTTACACAGCTGATTCAGCTAATAGCTTTAAAAGCCTTTTGAATATCTGTTTTTTTAATTTTGAACAACTGTCACAGTACATTATTATTATTGAATACACTCTTATTGGAGAAATGCTGGATTTTATCAATTAAAAATATCAAAACAAAGTATTGAATATTATGTTTAACTTCAAAGAGCATTTTTACATTGACAAATTCATTCATACGCTCAAATAAAAAAAATTAAAAAAACTTTTATTCTGAGAAAAACTCTTTTATAGTGAATCATGGCAGCTAATAAGTGTTTTTTTGGTCTACCGATACACTCTAAGTTCCACTTCTTATCTTGCCAAAACACAATTTACATACAAAGCCTGTGCTCACCTTTACATAAACAACCCGGACACCACCTCTATGATATGAATATCTTTGAAACAAAAATCCTTCACAGTATCTAGTTAGGGATGACAACAATTGGAAAAATTATAATCCTGAACTGTACAGTCTTTAAAAAGATTGCAGGGCAGAAGATTTAAGTAAGAACGAGAGTTTGCATTGACTAGATCATGTATGCAGTTTGAATGACTGTGAGCCAGCAAGAGAATGATGTCCACTATTCCAATAGGGCATAGGAAAATAAGCAAGCTGAAGATTCGCTGACTGGACAGAGCTGTAAATAACTCTTTTTGCTTTGTAAGCGGAGCTGGAAGACGGTCACTTTGTACAGAAAGTGAAGTGAATTGTCTCAGGCAGCCAGGATCTGACATGGGTTGTTGGGACTGATGTCTGTGATGATAATGATGGATCTTAACAACTACACACATATTTGTGTATATTTGAATTACTTGTCTTGAACAGATGTCTCTAACACAAAAGCATCAGGTTTACTCCTCCCAGGAATAGAAAAAACAATATTTATTTTATTTACTAGTTCAAATTACAGCATACGTTTGCTTTGATTTATTGTTATCGGTTACGCATGGTACAAAAATGCACTCACACACACTCTTTCTCTGTCTGCACATTAAGTGAATGTGTACATGATGCACTGCTACCTGGTTTATTTTTAATACTAGTAATTAATAAAGAACATCCGACATCTTTTTTTAATATTTTGTTACTCATTTCAGTGGATCGAAGAGAATCTCAGTCATTAGACGACGCAAACCCAAGTGCTTCAAGCACCCGTTCGAGACAAGGTTTAAAATTTTACATTACTATCTGGGATTAATTTAAAGTCATTGCTAACTTTTATATTAAATTAAATGTCATTTTTTATATGTTAAATTTTCAAAAAAGAATTAGATACCTGAACATTCTGTCAGGAACATTGCATGAAACTCTTTCATATTCTAAGTATTTATCTGCTACAGATTTTTTTAGCCTGACGGTATAATTTTTACCTTACAGTGAATTTTCATGTCATGATAAATGATTTAATTTCAGACCGAGATCAAAAATCAACAATTGTTACAAAGTCTAAAACACAAGTAGAGAAACCGCAGCGTCTCTCTCTTGTAACCGCATCACAGCACACGATGCTTGAAGAAAAGGTGACCTCCCTGCAGGACCAGTTTTCATTACTGGTGCCGGATAATAAAGAAATCATTGCAGCAGTAAGGTTAGGCTACATTTATCTTATTTTTCTTTTACGGGTTTAGTTAAGATTTTTTTTGGTATTGCCAACATTTAGATGAGTTTTGTTTCAACAGTTTTGCTTGAAGTACTCTTATAAGCTATCTCTGATTATTTTTTTTATGATAAAAATAATACTCGGTATCAGTCATATATACCCAGTCATCGACAAATATCCGATTGTGGTTTTTCAATAAAAATCAAATTTAACACTTCTGACGAAATATATTAAATATTTGCTTTCATGTTTTCAGATCCCGCAGTAGTACAAAGTCCATATCCGACATGTGGAATATATTAAATGTATCATCACGCCTAGACGCAACAGAAACAGGCATCGCAAAACTATCGTCGATTGTGGGAGATTTAGCAATGGAGTATGAGAAGGTGACGGATAAAATTGGCATCTCAAACACCACAATACATTCCGTCGAGGGTATATATGTTACTTAATTCATGAGAAATGCATTATAATTCCACGACAAATATTTAAATTTCAATTTTAGAGTAGATTGATGGCACAAAACTGTGGTTATGTTTTTATTTCAGATATCTCAGATGCTCAACAACAACCTGAGGCAAGTATAGAAAGTTCTCATCCAAGTATCATCGATATGATTGATGGACTGTCCAATGATTTTCATACTCTCAAAGATGATGTCAAGGAGCTTAGTAATTTATGGACACAAGCGCAAAACATTTCAGAAGGTAATAACAACTGCCGACTTCTCCACACCATTAGTACACTAATTATATAATATTTTGAGTGTCGTTTTTATCTTGATAAAAGTAAAATTTATGATTATCCTTTTTTTTCAATAACATGATCTTTACAGAAACAAAGAAAGCAGTCGACACATCGACGGAACAGAAAATACATGAATTAACTAGCCAGTTATTCAAACTAGACACTTCCATCAACAACCAGGTGACATTATACTATACTTAAATACTATAGTGGGTAGACACCATGTTGTGGTTGGCGGTAATCACTTGATAGCTCAAAACTGTTACTGCTTTCATCTTCAAGTCTGAATGGTGGTATTATAATGAGTGAATGATTCAGTATGTGTCGCAAGTCATAAGTATTCAAACAAAGTCTTTCGTTTCTTTTGATGATACGAGGGTCCCTGTTTCTGTTAATCTCTATGACAGCCTTTACCGGCTGCAGGAAAAATGCAGTAATTCCGCTTAGTTTTTGAGGTTGAATTTAAACTTGTGGCCAGTTAAAGAGTTCAGCAAACGGTGAAATCGTGTAATATTTTAATCGATGTCCGCTCTCATGTTTGCTGACCCGTATTCTGTTAGCTAATACAGTTAGCTTATTAGTGTTTTTCAAGACGCTTAACAATTATTAATTTGGTACACCACTTTCAATATTAACGAGCCATTTTACAAACTGCCATAAATTACCACCAACCACGGTACGCTCTCTTTCCAATATATTATTTATATATATGTGAAATGTGAAAGCCTAAGAACCTTGTATATTATGCGCTTAAAATCTCGTTTATGTATCAGTATCACTCCGTGAGCTCTATTGTTCTGTAATTACTTAACATATTTTATACATACTTTTTAATCACATAATGCTCAGATCTTTCAGATATAATTAAATTGTTCCAATGGTATTCTTGTAAATTTAGATGAATATTTTCCAAGACCAAATAACTGATGCCGAAAAGGACATGACAAATCTATGGGAAACTTTGAATCGATCCAAAATATCAGACGGTCAAACTGTGCTAAGTGTAGAAGGAATAGGTAAATATTTATTTTCTAATACTTAGAAATCCACAGTTTGCAATGTGAATTGTATAATTATATTTTTTTAAGGATTTGATGAATATCAAACCAAAATTCGAGCTTTCCAAGATGACCTCAAGATAATAAATCATGAAGTGGTAAAATTAATAGAAGAAAAAAGTGACAGGCGTCAACATATTAATGTGAGTATTTTTTTCCTCTATTTATTTTGACTAAAAAGTTGGGCAATACTTACACAACATAACTGCTATCACCAGTGTTAAATTAAGCATTTAAATTTGGAGCCTCAGTTTTTCAAAATAAGCAAACTAAGTTTGATAAGTACACTAGACTTTTTACAGGGCGCTTGATGTTCTCTGTTATAACAGTTATGGAGAACATAATAACTAACATAAACTTTGAGCGCATTATGGGTATGTCTATAATTGTAGTTACTTTATTCTAGTTATGGAAATTGAGTTTGCATTTCAATTAAAGATTAGTCCAACTTACTTGTCAATTTTTTTTCTCTTTCAAAGGAGCTTTATGAAGAAATCGATGTTTTAAGAAAAATAAAAGCAGACAAAGTAGATTTGAATGATGCTCTAGCGGACAAAGCCGACTGTGGTGTTTTAAATAATAAGGTTTCCTGCGGACGCTTTGATGCTATGGTTGAAAACTTGTCTATGACAATCAAAGATGTGTTTGATAAACAGGATAATCAGGTAAGCTGTTTCAATTTTTCGCTGTGCCTTTACTATTTTAGCTTTTTTCAACAGTGTCCGCATCCAATGTGGAACATACGCACTCTTAACAGAGGTTTTCTAAGTGAACTGGTCATTATTCAGTCGCTTAACCTCCTTCATTTGGAGAGAATAAGGATAGAAAAACGGGGCTAGGACTGAACTAGTATTTGGCTAGCCATGGCTTAAGGATCGGACAGGTGGAGGGAAATTAAGGCATCACAGACTTCTATGTCTTTGAGCACAGATCTTTAAATTGATGACCCCTCGGCTACAGGTCTGGTCATATATAACACAAATATAGTTCTAAATTTCAAACATCAATAAATTCATTATTTTTACTGTCCATGTATATATGCTTGGACAAAGAATAAGATGCAAGTCCAATATTTTAAGATGATTTATAGATACTTCAGTTTCTATATTGAGATTTGAACATTGGGTCGTGGATCGGAAACACAAAGCATTATCGTGATTTATTCAAAACTAATTATTAATAAAGCCTATGAAATGGACAAATTCAAAAAATAAAATGTATACAATATTATATGATGACAGGAAGTGACGTGGCAAGAGTCGCTGAAAGAACTTCAAAATGAAATGACAAACAAAGCCAATAATGATCAAATAAGCTCCTTGAAAAATGTCATTGATAAGAAAATAAAGAAACTGCAAGAAAAACTCAAAGTAATCTCAGACATAAAAGAATCAGCCGAGGCGGCCGGAACTAAATCGAAATATCTACGGTAGTAAAATAAATTCACAAACTGGCCCTTTTATTTTTCTTTCTCGCCTTCTTTGTAAATTTCACACCAAAAATAGTTTACTTATAATATGAAGGAAATGAGGATAATAATGAAACTGATATATCAAACTGTATTTCAGAAATGTAAATTGTATATCGTGCGACAACGAAGTGATCATGTCCAAATTTCAAAATTCACCAAATTTTCCACTGTACAAGCCGATGATTTCTCACCCACCGTTGAATCCATATGTGGCATATGACATAGGTAGCTATAACAATCCTACTAAATGCATTTTATGCTGATATATTGATCGGTTCATTTTTTAGTTTATGGTTTTGGATATTAAATTATTAAATTCATTTTTTTGGTACATTTAAGAGGAACAATAAATTAAAATGTGTAGTGTAGGATTAAATCCAAGCAGGAAACTCTGTAATCATTTGTAATTTATATCATATGTAACTATACCTCCTGACATTGTGCTGATAATGTATGGACACAACTGCCCCGGAACCTAGAAACTTCAAGCGACAAAGTTTTCAAGAAGAGAAACTGTGAGAAATGTTGATAGCCGAGTAGCTATAATAAGAAATACCTAGTTGTTTAAAAAAAAAATTACGCCATGCTGTTTAGTTAAAACCAATGCCACCAAAATATGATATATATGTTAATAAACTAAATTTAATAAAAGACAGTTCATATTCTGCGATACTGAAAAAAAGTAGCCAGCGACCACTTCTCCAATGGTTGAATATTGTAGGGAAGGATTCCCGAATTCTAAGCTCTCTACCCAGTACCACCCAAAATAACAATAAAATATATTTTCAGGAAATATTAGACAATTTCAAAAGTGCATCCCATGTCAGCATGACTTCAACGATTGGCAATTTAAGCAAATAAAAGCAGACTATGGTAAAAACTATGGGTAAGACGATAATAATCGATCAGAGACTTTAGACTTAATTGCTTTGTAACAATTTTATCAAGTCCATTGACCGCTTTGCATAATTCTCATGAAATATTTAAATGTTACCTTACTCATAAATTGATTACAATATTTAGAAGAAATGGCCACCTTTGCAACCGCTATTGTGGTGGTAGCCATACAGTGACCACAGCTCAACAGCGAGTTTTGCGACGAGGTAACTTTACCAATGAATGGGGTCCACGGGTCATACCTGTGTATCACGCGGATGAGGAAGTGATGAGAGTTGAAGATGAAAAGGTACATTTGCGATCTAACCTTTTTTAAAACAAACAGTTGACAATCACAAAACTAATATTGTTTATCATTTCTGTGTGTCTATCCAGACACAATATGAATTGAATATAGATTTTGCATGAAAATTGTTATAAATGTTTTACAGATTTACCAAAATAATGACATGGCACAGTTGGTTGTGGAAAGACCAACTATGAACGAACCAAAGCAAAGTTCTATTCAGAAGCTTCCAAGTAAATATGTAATTTTACCATAATTATTTTAACACCAAAACATATTATAATTTATTTAATGCCATGTTTGGATATTATAGAAGCGAGTGCAGTAGAGATTGCAAAAAGCATTTCTCATGAAGTGATTTCCTTAAATAAACAAAACTCTGGCCAGGTTTTATCTACAACAAAATCATTCAAAAAGAAGGTAAAACATTTTTGTAAATTGAAATGAACATTTCACATTTTTATTAGATTTTTCAAACCAATATTCCATGACGACTGCCCTGACCTGGAAACCAACTATCAGAATTAAAAACAGCATAATTAATGTGTGTATCTCTTTCTCAGTTCGCTGTCTTTTGTTAAACTGTTATAGAGGTCTGCACGGGGAGGTAAGCACAATTGATCCCGCTCAGCAGCCATTATAACAATAAACAGACAAACAACTAAAACAAAAGAATTAATTATTTGAAAGCTACACTGAATTTCAAATTGTAAATAAAATAAATTTATGGGAACCGTCTTCAATAAGACTATTTTATAATTTAAGATTTCGACTGAAGGTGCTTGGTGGAATTTCAATATTAAATTTGAATCGTTCAAATTATGTACACTCCCACAGATTTTGTCACTTACTTTTGTCAGTTCAAGTTCATCCGTGCACTTGAACGCCTGAAAATGCCAAAAGGCGAAACCCGGGTCGTAAGTGACAAAATCTGTGGGAGTGTACATAATTTGAACGATTCAAATTTAAGACTATTTTATATCACCACTTTTCTTCAGTAGATGCTATTAATACTAACTAAAGAACCTCATAAGAAAGTTGTAGCAAAATATTTAACAAATTATGGCATACTTTACCGACAGTAATGCCCACACTTTAAAACAAAAAAAAAACCTTTCTCATATATGAGGCAGTCGCCGAAACAGATATTTGCACCGTTTTCGTGCATAGTGTCTTAATAATGGACTATTTTATATTAAGATCATTGATGCGATAATGTGAAACTCCATATGTTTTTTAACTAATTTTACTTTCAGAGTTCTAATATGATCTCAGTTAGACTTTCGGAGCACACTGATTCAAAAAAAAGCTTTCATACTACTGAACAAAAATCTGGTAAAACTAACATTATTTTTATTTCATTACAGTTATGAATGCACTGAACCATTTTATTTCTTAAAAAAATATGTAAATTATTTAGTGCTAAAATACTGCATCTACTAAATCATGTCCTGCAACGTATGGTGCATAATTTCCATATTATCTTGCCTTCCGTGTCCACTGAGCCTTAATTTGCTGTGAATCTATAAAATGCTTAAATGCTTTCCCAGCAAAATAGGCCCATTTTCAAGACTGGAGTGAAAATTTAACTTTTTTTATTCTTATAAAATTTTGCTAGATAGATAAAATCTCAAAATGTAAAAATCTTAAGATTATTTTCTTTCAATTTCAGAAATTTTCGAAGAAAATCAATATGCTACAACTGTTAATCCTCAAGTAAATAAACAATTATCTATGTTGCATTCAGTATATAAATCAAGTAAAACATGATTATTTTCATTTATTATTTTATCATTCCAGAGTACATTATCTCCTATAAATTCAGCCCACCTCGATTCCGATACCCCTTCTTAGATGAGAATTCACTGTGATCTATATCAAACTGAAAAAGCATTGCTACACAACTCAATGAATTGCATAATTTTAAAACAATTCTACCAGATGTTTCTAAATATTTTCATGGGAATTTTTTATTCTTCGGTTTTGTGAACAGTTTTTGTTTTATTTTTTCAATGTTAACATAATTTTTAATTTACATATTCTCTACCACTTTTTATTTGTATTCTATAAACTATTTGTTATAACAAATTTATAAGTCAACGCTCTACTGACAATGTATATTAATAAATGTGCAAAGCCGTATTGTTAGTTGGCAGAATACTCTGCCATATTTTGAAAACCATGATCTATTACCCATTAATATTTCCATTTACAGCTATCAGGCCTGCGTCTGGAGGCTGATTTCAAGGGCGGTCAAAGCAAATGAGAAAAGCTTTTATTTTAATATAATGCAATTACTTGGTGCAAATCTTAAAAAGTTTATGTAGTGTAATTAGTGTAAGTAATTGATAAGTAAAGTGTAGGATGTAAATCCTAATATTTGTTTTCTGTAGAAGGGTCAGGTATAAATTGTTCCCGTCATGCCGCCCCAATAGAACGATGTGCAAAGTACATTGCAACGGTTCTGGGCTTCTTTACCTAAAACTATCATTATAAACAAGATATTTCTATTTTATTAAACAACGAATACTGGAGTAGGGCTGGAGTTTAGTAGCAAATCTACGGCGGAAATCAAATGATTGGTATAATTATGATTTTTATGCTTATCAATTGGGGAGGCCAGGCCGGTCCCTAGCAGCTATTTACTGATTTTTTCAAATACAAACTTTTTGAGGGTGATAATTATTCCACTGTGACTCAGATGTAACTAATACTAAAAATAATCCGAGTTTAGATAACTCAACACAAGTGTTTTTTTAAGCCTACAATATAATTGGGAATCGTGGGCTCAAGTCCGATATTAATTTTTCGACCGATTTATAGATTTGTGTTTGAAGGCATGGATGGATGTTTATGAAGGTTTCAAATACTTTTTCACTCATCAGATCCCAAAACCGAGGCATAGCGAGAGCGATTGAGTAACAAGCAGATTTTGTCTAGATAAACTACATTTAGAGTCCATGTGGTCCATATGCTCCACATTGACTGTAGACCTGTAAAAAAAAACATGAAGTGAATGAACTTTTTACATTATTTAAAAATTGATTCAAATTTTACCATAAGATGTTTTTTTTATTTCTCTTTTAGATGTGTAATATCGCTACATAGGCTTCATATATTTACTAAATGTTTGTAAAATATGCATAAAAAATTGTGATAGGGTCAAGATATTATAAAACACCTATCTTAAACATGAAAATTATAAAGTTTTAACAAAATTGGACAACGGCATTCTATCACAGTATATTTAAGAAGAGTCAATTTATCAATTCAACCACTTTTATAATATTGTTATAAAATAAATGCTATGAAGGGGTTAACTTTAATTTTCTGCTCTATTGAAGGCAAATACCAAAATCTAGTCAATGACCAAAATAATAAATTTTACCTACCCTAAGCCCCCATATGTACATTTGATTTATTCGACCCATTTTTGTTAAATTGTATTAAAATAGTAAAGTGGAGCTGCTACACATATTTGATCAATATGGTATATTTAATTTAATATATCTTCAATGACATAAGAATATTATTCTCGGCTTTAATTTTGGGTAAGTAATTTTAATACACTGGTAAGTTTGCTGGAGAAGTGTCAGGCAGCTTAAATTTTTGGTTATGAAACGCGAATATTACTAATAATATCGGAGTCTTATAAATAATATTAAAAACAACTTTATAGTAAAATGGCAACCAGTCGACTTGAAAAAATTGGGACAATATTTTCCCGGTAAGATATTTTTATTACTATTATCGTACATAAATGATTCAGTACTATAGCTATTTAACCTAATATTCGGCACGAATCTCCATCCCTATGTAATTCGAATGTTAATACACCTTTCGTTGAATTATTTTAAAAACATTTGAAAATGAATCGAGGGTTACGTTCATAGTTTTCTTTTTTTGAATCCTATTCCTTTTTTGAATTGTGGTTGCGTATGAATTTGTACACATCTTTGGGAGCGGGAATACCTTTCAGACACGTCGGGCGTCACCTTATTTTAGTCCAGCTTTTAATGAAAATGCCAAAAGAATCCCTGAAGAAACAACATATCGCCAACGTTATGGAGTTTAACGATAATAGTTCTTTAGACTCTCTTAGTCGCCCACGAAACACGATGAATTTAAAATCTCAAAAAAATTGTGCCAAACGTTCCGCCCCAAAAGGCATCAATCTTATCGATAATAAAGCCGGTGGAGACTATTTGGCTGAAGATGCAAATGGTATGTCTTCCTTTTTGAGTCAGTATGAGGGAGCGATGCAAAACAAGAGGAAAAAACTAGACGCCTTCACAATGGGCGCGATCAAAACAAGTCAACAAAAAGTTGCTGAACTTTTAGAAAAACAATCTCTTACCAGGTAAAACGTTTTCTTTACTTCATAGATCATATATTTTTGTTAAGCCTCTCACCTCAGAACATAGTAATGTATTGTGCTAGAAATGTTTCATGTTATCAATCCGATTGCAATTTAATTTACTTTCTCTTGAAAGATGTAGTTCTTGTCTTAATATGTGACCTAAATGATTGAAAATTGTTCATAATTTACTCACTAATGTGTTCATGCGCAATATTGAGCATATAATTTATAGTTGAATGAAGATATGCAGAAAAGTACTGCCCATATAAAATGTTGATTATCAGAAATCATACAATCCATAAAAAATTTCTAAGCACTGACATTTTCAGGGTATGGTGCTTTTATATTAAGTCAATAAATATCTGGTAATTATTTTTGTGATAAAGTTTTCCATTAAACTTACAATTATTCCTAGGAGAGAAAACCGCGAAAAATTATCTCGCAATTTGACTGGAATACTTGAGCAATATCAGCAAGATCTGCTAAAGATGAAAGAAAATGAAGAAAAACTACAAAAGCTATTGAGCACTCAAGTGAAAGCTGCCCAACAAGCCACTGCCTCCCACACTCAGACTATATTGGCTCTTAAAGAAATGCATGCTTCATATGAAAAACAGTTAGCAAAATATCACTACCATAATATATATTTTAATAAAATCTGGGCTGGTCCTAGTGCAGCACTGTGATTCTTGCATTCAGAGAGAAAAAGAGTAGTATGTTGTAAAGCAAATTTACTTGTGATTTCTCAAAAAAACTGAAGCATCAATACTACATCATATTTTCTTCTTCCTCTTTTCTGATGTACAGTCTGTGGTGAAACTTAACTGCTTTATTTAGAATACTCTCTACGCCAATCGTTGACCTCCAGCACTCGTAATTCATGCAACACTCCATCCATTCAGTGAACTCGCTGTCTTCCCTCAGAAGTAGTAAATGTCAGGCGTTTTGTAGGTTTCTACTGATCCATGCGTGATATATGTTCCCAGCGTTGAGTAGGCTTTGAGTTTTAACAAATATGACAATGTTTGGCTCTCACCTTAAAGATTATTAATGGTTGTGCTGATGTTGGCAAATTACATCTTCACAGACAGCCGAAAATATTGCGTAGGATCATTCACTCAGACACTTTTCGCTTCTGAGTATCCTTAGAGCTAATTGTCCAAGCCTCTGAGGCAAACATTTTGTAGAGGTGAACTTTTTCATATTTAGTTATAACTTCAAGGATTAAAATAGTTTATGCAGTCCATAGAAGCATCTGTTGCTGCATACAATTTCTTTTGATTATTATTTCTTTTTTATATTTGCGATTATCTAAAGGAACTCTCTGCATAGATATGCTGATATTTCAAGTATTCAACACCATGGTTATCTTTGATCTTTTTAACTGTCCCTTTCAATTTTGGTATAAAATAGATTTTTCAGAATTTTACCTGTGCTTCTTTCCTACATTCTTAACAGGATAAGTTGTCAACCAATTTATATCTGGTGGATTTTTCAGGCTATCATTAATTAAAATTATTGCGCAATATTTACAATTCATTTTCCGGTATTAGAGTGATGATGGGTTAAAAAAAATTCACACAGTGATTGCGTATGACAGTGAGAATAAAACTTCTTATGTAAATTTCCACATTGTCGAATGGATTCATCTTTCATTAATTTGGTGACTTGATATTATTCCCATTTTAATTGATTTTTGTCATTAAACTTATTTTTTGTAACATTTATAAAATATTCCGTCTTATTATTTAAAAATGACTTTATTTCTTTGCAGGTGTAGCAATGTAGATGAAAAACATAAGAGCCAGCGAGTTGCTTTAGAAGTAGATTTAGCTAATGAAATGCAAACCTTACATCAGCAACTACTCGGAGACTCTCGCAAAGAAGGCATTGAACGCTTGCGACAAACTCTATTGTATGCCATGCAATGTGAAGTTTGAACCGGCAGGAATTAATCTTGTGATTTTTCTCATTTTAATTTTATTACTTATGTATTTTTCAAATTAAATAGTTTTTTTGCGATATGGTACAGTAAATTCGTGTTTGTAGTTACAGAACATCATTAATTATCACTTTAACTTAAAATACTAGATATATTTATTAAAAACATTTTTTTCAATTCAAAAAAGTTAGGTTGGGTTCTCACAATATTACAAAAATGAATTGAGTCAGTGATTTTATAATCCAATTTAAAAAGCTTATTCAACAAAATTTTACTCATAAAGCACAGGTTCCCAACCTATGGGTCGCCTACTTTTTTCGATTTTGGATTTGAACAACAAAACTAAAACTAGTCAACTAAAATTACCTTATTGAAAAAAAAATGCCTTTTTCAATTGCATCGGGGCCGCGGGTCACATGGCTTTTATAAAAAGGAGTCGCCACCCGAAAAAGGTTGGGAACCTATGTTATAAAGCATTAAAAATATTCTTGGCTACAGTAATTTTTTCAATAGAAATCCTTTTTTTCCCAAGCATATTTCACTCATTGATGCCTTCTGCTGTCGAAGCTTGTCCACGGATGTCTAATAATATTAAAATTGAATAGAAATATTTGTTTAATTAACATACGTATATCATCCATCACAAAAATGCAATTACCCAACATCCAGAACATTATATACCTTGAGTTGTGGAGCATCCTCAAATATGCTAAACGTCATCCAAAGTGTTTCTTGGTTACTATTTTCTTTAAATAAACAACTGACTTTATTATCTAATCTTCTCAATGACTAAAATAAAGAACATAATAACTCACTTTTTCTATATGGGGTGAAAAAAATATGATATATTAACGACCGCACGTTTTTTTATAAAATTTCACTTGGCGAAATAAAATTTTGCGAAAAATTCGCAAAAATTGTAATTTTACTAAATTCACTATAATTTGTAAGCAAACTGAGATATCTTTACAAAATTTAATTTTCTTAGCTTCCAGATACTTTGCTTATACGCATATATGTGTTCGCCGACCAGCAACCTTTGTTTTTCAAAGACGCAAATTCGCATCCACGGTCGTTAAGCTGTTAACATGAGTTTTAAAAACTGTAAACATTGAAAAATAAATTTCCCTTCCTTGCAGAATATGTATTCTGTCAATCATCACTTCCCAAAGTAAAATGTAATATAGAAATAAGAAAAATGTAATGATTTTATTTGTGTTTAATTAGATTGTAATTTTCTTGAATTTAATAAAATTATAAAACCAATTCATTCCTTCTTTTTAATATATTTGTTTGTTTTTAAATTATAATTTGTTGTGATTTATTACTACCTGACAACAGTTACAATATGGTGTTAACTAGTAAATAAAACATAATTTCAAAATAAATGTTAAATTTACAACATTTTCATGTTAAAATCATTTATTTCGATTCCGGTATTGTCTTATCCGAGTGCCTGCAGTTACAAAATTGAAAATATTATTGTCAGGTTCCCTTGCTCTTTTCTCTATTCATGCATTATATGTTTCTCTATTTGATTTGCTTAATAAATTTTATCAACAGGAGAAGCCGAGCCACCTATCTTATTAATATTATTGTTATTGTAAATGAAAAGGACTAATAAAGTACATATGGCTTGACAGGTGATGCCAATATACCATGCACTTGATAAATATAATGAAGACAGTTCATAATATTATAACGTAACTGTGGGGCTATAATGCAAAACATACTATTTCCAAAATGAGCGATATTGAGTTAGGTAATTCATAGGGTAATTCAACCCTAATGAATCGACTGGTATTATTAGTTTTACGATAAAATGTTTAGAACACCATCGTTTTTCAACTTTAAAATCGTATTTTTCTGCAAAACGTACTATTTCCAATGAGAAATCATCTACCTTTTCTTGCAAAACCCACTATTTCCATGTTACGGCAAAGTGCACTATTTCCAATAGAAATTTGAGCAGAGCAACGGTTTTTTTTGCAAAACGCACTATTTGTATTGAGCTGTCAAATTGAAAATGATAAAATCTTATTTATTAGGATTAGTTTATTTCTGTACTCAAAACTAAAACAATCAAAATCGTATAATTAATTCACAAAAGCACTTTTGTACTTTTCTTATTGCTTCGGTTTTATTTCAACACTAATAAAATCTATGTTGAAACCTATTCAGGACTGAAGGACTTTTACGCAGTGGAGCATTGAAAGTAGAGGACAGACCAATCTGGTGGGACATCTATCGAGCGTTTCCTCCACTTATCGAGCCGCTTTATTCACGCCCTGCATCAAACATTCCCCTCAAGCCAATTTTCTATGAAGAAGACAACTTAAGAGCGTAAGAGTACTGTATATATAAGTCAATTACATTTCTTGAACTAGAGAGAGTACTGGTTTATTAAATCACTTCATTCAAATCTGAATTTTGTTGAACAGTATGAAAGCTGCTAAGAATTAATTATTTTGAATCAAAAGTGAATTTTCTTGTGCATAGTGAAACCGATTTCGTGTTGCCAAATCTGTTTTACATATCATATCATTTTTTAATTTTATTAGTTTATCTACCTTGTTTTGTTTTTTACAATTTGTCATTGAATAAATAATCTAATCATGACTCTTTTGTAAAAAAATATTTTCATAGTGAAGCTTGTGTGACATTTCTTATCTTATAGAAAATTTCATAAATCTGGACAACACCTGGGAACTGTGAAACTTTCCGATTCAGTAAACAAATCTTACACACAAAAACTCATAGAAATTCATACACAATTAAGGGCGAACAGCGCTGACTTTGAAGAGAACCTATATGAGAAATGTGTGGCAACACTGAATACAGAATTGGGATCCAAAACTGAAAGACAAACTGATTACAAAGATGCTCAACAGCATGAAGATCCGAGAAGCATTTCAGCCCAAATAAAAAAAGTTGACGGTATTGTAACTCCCAGCCTAAAAGACATCTTCAAAGAATAAACTGATTCAATGAATTATCTTAGATTTAAGTAGTGTTGAATGTTTACCAAATAAATATTATCCAATAAATACATATGAATATCATTTCACAATTATCTAAGCCAGAATTTCTCAAAGTATTCACCCCCTTGAAAATTAATCATGAATAAGACATGATTTTTAAATTGTTCACAATAAAAACAGAATACCAACATTATTTATCACCATCATCATATCAACCTGTAAGACAGGTATCAGCAACCTATGACACGTGGGCCACAAATTGACCGGTTTGATAATTTTACCCACGTGACCCACTTTCGGAAATATAATAAATTTTACTTTACAAAAATAAATGGCAGCACTGCACTTTACACGGATTTTTAGATAAAAGATTTATTTACGTGTACATTACAAAAGAATTATAAATTATAAATTTATTGATTAGCAATGGAATAAAACAAATAGTAGAAAAAAATCAATAGAAATTGGCAAGAAAGAACAAAAAGTCAGTAAACTCCAACAAAGTCCAGCATAATATATAGAATAATATTAGTCATCTGAACTCACTCACGCCCATTCAGAGTATATTGAAATCCGAGGAAATATTGTTAAACACTGTCAAAGCTATCCCAATTGGAAGGCTGATTCTACACCTTGTAAGAAAAAAAAATCATGTCCACGATTCCTCAAAAAGGAACATTAAAATAATTTCCTTTTCATGATATTAACGCCTTTTAGCATTCTACAGTTTTAATGAATTTAAAAAAAATATGATAAAAAGTATTTATAACTAAAACTTCAATCTAATCCTTATAAGAAATAAAGTTATTTCAATGAAATCAGTGAACATTTGCTATTGTAAATGGGTATAACAGCATTTTTGCTTCATATAGAATTGAAGGGTTAATAGTAACGTTTTGGTTGATATTTACCTGCAGTCAAAAAAGGTTTCTGATGCCTACTGCAGAGTTATTTAGATACTTTGTTTCTGTAATGAAGGGAATTAAAAATGCCTAAATTTGCTTATACCAAATTAATGAAAAATGGTTTTAAAAAACAGTTCATTCCTTCAAATACAATATCATTTTTATGAAGAAGAAAAAAATTGTTGATAAAACCTGGATTATAAACTCGGAGGCCCCTTATGCACTGGCTACTGGTTTCCGACAACCACGAGGTAGAAGAAAGCAAATTACCGTTTATGTATCTGTAAGATTTTTTTTTTTGCATTTGCATATATGGCAGTTATCACTTTTAGGGTGTTCACTGTCAATACTTGGTGGAAAGGCATTATATTAATAAAAACACAATAATCCTTTGTACTTCATTCCACTTTATTTAATATGTCAGAACCGGTTTCGCACATTACGAGCATCGTCAACTGAATCGAGCATCGTCAACGTCAGTTGACGATGCTCGTAATGAGCGAAACCGGTCCTGACATATTAAATAAAGTGGAATGAAGTACAAAGGAATATTGTGTTTTTATTAATATGGCAGTTATGCTTAATTTTTTTAACAGTAGGGCCAATTTATTCATTATCCAATTGTTTACGGGACACAGATGCTAAAAGGTTTACAGATTATGATATAATCTTTCCCAAGTCAAAACACAAAATGTTATATTTTTTAAATTAAATAACTGCATAGCGGAATATACAGTCTTAATCTGCTCTGCATTGGATGCTTGCAATATATCATCAAATGAAATGTAGTTTTCTGAAAAAAAAATTGATCAAAGCACAACCTATTCTTTTTGTGAAGAACTAACTCTAAAATGAGTATAATGGGACGCTTGAATGACTGAAAAGTAACGTATGTTCCTTAAAAGCTGGTTTACTGGCCTCAGCATCCCATACCATAACCCTAACGGCTGCTATAATGGCTTGTGCATAAAATAATCTCGTTCTAATGATGTGGCAAGCGATTGTACTGGTGCAAATCACACTAAGTGTTTCTGTGCACTGTTTCTGGTGATAAAAACTATTTTGAAGTATACCATTCCCATCGGTGGAAGGATTGAATACTGGCAACATTTTTTTGTGTTATTCTCTTTACCTCTGTTCTATTTATTTCTTTTATGTTAATATGTGTTCTGATTCTTATTAATATGTATTCTCTTTTCTGTTACCTCTATTCTCTTTTTTATTACATATTGTATTATTTTTTATGCAAAAAATAAAAACAGATATAAAGATTATCGTAATTTAATGGTAGAGTGATATGGGTAAAAACACTGAAAAAACATGGTTTTAAGTTGGATAAAAAGTTTTCAGTACCCCAGTGTACCAGCACTTGTAGCTGTGGAAGCTTGGAGTTCAAAGGATTAAGTAGGTAGGGTTAGTATGATAAATAAATATTTTTCAGGGAAACAATCTTATCTATGAAATCCTTATCAGTCATAAAGTATGTGTCATATTTTGAAACACTGATAATAATTTTATCTCATAGTCTTATCAATGGACACAAAATAATGCAAGGTGTGCCAAGCAGTATTAGGTGTAACAAGCTTGAATCATATTCAGATTTGAAAACAGTTTCCATCAAAACCGAAAATGAAATCCACAAAATCATTTTTCTTCTACTTGGCGTTGTTCTTGGGTAAGTAAAATTATATAAAAATACTTATTATTAGCAAGTTTCTACTTATATAAATAAATACACCTTATAAACCATATTCAACAATGGAGAACAATGGGTTCTAATTGAAATCAATTTTTTAATTTGTTTACCAGTCAACAATAATTGTTGATTTCTTGTAGCATAGTGATTTTTATACATTGCTTTACCGATAATTGGCAAAAATTGCTTCTTTAATTATACTTACAATTTTCTAATTCTCATTTCATTTATGTATAAAAACTATCAATCATTATAATAGGACCACCAACACTGTAATTTTGACCGGTGATCATTCTGTTTACAAAAAATATCTGTGGGTTAATGCAATCACTTGTGGTGGAAGAGCACAATGCAATACTTAATGCTGTCATGCAAACAATCTCTCAAGTTTTCAGCCATGGGTTTCATTTAAGTCAATATAGTAGAAATTTTCTTTACAATTGAATAAGTGTTGACTGACTACTTAATCTTATAAAATAGATTCAACCGTTTAAAACTTACTATAAATTTATGAACCAAGCCTAGTGAGTCCTAACATCATCTATTTGAAAGGTCTACAATTAAAATAATCATGGATATACATACTCAAATTGACAGGACCTTCACATGTATTATTTTATTCCAAAAATGATTTCACAAATATGCAATGTTCAATTCATGTTTATATTAAGTTGTATTTTTATTTCACAAATATATTATTATTACCATTTATTTCACTTTACAGTAATAGTCAGTGTGCTGGTCCAAGAAACAGAAGCAAGAAGGAAAATCTTAAGAGGCCGTAAAGCCCTGACCAGAAACTACTACCGTAAGTATTAAAAAGCAATCTTCAGATTCTGCAAAATCAATAAATAAAAAAAATACGGATTTTTATTTACAGTTGCATCAAAAGATCTGTTTTGATATTATCAATAATTATTGCCAATAGTTTGTAATTGATATTTCATGTATTAGGAGTTAGCGTTGGGATAGTAGATGTTTGAATGCCTTACAATGATGAAAATTAGTTTTTAACTCGCTTTGTTCATTAATTAAGGACTAAAAGCCTTATTTCACCTAGAGAATATCTAGTGTACTCAAAATATATAATTAGACATTCATTTGTAACAGTGCCAAATGTTTAATTTGCAAGAATTCTTTAACATTTTGCTACATCAATGCAGCAGTAAAACAATCGAAAAATAGTATGTTTTGAGCTATGAGTGCCATTATAGGCAACATATAATTATGAATCCAATGCAATGGGAGGATACAAGGACGTACTGTGGGCATAGGTTAGTAGGCAGTAGAGGTCTGCACGGGCCCGGGCCTGGCCCACGGGCCCTTACCCGACCCGGCCCGTGGGCCGGGCTCGGGCGGGTAAGCGCAATCGAGAGTCGGGCTCGGGCCGGGCCGGGCTTTGGAATTTGGGATATAATGTTGGGAAAAATATACCAAATTGAGGATTTCAAATTCCTCGGTGAGCTAAAAAAAAAAAAAAAAGGACTTTCGGAGATAATCTGGGGAAAAAGTATACCAAATCGAGGATTTCAAATTCCTCGGTGAGCTAAAAAAAAAAAAAAGGACTTTCGGAGATAATCTGGGGAAAAAGTATACCAAATCGAGGATTTCAAATTTCTCGGTGCTTCGGGTCGGGTTCGGGTAACAAGTGCGGCATTAGACTCGGGCCCGGGCCGGGTCGGGCGTGAGTTTTTCGGGCTCGGACCGGGTAGTTTTGTAAAATTTTGGCCCGCGCAGACCTCTAGTAGGCAGTTACCTAGGGGCGGCAAGTCTTAGGGAGCGGCAAATGATCACAGAATACATTTTTTAAATGGCTAAATATTTTTGATACACGAATTTGACATATAATAAATATGATGCCTCAATGTATTTGATAAAAAAAAACAACCGAAAAATAATTTTTCAATGGTAATATTACATATTTTGGACTGTTCACGCCTCCCTTGGCGATAGTCCACGCCTCCCAGGTTGGAAATCGCTACCTTACAGGGTACAGTGACACTGGAATAAGACTGTATTATATTATATTATGCAGAACACTAAACTGTCATTTTGAAACTAAGATTTTCCGATTGTCCTACTGTTACTGATGTACAGATTTGTTGCCAACTTTGGCACTAGCTTGCTGATATCTATCAATCCCTAAGCATAACCGTATGACTTATGAAATAAATAGCGGCAATAGACATGGCTTAGATATGTGCTGCTAAAAGAGCTCGAATCCCACCCATCTTTTTGTGTTTGCTATTTCATCAAGTCAGGTGTAGAAATTATGAAATTCTCCATGAATAAGTCTTTCTGAATACATTTTATTACTTCCACTTCTTTGATATAGTTGTTTCAGTAAAATTTTGTATTTGAAATCAGTTTTCAAATTTAAAAAAAAGTATAATGAATGTGTAATGCCAACTGGTGAAAGTGTAACGGATGATGGGCATATAGGACAGCGTTGTTGATTTGCTTTATATCGCTTCAAACCGCGTCGCAATCACAATTGCATTGACTTTACCCACGTTAGACATAGTTATAATAGGTCTGCATGAATACTAAAAAAATCATACAATGATGTATTTAGCAAATTATTACAAAAACATACCTAGTAGTTTATGGGCACCTAGTTAAAAACAAGTCTCATCTACCAAACATATTTACTCAATTTTGTGAAAAAATCTTTCTGATACAAACTGTTGATAAGAACTCCTAAAAATATTTTTTTCAGGTGGCAATACAGTACCAGCATGGGTTACTACACTACTGGTCGGCATTGGAATGTTAATCGTAGGAGGCGTCGTGTACGGCGTCATGAGAAAAATAGTACTATCAAAGGAAGAGGACAGACTCCCTATAACTTATCAGCCCACAATGCAAAATGATGCTTAAAAATCAGTATTTTAAAAAGTCACTTAGTTCCTCTAAAATAAGTTGATTTTACACATTATGAGTATGTAAATGCGTATTCAACAGGCACTGTGTGAAAAATTTTCCTCTAAAATGAAGAACAAATAATTTATAGGAATTATTGAGTAATACAATTTATATTTACTTCAAAATGTACATTTCCTTTTATAATAAAAACATAAATTCATTTACATAATACACGCATTTTCTTTAAGACCCTTTAGCCATAGAGCAGTGTTGCGAGCGGAGTTTATCGAGTGTTATTTGTGGCACTCAAAGCATTTTTCGGTGGCACTCTGAGCTTTTTATCACAATTCAAACAAAAATACACAATTAGAATTTATTTACACACCCGTTACATTTTACATTTTTCATTTTTCATTTCGTTACACACACATTACATTTTTCTGTCAAACTATTTTTCTTATAAAATTTCAAATCGATTCTTGTTTCATTGTTTTCACTCTCATTGACAATATTTTTGCTCGGTATGCCCCAGAAGTAACTTGTTATAAAAGTAAATAAATATATGGAGAAAACCATAAACTAAAATGTCAACGAATGTTTCCTCATTACATCCGAGAACTCGGTTATTATGATCACGAAATCACGCTATTTCGTGATCGTAATAACTAAGTTCGACTGTATTACAAATAAGTAAGAAATTGTTGAAAAATTTTCTTTCCTATCGAGTGGCACTTTACAAATTTAACATTGGAAAAGTCTCTGTTGGCTCAAAAATGGTGTGTACCACAGCTTTATTGCATATATGGCTAAGATCCCCAAACCGCAGCCCAGCTCTGGCCCTCAACTTCTTTGATTCCAACCCTCAACCATCTCAGCTAAGTTTATGGACAAGGGTTATAGATGAAAACCTCAAAACATTATGCAATTATCCTAGAGCAATGATAATGCCAATATTGATATTCTCGTAGTTCAAGTATGAGCCCAAGCTTCAAATAAAAATTTATATATTTTCACTTATCACCATAAATATTAATGATACAGTAAAACCTCGATCATCCAGATTTTCGATTATCCGGATTGTTTTCCGGAACAATTTTTTTACGAATTTGCTAATTTTCTTGTGGCGAATTGATTCCACCGTTGTTTACATATGTGATGGAGTGCATACCATTTTGTTTGTTGTTTTGCGTTGTTTGAAATCAAAGAAATCTTCCGGTTGAATATTATCATCAGAAAAAAACCAGGATGAATGGTGAAATTTTTACAATGTTATGAAAAACAGATCATTCCAAAAGTAAAAAATATCAAAACTGCATAGATAAAAGAGGAAAAACATTATTATTACTAGATAATGCATTATCTCGCCTATCAATAGAATGTTTAAACCAGATCGATGAAATGTTTAAATTAAAATTTCTGAGAGTTGAAATTTCTTAGATTTGTCAACAGTGAAAAAACCATGGAACAAATTCTTGAAAAGACTATTAGAAAGTTCAAGTAACACACTAGAAATTGTTATAAGAGACATTATAGAAGCAATAGCACAAATTTCAATATGTACTGAATGTGTTGAAGAATATGTTACCAAGTGGTTAAATTTTGATGCGAATGATCTTGAATTTCAAATTTTGAATGATGTGAAAATAATTAAGGAAATATTTGTCTCAGCAAGATCAAAAAGACAAAGAAGTGATGTGCAAAGAAAGAGATATTAGTCCTGCTCATTTTAAGTATTTTCAGTGCTTAGATGTCGCCATGAAGTGGTTTGAGAGCCAAGAGTGTATCTCAGGATACTTAAAAGTATTCGCGATTTGGCAGTTTCAAAAAGAACGGCTAGTTTATTTAAGCAAAAACTAATAAATGAATTTCTTGATAAAAAATAATTTAATACTTAAGATTTATGTTAATCCAGACAAATAAAAACTATTTACACTGATTGTCCATGTCTTTCCTTGTAAATTATGATTTTTTTTGACTATCCAGATTTTTCCTTATCCGAACTACCTTCATCCCCAATTAGTCCAGATAATCGAAGTTCTACTGTATAGCATACGTTATAAAAAAGTAAATGAATTAAAAAGTAAAAGTAAGTTAACTGATTTGTCCTACTTCTGCCACCTCTATATGGCTATCAAATAATTAGGCTTAAATATTATCAACATCAATTTTTCGAGCCCCTTCGATCTTATGTGTTCGTTGTTAGTCTCATATCTGTTTGAAAGATGGAGAGAACTTTCGCGACTGTTCACACATCGCCATTCAAGAATGACTGCGCGGTATCATAATCAAGTTCTTTGTCGCATAAAAATTTTATATTCCCAGAATACTTATTTTTACATTTGTATGTAGTGTTTCATTTTAAAATAAAATAAAAACTACTATGCACATTCTTATGGTAGGAAAGGGATTGTGATTCCATGTGTTGACACATTCTTTATCCATTTGCCTTCAACAAAACCAAACAACTCAATCGAGTATTACATTTATTACAATTCATTGGAAGGAAACATTTCGAAAAATGATGTCACAGATACACTTCATTTGTACGATGAATTGCTGCTTGAGTGACAAGACACAGATGATATAATTACATCGCAGTATGATGCGAGTGTAAAAACTGACTAATTTTATAAAATTTATGAAATAATAAGACGATATATTGTAGAATAAAGATTTTTATTTTAAATCATTCAACTTACATACTATAAACTAAAAATGTGATAAAAATTAAATTAAAATATAGTAACCTTCGACTCGTTCATTTTTTCATTAAAAAGCTGACCATACTTTTAAGTAGCAAATGAAACAGAAATGTGAGTTACGTAAAACTAAATTTTCATTCACAACGAATATTAGTCAGTGGAAATAATGGTACTTAGTATTTTATACTTATGACTAAAATCAAATGTATATATATTTAGTCATGCACAAACCGCGGATCCGATTATCAGTGCCATTTCAAGCATTAACATTTTTGTTTCAAGTTTTCAAGTTTGAAATTATTTTTTACATAGGTTCGTCAAAGACGCTTAATTCTTTGGCATTTCAGGATGTGAATATGAAATGCTACAATAGCAAAAACATAAATCATTACGTCTTATGGCGGCAAAATGAAATTATAGGTGATCTAGAAAAAAAAAGACATTTTGCTTTAAAATCAGGTAAATATAAAAATTTACAGAATTTTAGAAACAGACTAGGTATATTGAATGAATTTAAAAATATTTTGGATCAAAACTTTAAGTAAATATTTTTAAACTACTTTTTTTCCTTTACCTATTATAATTGAAATTTTAGGCTTTCTATTGAAGCTGATTTTTGGCGAGTTCATCTAAAACAATCTAACTCCAAAACTGTTCCCAAAAGTGAGATACTTATCTTTACATTATTAGTTTGGAATCAATGTCACAATATCTTGTCCTGTTCATAACTGCAAACTTTTTTTTAAACTGAAAAATAATCAACGAGACAGTCAAGACTATTTCAATTAGACATGCTGATTTGAATCAGTTCGCGATATTAATTAATTGATTGCAAATTGTTAATGTAAGATTTAGTTTCATACATATGTGATTTCGGCATAACATTTTTCAATTTCACAAAAGGCTAAAATAGAAATGACCTCGTATTATGAAGTATGCTTCACTCACAAACATCCTAGAATTAATGAGTTAGGAGAAAATTGATTAATTTTGTGATTTAATTCAAGCTGATCAGCTAGGTTTTGCCAAGACTGATCTTCAAAACAAATATTTGTATAGAACTTCTAATAGAGGTTGCTTATTACGTTTGTACTATTTGTTATATTTAGTGTATAGCTTAAGCTACATGTTTCATAGTGCTCTGAGCACACAAGCAAGTTGCATACATTTTGTATAGTTTTAACAGGCACTGACAACTGTATTTTTGTTAGTCAAGTAACACTGACAATGCCGACAACTTTGAAGTGATCAAGTCATAGGAAAAGCAACTAATCAATTACCTGTGCGCTGTAGCGAAAATAATGCATTGTCAAACTCGACAATTATATCCACGGAAATCCATTTTGTGGCAAAAATAAACCTATAACTACTATCACTAGCGATCTTGAAAAGTTGATGTTAACACCTTGAATTCTGAACGGTTGGGTCACTATATGGACGCTTACATTAAAATAAAATACAAATTAAAACTAAAACTCTCTGCGGTGATACTTCTCGGGGTCAAAGTAAGATGTGACGACAACTCGGTGGCTGAATTTTCGCCCCGTGAGAGTCTGCTGAGCTTTCTGGCAATCACCCACCGAGTTGAACTCCACAAACACCTGAAATTCATAAAATTAATCACATTTATTTATATAATCCCACGAGGCAATCTCTTAATTGAATGATTACTTCCTCAAAAATAAAAGTCAATAAATAGAAAATAAATTTACACATGAAAGGGGGTAACGAAATGTGACAATTTGTCAATAAGTGTAAATAGCCATAATCATAAATGGATAAATTAAAAAAAAGGATCCAACTTAACTCTAGGTATTTTGAGTTATGAATGGAAACTAGTTAAAAATATTTCAATTTGATAAAGACATGGAACTGAAATTCAGCCTAGTTTCCGTTTTCTTGGCGACCAAATTCTCTAAGTCATTTTTGTCTGGTGAAAAAGGAACTAAGTATCCGCTGTGCTTAATAAACAAGTGAAGTAAGGATGTATAACATTTTAAAAAACCATGTACATACTCAAATTGTTAACTGATCATTTTTTTAAAACTCAATGATAAAAGCATAAATATCAAGGGAAACAAAAATTCATAATTTACCTTTCCACAGCCTGGTACCTCGATACCTTCAATGGGTCTTGGAATTTCCACACTTCGCACACAGCCATATTTGTTACATTCCTCTCTGAAATAAACACAAACAAATAAGTGATTGAACGTAAGCAGTATGGCAGCCAGCTGTGAATAATAATAAAAAAATCAAGACATTCTTTGCAGGCAGACAAAATTCGCCAGTTTTGAAGAGTAAAATATTTTCATTTAGTCAAATAGATATCAAATCCTATGAATCATTAAATTATTTTAGTTTTGAATTTTTAAGGGCAGCTTAGAAATTTCCGTTGCTTTTTTTAATGCATAGAAATCATACCATGCTATTATATCACATATTAAAATTTTTCAATAAAAACTCAGTTTTTACACAATCATCACTTTAAATAAGCAAAGGCGAAACTAACTAATTCAACATCTTAATTTCACTCGATGATTATTTTTCTATGGAAAGAGTTATTCCAAGCGTTTTATGATCAGTGTTTTCAATAATTATTCAAACAGTGTCCACAATTAATTGTGATGATAAACAAGGACTTTTCAGTGCGTGTTCGAAATAATAACAATTTTCATCGACAATATTATCTCAGAAGCATAGTTTTACCTGATATCTTCAAGAATATCTTCGTATTCGTCTTCGTCCCGCAGTTCATCGGGAGTGACCATATTGAGGAGACAGAGAACTTCTGTAGGCGGACCGGCACTTCCCAGTGACAGTCCGGGAACTTGTAATTGCACCGGTGCTGCCCCCGCTACCATCATCGCCGCTGTAAATAATATTGAAAACAGTTATTTCAGTCCGCCACATCAGATGGGTATTAAGATTATAGCACTTAGTAAAATATTATTATATTAAGTATTAATCAAGTGAACGTCATACCTATTGAAGAGTTCTTGGCTCCTATACTGGCACGCTGCACAATCAGCTTTTTGTCACCAAGCTGCATTCCGTTTAATCCAGCTATCGCCTACACATAGAATCATTAGATATAGAAATGAAGCAGCAATCAATAATACCAACAAAAAAAAGAATGTACAATTCAAGCAAACCTTCAAAGTTTGCATTTTATTAATCACTTAATGTAGATAATAAGATCAAAATTTATGGACAAAGAAAATATGTTTGCAGGTACCACAACTTTGTTTTATTATTGATTTTTCCAGGGCTTCAAACCAGAACTGAACCGAAAACAGTCATGTTTGAAAGAAGGATTTGTATTGCCGATTATGAATAACTGAAATCTTACCTGATCCGTCATCGAGATGTCCACATATTCAGCAAACGCATATCCTTTACTGAGACCAGTAGAAGAATCTTTCACAAGATTGAAGGCCCTCAGTTGGCCAAAAGACATGAGAAGTTCCTTGACCTACATAAACCAGTATATGAGTCGTAATGTCATTGAACAAAATTGTCATTTCGCCCGAGTACAGTACGTACCGTTAATAATATATTGTTATAAATGTTAGCAAATTTATGCGATAATTTCATAATTCAGATTATCAAAAATAAGTATTTTACAAGAAAATATTAAGTGTAATAATTCACTCTTCCAGTTGAGGACAACCCAGTAAAGATTTCAGTTATAATGTTTAGATTTATAATTTAAAAATGTATTTTTAGGGGAACATATTTCTAAAATAAATTTATTATCCAAGTTTTGATGTAATATGTTAATTTGTATCAAACATAAATGTTATATAAATAAAATCAAGAAAGATAAAATATAACTGTGCTTTTGTATGAAGGTCTATAAAATTATGTTGTGTAAAAATAATTATTATATGCAATATTGGAATGATTACTTATTTTTATAATGGTTTCACTGATTCTGCTCAATACATATTTAAAAATAGCTCTGTAAAAAATTCACTCTCATACCTGTAAAATATTTATCGGCAAACCTTATTATTTTAATTATTTCAGTCTATTGAGCCTACACCAATTGGATGAAAATTAATCCTTGAAATGCCTAAAGAGGTCCGTATTTATGTCCGTAAATGTCTATTGATATTAAAGTGAAATGAAATTGTGGCTGTATCATTTTCAAATTAACAAGGTTAAGCATCACTCTTTAAATACCTGTCATTTTCGCGTTTGCTGTTAACAAATGAGTTGAAAATGTGTGACTTGCCTTTGAGTGCAGCTGTCTCGCTCATTCACCCCATTCAGAACATAGATGTAAAGGTGAGAATGAGAGACAGGGTTACACAGGCCGCGTAATTGCCAAATCTAAGCTAGGGAGGGGCAGAAAGCATACGGAATCAGTCAGTTATTATCGATAAACTCTTTCCCGCGGGCATTATTGTCTAGCGGAAAGTTACCTTCGCAAGGGTGCGCAGACGTAACCTGCTCAGTGGCGCTGGCCGCTGATCAACGGATTTGCTTCGCTCCCTAGCTATTGTAAAAAAAAAAAACCAAACGGAAAAAATCCACTCATTGAGAATCGAGCTGAAAAATTTATGTACAGTGGAACCTCGATCTATCGTCTTTCCGAAATTATCGTTTCCTCATCTCGGTCAAAAAATATGACATCTGATTGGATGATATATTAATATTTTCTCGCATTTTACAATTGATTGTGATAGGAAAAAATATGAATTCACAGATGCATGGGCAAACTACACTTTTACTTAAAATAAACTCAACTATTTACGTCAACAAGTATTCAAAAACTCTAAACTGATTTCTTTTCTGTATCCTTCGCACACTAGTTATGTTACCAATATTCTATCTTTAGTGAGCAAATATATTTAAACAACGTATGAGAAGTTGGCAATGACGTAAGATTTAACACAGAGGGAAAATAGAACTGTTAAAACCTAGCAATAAAATAACAAACAATTTTTCAAAGTTTTTTTTCTTCAAGTGCTCACGCAAAAGCTGTTCAAATATAAAGCAGATAAGGTGAACAAAGCTATAGTAAAATCGTTTCGCAAAACTTGTTGATAGTTAAAATAATATCTAAAAATATTTGTCAATAATTGTAAAGATTTTATAAAAATTAGTTATTATTCTAATCCCGCAGTTATCGTTAATTTTCACCGGTCCCTTGAAACACGATAGATCGAGAATCCATTGCATTGGAAATAGTCTGAAAAACAAAGACCGGCCTCCTGAAATAAATCGAACTGAAAAGAAAGACTGACACTAAATGTGCGAGGGTGCGCGCCCTTCATCTATGCTGCGTTGAAAAAGGTCTTAGAAAGAATAATTAAACTTATGGTCCGGATCGGAATCCGGGATCATGCGCTAGAAAAAACAATGCGGATCACATTCGATGCTATAAAAATCATATGAAACACACATCTCTTTTCACGCGACGGACATCGTAAGCTGAAAATTAAACCACCCAGAGATGAACCTCGATGACCGGCGGTGGGATGCTAGGCTAATAAGAGCTGAGATGTTAATTATTAAATCATGTTGCCAACAAATTCAAAACTGTGTTGAATCATTTTTCAGAAAAATCCTATACAAGATTTGCTCACTCAATTGAAATGAGTTACGGAAAGGTAATTTTTTTTTTTATTGTCATTCATAAAATCGTCGATTGATTTTGAATTAAAATAATATTGAATCATGAGTTTAGAATTGGTGATTCTTGGTAAAGAGTGTACAGAAGAATAAAAATCAACAAATACCTGATCTTCATTGAGATAATTGGGCAGGCCTCCGATGAATATTTTATGTGGCGAGTCTGGTACAACTGTGCTGATGACACCGGCTATAAAAGAAATAAATAATCATTTTTCAATGTAACAGACATCAAATCTTCGAAATAGGGAAACCATGATCAATGAGGGTCTTAGTCATAAACAGTAGGAGACTGTGTTCTACATTTTGCAATTGATTGTACAAGAGCGGGAGTCAACATTCACAGTATCTCAATTAAATATCGCTCGGTCTGAAATACTAAATAGTATTTGAGCATAGCAAAATGAGACATGAAATTTTAAATTGATTATCTTTGCTCGACTGATTATCATGTGTTTCATATTATCGAGTATTACCTGGTACATTGACGGAAGGATTCTCAGTTCCAGGCATTGGTTGGTAATCGTGCGGCCGCCGGATCTTCAAGCTCTGACCTTTAAAATTGATTCCGTCGAATGCCATGGCCTGTGTCGTTTCATCAATGGATCTGTTAAAACCAATTTTAAAAAAACATTTATTATCATGAGAGAACTAATCAAGGTGGGTATTGACTTTCATCGACGACTCCACCTATCCATATCTGATGAGGTGGTTGGTTTTTCAGTTTACTGACTCGAATACAATAGCTTTGTCGCTAAGCTATACCATGTTGACCAGTAGAATTATTCTAAATGTGACAGTATATATACTACAGGATCCTGATATTGTGATGATGATCGGAATCCTGTTCATCAGCAGATGGACATTAAATTATAAAAATTAAACAAGCCAGAGTTTTACTTTCAGTGAGACCAGTTGACCACATTGACTTGGTAGCTACAAGGGTGAATCATATCACAAGTAAATTATTTGACAATATCTTATGAGCAAAGTAGGTCTCATATTATAAAAGCTTACAGCTAACAGGTTAGCTACAGTAACCGAGTAACCGAGTCTTATGTGATCCTGTCAATCATTTAAAGACAAGTAACTCTTTTTAGTTATGAAATATGATCATAAAAAGGATAATAATGTCTTGAGACAATATATAATTAATGATACAATTGACGTGAAAAATAGTTAAATAAATAATCGATCAATTGAGATTGATAAAAGTTCTTCCAAACTATGTGACTGATAACTTATGGTAAATCACTCCTATATTGACAATACCGTGAAAGAAATCAAAGATATTTTAAAACAGAATTTAGCCCCACCTGAATTCCAAGAAAGCAAAGTTTTTGTCAAGATTAATTTGGCAAGCCAGGACTGGATTGCCAGCTGCCTGAGCCAGACCCGACAGATGCATTTGTTGATTAAAGAACTCCATGGTCTCCTCTTCTGTCACGCCGAAAGGTATATTGCCCACATATAACCTGAAAGAAGTAAAACAATGTTGACAGATATAAGCAAATAAAGCACACACTAATTAATATCTTTTTCGTAAAACTTAATCATAGAACTGAAGTGGTCTTGACTTCCTCATAAAAAATCTGTCTATCCCAAATGGTTGCTAATTAATTCTAAACAAGCAATAGCCAATTACGGTTAAGTTCATGTTAATGTATAAATTAATGTATGAAATATATATCTGTATTAAGGAATTGCTTAAACATTTATTATACAATCTATACTTGAAAGTATGTATGCAAGTGTTTCAAAAATCAGTCATCAGGTATTTCCCCAACATTGAAATATTTTTCACACGCATCATATTTTTAAGTATAGGGTCTCATTTTATTTCATACAGCGTTTCCCGAACTTTTTCCCCCGCAACCCGGTTATTTTAATATTTTTCCTTTGTGACCCATTAAATTTGTTATGGTCTTTACAACCGCCCTATAGGTAAAATAAAACAGTATACTTATGTCCATACAGTCTTTATATGTTATAATACAAAATAATTTACTCTGATAAAACCTATAAAGAAATCAAATGTACCAATAATTTATTAATAAGAGGTGTGCTGCTATTTCTTGTTAACTAAAAGCTACAGATTTGGAGAAAAGGATGATAGTTTTATTCTTAAATCCGGTTCGACTTCCAATCGGTTTCTATATTTATTTTAAGGAAACCAATGTTGAAAAGCCTGCTTCACACTTATAGATTGTGACAAAAGGCATTAGAAATTTAATCGTCTTTTGGGCTAAAACTGGATATTCTTGACCAGTGGCGGCGGGTCAATGTGGCATTAGATCAATGCACCCCTTGTTGCAGGAATTGCAGGATTCAGATATTAATTCCATAATTGAACTCTCGTGTGATACGACACTCAAAAACATTCATTATAAATTCTTCATGTTTTTGTCTATAATAAATATTTTAGAAAATTTTATTTTATTTTAGACAGTAAAAACATGAAGAATTTAAAATGAGTGAATGGTATAAATGTTTTGTTTGAATATTATTTCATGAAATGATGATTATTTCATGATCAAATGCCACATTGACTGGCCGCCACTGTTCTTGACGCAAGAAATCCATCAGTGGTATTCTGTAGAAGATGTTTTTGAGTGTCGTATCACACGAGAGTTCAATTATTGAATTAATATCTGAATCCTGCAATTCTGTCTCGGATTCTAAGTTCACTGTAGAAGGATTCCTTATCCATGCTTTGTTACTGTTGATTGTGGGGAAATATTCCTTCAGACTGGTCTCCAATCCTAACAGATGTTCTCTGATGATAGCAGCTGAAATCTCAGCCAGAATGCAACTCATGTTATACTCTTTTTGTAATTCTGTTAGCGACTATTTTTGACCATACACAGCGTTGCGTCATATTCGCTTATTACGAAATTATAAAAAAAATATAAAGATTTATTTTAGGAAATTGGCGAGCCGGCATTTTGCTTTCTGCGACCCGGTTTCGGGTCGAGACCCATCATTAAGAAAACGCTGCTCTAATAGACAAGGTAATAAATCAAAAATAATAACCTTCTAGCCTGTCGGGTGATAGTGGAACCAACAACAGGGACAGCTGCCTGCGGGGTGTCAGCAACAATGTTGGCGGGAATCTGCCCTGCAGCCTGCATGGCTTTATACTGCAGGGGAGTGATGTGTTCGAAGCCCGGTGGCGGTACATCCCAGTAGAGGGAAGGTTTGCGTCGGCGGGAACGAGTGTTGCGACCGCTGGGAGAGCGAGAGCTACTCCTTTTACGCTCTGTACGGCGTTCTCGGCTGCGGGAGCGTGATCGACTCTTGCGGCGCTCACGGGATCTGGATCGACGCCTACGCTCTGCTGAAAATTGATTATATTATAATATAACCACCCAAGCGAGCACAAACTTGAGAAAGAAAATATAGGTTGGAAAAATTAAAATCTGTGAAACCATGCTTTTGGTATCGATATTATGGAGAGTAAATTGCTACTCTTTTTCTACCTGAAAATGAACTAAATGCCGCGTATAACACTGTAGGAAATTTAATTACAAATAGGAAAATGCTAAATTATCATACACGGGAATCAGAGAAATCGATAATTTACGCGAAATATAATATCTGTATGAAAACATTAATACATGTCAAATGGAACTTCTTATAACAAACCAAGGAGAAAATTTGAAATATGGTGACAAATTTTCGTCAAAATATTTCGTAATTTGCATGAATTATCAGTTTACTTCAAGTCATTCAAAAAAAACTGTTACTACGTGCCTGACATAGTGTTGATACACATTTTCAGAGCTTGGAAAAAGCAACCTGATGATCCCAAGAGTCATGAAGTAACAAAAGAGCAGCCTATAAATATTTGTCAACTAGTTTGGCAAGAAAAACATGGCCATGAATGGATATGTCAAAAAAATCCTGACGGAGTTGTGCTCCAGCAGCAAGCTTTTTTTTAAATAGATTATCCTCAAAATTTATACTCAACGTTGTACCCACTAATACCAGCTACGGCTTCACACTCTTCGTATAGGGTGTATTCCGCAGAGTAACAACGTTATTCATTTAAATTTTAGCTAGAGCATTTTCATGAAATGCACCTGTACTGAAAAGTCATTTCATTTTCAATGTTTTATAAGTAAGATTTTCAATAAATTGGGAATCGTTAATGGGGGTTGAAAATAATTTGATTATACGTTTAATCATCGTAAAATTTAATATTTAAATGTAATTTTATAAGCTGAAAACAACGCCACGATTTAAAATATTTATTGAAGCATTGATAAATCGCGTTAAAATCACGCATTAATATGAAGAACACTGATAAATAAATTATTCAAAATATGACATATTCTCACTGTACACCGCCATACTTTTTAAATTATCCTTTACTTGCACATGGACTATTGCGGCAAACTATGCTGAAAACAACGCCATGTTTTAGATTATTTTTTGAGAGCTTGATAATCGCGTTAAAACGACACATTATTACGAAGAACACTGATAAACTGTTCTTCGTAATAATGTGTGGTTTTAACGCGATTATCAAGCTCTCAAAAAATAATTTTAAATCGTGGCGTTGTTTTTAGCTTAGTTTGTGAAGTTTTTCGCCGTAATAGTCCGTGTGGTGAAGTATGACAAATTTACCTTATAATTTACTATGAATTCAACCTCAAAATGTCAAACAGCATTGCTAGCACAATCATGAAACCTAGCCTCTATTCATTTTAAAATATTGTCACTACGCAATTTTCAGAATATGTAAAAGGTTACAGAGTAAATTTAGAATATTTGGAATGCATTGGCTGATCGATTTAATTGTTTGCGGTATAAAAATAGTACTCCAAGATGTAAGGAAATAGTGTGTCAAACTTCGATAATCTCCGTAAGCCGGCGGGAAAATGATCATTATTTTATATAAGGCACTATGGCTATAATAGTTATGCTGGTAAAAAAAAACTGAAACATTCAGTGAATTACTCATTCTTCAATATATTCGATCAAAGCACGCGGAATATAAAAAATATACTCCAAACTAACTAGTGTAATATTATGACCCCAAAAAGGTTGTTGTGTGTGATGTCAGTAACAAATTGTCCACAGACCGGCTATAGAAATACATTAAAAGAATTCCAATTATTGCAAAGTAAATCAATACATAATATTATTACCTTTAACACTTTTATCTTCACCCATATTTTGTTTTCACTTTTCAACAAGCCGTGTGTCGAAATTTCGGCTTCGACAGAAAATCGATAGAAAATGGCAGACGGACAACGCTAGAATATGTTGCCAATAAATTTTGAAAGTATTATTATTATCTATTATCCACTCATAGATATAAAAAAGTAAAAATAAAAATTCTCGAATAAGATCCTACCAGAAAAAAAAATATGGCAAGAATTATTTAGAGATTTTTGCCGAAGACTGAAATCGAATACATATTATTAAAAAACGAAATATTTTTTACAAGATGAAAACGGAGAACGCAATTTTTTGAAAAATTTACAACATACCGTGATCATAATTTTACAATAATAATTATTTATTTAACTGCAAAGGTGCAAATAGTCTTTTTGTAGACTCAAATAAAAAACAAGACTCTCGTGTAACAAAAACAAAATACAATGTAACCAATGTAAATTATAATATAACGGTGTCAGTACGTACCTAACTAGAAATTTGAGGTCCTCATTCAAATGTAACGCAAATCTCTCTATGGTTCTCCTACGCAATTGTAAAAAATTGGAACTCCTTTTTATTTGGCTTTCATGCATTGCATGTTTGCTGAAGTGGCTATATTTCCAGTACGTGCATGTATTATCCATAATGATAGATACTATTGTTAACAAATTTGAATTGTTTGAATTTTGTACTTTTTCATGAGTTTTGTCGCTAAAGACCCAGGTTTTGCTTTTCGGCATCTTCAAGCAGCGGTGGGCTGCCAATACGTTAACAAGGGGGCTCGCTTAATATCATGTAATTTATCAGTCATATGCAATTATATGCAATACTTTTAAATAAGCAAACGATTGTTATTTAATACACTTAAAATATGCAACAATATGCAGTTTACCATTAACTAAGCAATGTAAATGGCTAAAAATGAACTACTGTGTATACTAGAAGCTGTCGTAGATAGTATATGTCATAAATTGCAGTTTGTACTAATTTGATCTGAGAATATTGTTTTCTATTAATTTAACAAGGGGCTCGCCGGCCTAAGATTTTTTTTTTAAATTTTGTATTATTTTTCAATTGTTATGCTATTAAATTAAGTCGAAGTTAATTATTACTTGAAATTATAGTCTAACAAAATAAATGCTGAGAAGGCGCTAAAATTATACATTGCAATGCTCTTAAATTGTAAAATGCAAAATGAAAGTGCTAAAATGAATAAAAATAGATGCTAAAAGTACGTGTCTCTACTCTCCATTGATAATATATAATCTATTCAATATCTATGGCGGGCACTAAAAATTGAAAATTAATATTTGACGTCCAAGAAAAGTTTTTTAATATTTTATACAACTATGGCTTTAAGTGCGATACGGAAATGTTTACTAGGACCACAATATAAATTTATATTGAAATCGTAAGTTAACCGAAAATATATCAAGTGTACTGCTAAATGTATTTACGGTTCCAACTTAACCCCAAATTATAAATCAAATTATAAACACCATTTATGATTAATAATTATTAAACCAATGACTTGTTTTTAAATGATAAGCTCTTTCTTAAAACCACCAAAATACACCGTTCATGTAAACTTTTCGTGTGCGATTTGCTTATAAAATTATTTGATTCTAATTGGGTTTGTCCAAAAAAACATTGCCAAACTAAGCTGTACACAACTCTAAATGTCTTTTAAGGTTGACAACATGCGATCCTTTTTTTACCTAAAAGTAAACTAACCCATGCTATTAAATTATACCTTACTATTTGCTCCTTTCCAACACTTATTTTCAGATTATTTGTTAACTGAACGCTGTCCAATTTTTGGATTGTTTTTGCTTTTGTTGTAAGGTAAACTAAGCTTTTTTCCCAGTCTCTCTTCGAAAACAGAAAAAAGTGACGGATTAAGCACTTGGAAGGTCCTAGGCGCAATCAAATTTTAAGACCCTGTTTTCAAATTACAAAAACTGAATTAAATTTTTATATGGGTTTTATAGATTATATGCTATTATGAAACCCCAATCGCGTGCCTCACACGCTTATGGTAGCGTTTCCCAACCTTTGTCATCTGGGACCCAAAATGGGGGGGGGGAGAAAATTGCAACTCAAGATAAACCCACGTAAAGACAAAAAATTCAATTTATTTTAATAATACGAAATACAGGATCGGTAAAAATACTAGATCTTATTAATGTGAACATAAGGATAAATTGTGAAAGATCATCAAATCTTGGTGGATATTGTTTTGTTAAGAATATTTCGCGACTCACTAAATATGCCAATTAATCCATAGGTTAGGAACCGCTGGCTTATGGAGGAATCCGCCACTGGTTGGACAGCTGAGTAACAAGCAGTTCTCATAAAAAACATTTCTTGAGACACCTCCATTAGGATGCCATATGCTCAGTAGTGTGCTGCTATGGGTTCGCACCGGCTCTTGCGAGTCTGTTCCTAAAATAATTTCGGTTCGGAAAGTCAGTTCCTAAGCCAATCAAGGTTATTAGTATATTAGTAAATATTTGTGATTTTGGATCCGAAAATTCTTGGAACAGCTAAAAAAAACGAGTCACGCTGATATTTCGGGCGAATCGGCAAATTCCTAGGTTTTTGGATTCAGAAATTCGCCGATCAAGGTGCGAGCTGGTTATTAAAATTTTAGCAGCACACCACTGCATATGCTCCACATTGAGGGCGGATATGGATTTAAAAAAACTGTATACTAAGTCTTTGACATATTCGCATTTGCTATTCTAGATTACAATACAGAAAGATTAGTATATAATTGTAAAACTGTAAATAGGATAAAATTGACTGATAATTAATGAAAAAACATTCAACAAAAAATAACATTTTTAAATGCATTTGAAAGTAGAGTTTCATGAGAATCTTTACATATTACATATAATATGATTGTTAAATAATCATCAACAATTGCGTTAATTATTATTAGAGCCTGTGAGAAGATTAAATATTATCATGAAATTGGAAAAAGAACAATGATACAATATCTTATACTAAGTGCCCTAATACCACCTCAAATGAAATATATAATGTTCACCAAAGGGTTAAGCAACACACTGAAGGGTCACTTGTCTGTAGATCAGTCATATTTGACAATGATATCATGGATTAAGTTAAGCCGACAAATCCTGGAATGCTATAATTTATGTTTCAGTTGATTTTCTTCGATTGAGCGACTACTCACAAATTTTAATAGTAGCAAGAACTAAATAGACAAGTAAGATAATCATTCAAAAGCATTTTTATTATTAATACTGACATAAACTGTACTTGATACTTTCAGAAATCCAGCTTATGTTGTTTCAAATAATGCTATGTCTGTATTTTCTGAAAATTTTTTGAAACCTGTTTTCAATAAGAAGCAACTGGATGAATTAATCGAATCTGGAGAAGCTGAAGATCGCCGGAGTGTTCCAATTATCCCACCACAAGTTTCTGAAACCTGCTCACAATTTTATGATGACACCACTGGGTAATTGAATTATATTGTTGTTAGATTTAGGATTTTGCCTGAAGGGCTTCGTGGCATTTCCATATCAAAATTGATTGTTGTTAAAGTCGATAAAGCTCTTTGTCAATCAAATAATTAAAGTTGGGCTTAATTCATAGTTCAGTAGAGCAAAAAAGAGTGTTAATTAAGAAATCATTTATTCCTGCATGTTGATTGAATTATCAATCTCATTTGTATAAACTTAAATTTTTAAACAATTGATTATTATGTATAAGTACTAGATATGAAAAATCAGTTCAGAGAAGAAATATTTACGAGTTGACTACCGTTCTTACTAATTCGTATCTTGATATAATTATTTTTTTTTACTCACAATTCAATTCTAATTAGATTCTCTACAATTCATTTGATTTCTCACTTTGTCCGCTTTTGACATAACAGTGTTAGAGTAATTTGTCACATGTGGTTGGTACATATAAAATTCAAGTATTTATTAAGTAATACGCTTTTATAAAACTTAGTCCAAATATCCATACTTTGTTCATTATAACTCATCATTATAACCTACAAACTTCTTTGTTGTAAATTTTACAGTATTTAGCATTGACCAAAAATCCCACCCATTAAAACAAAATATGATTTATAAAGTGGTCTAGGGTAAATAATCAAGATAAATATTTTTACAAAATTCTTTGTCTTATCTAATAATCCTATTTACATTTTTAGTAAAATGGTGAATTATGTTATGAAAATGGGACAAAAAAAACTAGCCAGAGAACTTATGGAACAAACATTTGAAATTATTAAGCGCACTCAAATTAAAAAGTATCATTCCACTACTGATATAGAAGAAAAGAAGAAAATTGAACTAGACCCCAAAGTTCTCTTTCACCAAGCCATATTAAATTGCCAACCCTTACTGCAGCTAACCCCCGTTAAAAGAGGTGGAGTTAAATATCAGGTGATATTTGATATTAAAATATTTTGTAATCATTTTCATTTCTACTAAATCCATTTTTATTCAACTTAACATGAAACAACGTGAAGCTGGACTGAAAAAACGGTTCAACTTGAATGAATTTTCGTAAATAAAAATATCGAACACCTCATGGAAAAACACAGTCTTTCATATACTTTTTGAACTAATGTTTCATTGAAATATAACACTGTTCAATTATTTTTTTGGCTTTTCCTCTCGAAAAACACCTGAAATAAACTTTTAGTATGTATAAAAAATAAATTTAAATAAATGTTCCAATATTGCCACACCAGTGTTGCTGTGCACACCACACATGGGTTGATGGTGTTATTCACTATACATTTCTTTGGTCTCTCAAAATGTAGACTTTTTAAATTATGGCTCATTTAGACCAGTGATTCCCAAACTTATTATGCTCACGGACCCCTTCATGGAGAAAAATTTGACCGCGGACCCCCAAGTGAAATAACTCTCAAGGGAAATAACACCCCCAAATTAATTTGACCGGCCACGGACCCCCTGAGCGGTCTCAGGGACCCCTGGGGGTCTGTAGGAACCACTTTAAGAACCACTGATTTAGACCAACCAAGCTTGCAGCTGAGACTGTGATCTCGGCCAAATATAAAACTATCTGAACGCAACAGTACTCAACCTAACGAGCTGACAAGTAAAATGAGTGAGCGAGTGAAATGATATTATTTCCCTGCTTAGGCACTCAGCATGTCTGAACATGCGTTCAGCAAGGGTCGAGTGGAGAGTTCATTGACAACATTGATTTCGCAACATCTATTAATTTGTTCTTAGAAAATAGAAGAGCTTCTTTTTAATATCCATTTTTGTCCAGATCCGCTTCTTTCGGGTTTTTAACTCATCTTGCAGTAGCTCTATCATCATAGAGATAATTCTATTGAAATATTTCTTGAATTTTTTTTTCATTCTACAACAACTATTAGGAACAGTAGAAACAATATTGAATTTAATAAAACTCACATCTTTATAGACTGACTCGCCAAAAACAATTTTTCTGCTCGGTCGCGTACGCGGTTGCTTTATAAGAGGCATTTTTGTGTTATTCCATGAGGTAGTTGATATCTTTTTGTCAGTATAAATATTGTATAATAATAATTTTAGGTACCGGTCGCTATATCAGACAAACGCTCGAGGTTCGTTGCAATGAGATGGATGGTTCATACTTCACGCGAAAAGGAAGGAAAAATGCATTTCCCCGACAAGTTGGCGCGAGAGATACTTGATGCATCCCAGAATCGAGGGCGGGTTGTCAAACGCAAACAAGATTTACATAAGCAATGCGAAGCCAACAGGGCTTATGCACATTATAGGTCAGCATTATAAATAAAAAATGCATTTTACTATATTTTACACCAAAATAACCTCATTATAGGCGGCACTAAAGTAATATAGTTATTTGTCTCTGAAATTCTGAAAAGAACCATTTTATCTAATTATTTTAGAACATTACGAGATTTTCCTGATTTCAGTGATTATTATTATTTCAACTGTAATAATACATATGAACTTTGTTAGTATTGTAAGAAATAATTAAAACAAAACCGAAATATAGAGTATATTTCGGTATAAAAATTTGCAGTAAGTAAAATTTACATTTTTTGATTTTTTTTACCAATTAAATGTTATAAATAGAACACTTAAAAATAATTGGTTTGGCTTATATAAAAGCCAAATGCATAATGAAGATGTCAACACACTTTAAAAAAAAAAAACCATAAATAAGCATGATAACTAATAAATACATTGATGTTTATAATATTCAGAACTAATTGTTTTGACAATTGTAAAGAGGTAGTCGTAACACGACAAATCAGAAATCAGTAAAATAGATAATAACAGGACAATATTCTCATAAATCCAAAAACAAGTTTTATTTTTTTCTAGATTTTCTTTGGTGAATTAGAATTAGAATGACTTTTTATCAAAAGTTTGCAATCCTTTTTACTAAATATGCCATTCTGATTTTGTGAATGTGTTACCCATAAACTAGTGTTACCATTCTGATACTTTTTATTTTTATAGGTGGAATTGATTTCAAAGGTCTGGCGAGAATCCATTTGAAATTATTTTGCAGCCTCGAAAAAATCTGAAGTCAACTAATTTAATATTGAGTGTACTAGATTTTAGTTTTTGAAATGAAGTTTTTACATTCTGCTATAAACTATGAAAAATAAATAAATTATGAAAAATCTTAAAAATGGTATTATTTTAACCTTTACCTTATAACAATTCTTATGCTTGATGATTAAACATTTTTACAATGAAATGTGGTAGGTTGAAAAGATGTTTGGATCGTAATACAAACCAAACCTAAGCTTGCAAAATCAATACTTCACTTGATCTGTGCCTGTTCTTGACTGATATGATAAAAGGGAGATTTTTTTTGTTTTTGTTTTGTAGCAACAGTTTTTGTATGTTTTGCACATATTTTTTCACCATTACTACAAAGTTGGTAATTTTACAAGTTCAATTATAAAACATAATAAACTAGAGTTGAAGGAAATTGACAAAATTTATTAGTACTTCCGATGGATTCAGCGGTAACTTTGTGGAAGTTCATTATTATAAAATATATAAAATAACTTAGATTATTCCATGTATTGTGCTACAAACTGTGACACGTGTTTCGCCTCTTTCAGAGGCATCGTCAGACAGACTTACTTTCAGAAATGCTCAATCAAGCACGAATTCCTGGATTTTATATTTATACCATACCACTTCAAAATTTTATATCAAAATATCAAGATATTATACCTTACCACAGTGGTTCTTAACCTATTCGAAATCACGTTTCACGTTTTGTCATAAGAAAATAAGGCAGTGCACCAAAATTGAACGAGTAGAAAACAAAGAAAAATATGCAGACATTCAAAAATTCTTCAAAACAAATTAAATAGATTACACAACAGTCGTATAACAAAAAATGAAAGAAAAGATATACATATGTATACCATTTGACGCAAGGCAACATGTGCGATCGATTCATCTGTTTTCATAATTTCGCTGATTTTGTGACCTTTCAACAAGCCCACTGTGCACTGGTTAACAACCACTGCCTTAGCAGTTCATTTAACTCTTTTTCATACTATCACATTGCTAAACAATTATTTGTTTGATTTTAAGGCATTTTTTACAAAAATGGTGATAATAGTGAGCTTTATAATAAATGGCAACCTCAATTATGCAATAATATGTATTGATATTTTTTTAGGAGTATACCATAGTATTATTCTACAGTACCCATACTTGCTTTATGTGTGATAAAGTTATGTAGTGTTTACATCTAGAGACACATAAGAACCATAATTTAGATTGCACATTCATCCAGAGTGGCATACAATTACATCCATATGAAACGTTGAAGCTGACTTGTTCATTTTTAATATGAAATTAAATTTGATAACTTTGTTATTCCACTTGTGTTACAATTTGTGACACGTGCTTCGTCTCTTTGAGAAACATCATCAGACCATCGAAACGTTTTCGAATAAACTTAATTTAAGAATATTTTCATGATAAATTAAATTTTATAAAATGAACTTCCATAAAGTACCGCCAAATTTTTCAATGACAATAAAGTGGCCAGTATGGCAATACAAGTGCTTTTATATCGTATTTTTTTTTTAATTTTCTTTAATTTAGTTTATTCGTAAACGTTGTAATGGTTTGATAATGCTTCTCAAAGAGGTGAAACACGTGTCACAAATGGTAGCTCAGCAAGTGGGATAACAATATTATCAAATTTTATTTTATATGGTAAAATTGTTGTTGTCAAACGCTTACAAGGTTTTATTTAAGTTAAAAATGAAGAATTTAATCGCGTGGGTATCTTATTTTTCTCATATATGTGGTGAATGAAATATTTCATACTTTTTCTTATTTATATTATTTCACCAGTGGCGGTTCTAGGTACTGGGCTAGGTGGGCTAAGCCCGACCTGCATTTTTCACCCAAAACATTAGATGGCTGAATAAAAATCAACAGCAATTCGGCCGCTGAACAAAATAAATACATTTATAAGCGTAACTTACCTTTCCCAAATGAATATAAAATCTTTGTTTTAATTTTCCTCTGTCAATATAAGACAATGTTACGTCTACCTACAATCATATTCTCGATTGTGTTTTGTATTACAATTTTAAAGTGAGCCGGCATAAAAAAAACAATAACCCTATAAATACTTCACAGGGAACAGGAACTGGAACACGTCACTGGCAACACCACTCAGGGGCTAAATTCCTCATGCCCGTAACCACAGACAATATCATGCAATATTTCTTTACACTGGGGCGCAATCAAGCACGATTAGATTTTTTTTGTATTTGTATGTACGGAAACGTCATTAACACAAAGGATAGTGTTTCAATCTGTCAAGTTTCTGTTGATCGCTGGGGGCTGATCTGATTCAGCCCATTACGCATACTTATGCATTGAAACACAAAACCAATATCGTTGTATTGTATGAAAGTGACAGGTATTGACTTTCAGTGACAGCAAGTGACAGTTCTATACTGCTTTTAGTAGGTACTTGTTATTTCACTTTGAAAGAGACGAATTTAAGGATTCCGTGTTATTATTCTATTATTTCTTAGTTACATTAGCATTGATTTTATTATATAAAAATTTATGCATTGCAGTAGTATCGTAATATTTGTTAATTTGCTTGTAGATTAATGTATAAAGTGAAGTGGAAATATGCTTTTCTCTAGCCCACCCAAGATTTCAGGTCAGGAACCGCCACTGTATTTCACGTATGTGAGCATTTTGCTAAATTCTTTGATGATGTTTGATAATAAACAAAAAAATAATTGGAATTTGTTCGAAACGGTGAAGACTGTTTGTGTTTGTTTTACGGTACCTACCTTTATTATTTTCAAATTCAAGTATCCTTTCTCAAAAACGATATAATCTCCTTAAGTTGGGCACTCCGAAGTCATGAAAATTGTCATTGTGTTTCGTTGGCAGCACCTTCCTGTCCTGCCATATTCCGATTTGCACCTGATAAAACATGGGGTTCGGAGACTATCCAAAGGAATATAATCCGAATGTTCACGGTCCTTATGACCCCGCCCGTTATTACGGAAAAGGTAAGTCGGTTTGATTATCACCAAAAAATTAATCGCTCGTCAAAATATGTTCATTCATCTTTCGGTTATATTTTTCAAAAAAGTTATGTAATTTCGGGTTGTCAATGAATTTTAGACGTCTCATGAACTATTGAAAATTACTCGTATTTAGCATTTTATTATGTCATCGTTTTTTCATAGTGTTTTCATTTATTTTCAGCCGATAAACCCTTCTCCCAACTGAAGATTTCCGAATTAGGAGAATGGTTTGGTCGCCGTAACAAGTCACCGCAAGCCCTTTCAGGCCTTTTCAGCAGAGGTAAATACGCTTATTTATGCATTGTTTATTATTTGAGCTTATAATGTGATATCCGTTTAGTATTTTAGCCGAGTGGACTTAAAAAACTTCTCATATAAGTCATGCCAGGATAACATGAAAATGGCTGAATATTTAAGTTATTATCGTTTTTTTATAAACTTATATCACAGGTTAAGTAACGATTTCATTTTAAGTTTAATTAAGATATTAGCTAAACCTGAAGTCTTATAAAATTATGTTTTACGAAAAGAATATCTCATTTTTGGGCCAAACTGTATGAAAGACTAAATGAATGGCAGAAAAGTGTGAATGGAAATTAACTCATTCATCATATTTCAGTAACCGTTACTCTCAAAAGAAAACTAGATTGAAATATTATATTGAAATTAAAGAGTTAACATTGTACTGTTACAAGTTACATATAATGTGTCAATATCATGAGTCTGGCTTCAATGTTTCCAACCCTTAACAGACTTCCCTTGTTGATGAAATAATTGCCGACACCGAATACAAGAGTTAAGCTAAATATGTGTTACATGCAACGATTTATTTATTTCAATTTTACGTCGATGGTTTGCTATGCAATTACTGGTTTTGCGGCAAAACCGGTCCAGATAATATTTAAAAAAAAATTCGAGTACTTGTAAATATTTACTCTCCAAATTTTCATACTCTCGGTATTTATTTTGATTAAAGAACAGCTGGCAACATAGCCTCTCTTGTTCTCTAAATAAAAGAACAAACCACAATACGATTTTTGAAGTTTGGTGACTAAATTGTGATAAATACATTGTATTTTGTTTAATTGTTTAATTGTATCTAAGTTATTCAACTGAATGTGGTTATATAATTAACCCAGCAACTGCAAACCATTCAACTGATATATTACTGATTCAGCATTCTTTGACTCATGAGATTCAGTTTTTTATGAAAATATCCCCTAATAGTCATGCTACCGTGTCTCCGTAAATTACTGTAACACTGGCACTGCTGCATTGATTCTTGATATTTCAGTATAGAAAACTCGGTTTTGTTGCTTAGTAGAGAAAGTTTTAATGAATGAATGCATGGAACAATATAACACGATATTTCAAATTAGTGTTTATAGATCTTAAATACCAACCCTTAAATTCTATAACCAAACTCAACCCAAACACATCTGTGAAGGATATTATAATTTCAATCCTAAATTTTATAAGTATTTCTAATGGTTGTCATCTTAGACTGATTGCAATTTGTGTTGGTTTATATTCTAGGTGTCTCGATGACTCCTACATTACTTACTCCTTAACTTACTGTTTTTTTTTTATTACTCCTTAACTGTTGTGATGAAAAGATTGCTTTACTACTTCCAGTTTTTGTTTTGTCTGTTAAAACATAATCATTACATATTGCCAGATTTAATTTTAACTTACCATAAGTCGATTTGAACTTAAACGCTTATAAAAATATTCAATATACATCTAAGAATATTTCAACATACCGTACTAAATGTATGTACTGTTTTTGCTGTTCAATCTCCCTTTCACTTATTTGAATATTTTAATATCCATTTATAAACAAAATGTATGTTTTGTAGTCCAATAAACATCAAACAATGAAATCGAAAAAAAATACTTATCATATATTATAATTATGCTGAAAATACACATTACAAAATCATTTGTTTTTAACTTTAACTTACATCTGTCTTATTAAAAAAATTAAGGATTCTGGAGATGGCAACACAAGTACATGCAGCCTAAGCGTGCTGGAATTTCAGGATATGTTCAGGCGCTCACTGGATTCATGACCATCTTTTACGTTTTCAATTATGGAAAGATTAGTAAGTTGTATTTTTTTTGCCAAACTAGAAAATATCAAATTGTCAGAATGCCTGATTTGAATAAATAATTTCATTGATTGTCCAAAATCAAAGAATCCTTTCACTACCTAATTTAAGACAGCTAGAGTTGAACAATATAATCGGAAATGTTAAGTATCACACTCTTATTAAATACAATTTCCTGCGTTGAATTTTATTACAGTACAGTAAAACCCCCATTTACACTATAGTCGGGACCGTGTAATTGGGGGTGTGAATCTCATACAAAATTAGGGATTTGTAAATATCCCGCACACAGACAGATGCCCAGCTATGCATGTATAGGCTGGCACGTGTTGAATACACAGACGCTAGCCAACATTTGACTGTATGCGCGACACGTTAGTAACGACAATGGAATGCGACCGTGCAATTGGAGGATTTGCGGCGAATATTTCAAGCCAACACGTAATTCGGGGTAGTGCAATTGGGGGTTCCACTGTACTGTGTTGTATCACCGATCAATAATTACTATTATTTAAAGATATTTTTTTAAAATTCCTATATCTGAAAAGTTTGTCTACTGTGATTTTACTTATTTGTGTACTATTTTGCCTCTTAATTATTGATAACAATAATCCAGATATGAAAATAGAATAATTATTCACCCACATGCGAAAAAATATTTTTAATTATTCAAACTTTTCAATGCATCCTGTCAGTGTATTGACACTTAAAAAAATGCGATTGCGACCCCGATGCAATTGAAAAAGGCATTTCTTTTTTAATAAGGTAATTTTAGTTGACTAGTTTTAGTTTCATTCAAATCAAAAATCGAAAAAAGTTGGTGACCCCCTAAAAAACTTGTCGCGACCCATAGATTGGGAACCCGTGTGCTAGCAGCTTAAAAATACTGCACCATAAGTTAATTTCCTCATTGACACATTTTTGTTGTCGACTTTTGACTCAAAAACTTAAGTTGTGCTGGGTCGTTATGAAGCATACATTATTTTGGTGAATGGATTAAAGTGTACAGTTTTCCTGTCTGGTTTAATCCTAGAATCATTGTTTTATACAGAATTATGAATCATTTTTACTGGTTGAGTTTGTGGTTGCCAAATTCATATAGCAGAAATACTAGCTACAAAAGCTGAATAATTTATTAGTGTTTTTCAACAATGATTTTATTGTTTACAGAGAACCACAGGAACTACAAGTACCACTAAACTCTACAACTGTTGCCGATACTGAACAACTTAGCTCCGTGAAAATATTTCCTCACTACTGTATCGTGCTTCTTCAAACTTGTGAAACTATTATGATTTTATCTGTGCAAATGTTTATTATTACTTAACTGTATTTAAATGGTTTATAAAATCTGAAATAAATGATTATGTAGATACGTAATCGAACCCGACTTTCATTTCACTGTTAACAAAATTAGTATATGTATTATATATAACATAAAAATATAGTAAGAATAAATTAATTTAACAGGTTTAGTGGAAATGAGGCTTACACTCCTTTAGGGCAGTGCTTCCCAAAAAAATCGTACCACGGCCTTCTAAATCTAAAAAAAATAATCTGCGGCAATAATACAAAACATACCCCGAAGAAAACCGGTTCCCGGTAAATTGCTCGAATAACAAGATAATCAATTTGTTTCCGTTTGTTCTGTCCGTTTGTTCTGTCTTAGCCCTAGTCTTCTATGTGTTCTGGAAATATATAGAAACAGTTTGAGTAACTAATTAATAAGCAGTTCTCGTAGAAACACTTATGTTGAGATAAACTCCATTAAAAGATTATATGTTCCGCATTTGGAGCGAACACGGATAAAATAAATACTTACGAAAATTATTTTTATATTTCACTCTCTAAACAAGTGTCGCACAAGATAAAAATGAAATTCGTAGAAAAAGTCGTGAAAAATCTTTTAAATAACCAAGCAATTCGAGCAATTTACCGGCTACCAAGAAAACCTGCGCCCCCAATTTGAAAAGCACTGCTTTAGGGATAGGGGAGTCTATGAAAATGTGAAACTGTGTTCAATTTATGGTTTTTTACTGTGCTAATATTTTTTATGTACTTGATAATAATATAGATGCTTTGTAACAATAAAAGTTACCATCATGAATTTTATTCAACCCCAAGGTACATAATGGTTTTAATATGTTGTACATGCCATCAATTTTTGATTACATATTTATAATAAACAAGTTTTTCACTAAGCCGCCGAATATAGACTTGGTTTTCAACTTAGTTTGAACATAGGTACAATTAATTGATTTGTTTTTCTACCTGAGATGGATTTGTGAAAATAATTTCAATTGATCTATTTTTTATTGTTTAACTTGTCATATATTTTCTTATTTATACAATGCCAATTTAATAGTGAGAAAACTTAAATGACAGGTTAATTAATACGTCTTATAATAAACCTACTTATGTTAATTTTCATTTGACATGATCTTAGTATACCTATGAAATATATGTATACTAAAAATACCTGTACATATACTTTTTTAGTTTGGCAACTTATTTTAGTGTTGGGCATCTATTTTCTGTAGTATAAAGAGCTCCGCGATTCTTCCAAATACGAATTCTTCGCACAGAAGAATACTTCCGTAGATAGAATATTCCGCAAGCCGGATAAGGCCGTTTGTAAATTTATCGAACTTTGCTCAAGACAAATCGAATATTACAGTGGAACCTCTCATAACGAGTGACGCAGAGTTTTGAAAAGATTACTTTCACATCGTTACTTGCCTCAAGATGATTGAAAAGGGGTTACCAAGAGGACCCTCATTTCTGCTTGGAAAAAGCTTAAGCTGCTTCACCATTTACAATTATGTAATTTTATTTGATTGTACATACGTGAAAAATATCAAAAAATGTTTTTTTTTCGGCATGGAACGAATTATTGTGTTTTACATTGTTTTAAATGGGAAAAATTGTTTCACTTAACGAGTGTTTCAAATAACGATTAAGATTCTGGAACGAATTAAACTCGTTATGAGAAGTTCCACTGTATACTAATTATATCAGATAAATATCACAAGATACGCAACTGGAAATACTTAATCGTTAATCTAATCTGGCCTCGATATTCATAAATGAGGGGAAGTCTACTACCTAGTTTACGGCTATAATAATATCACTTTTAGGGTATTCACTGTCAATACTTGGTGGAAAGGAATTATATTAATAAAAACACAATATTCCTTTGTACTTCATTCCACTTTATTTAATAGGTCAGGACCGGTTTCGCTGTGAGTGTCAATGAGCGAAAACGGTCCTGACCTATTAAATAAAGTGGAATGAAGTAGAAAAGAATATTGTGTTTTTATTGCTATCATAATATATGTTGTCATTTAGTTAACCCTGTTGGGTCATTTGTGAAAAGTAAATTTTACTTTTTTTTTCGTTATCTTCAGGGCGTTTATAATCTTGTTATAACGAGTACAAAAAGGGTAACCGGATGAAACAGAACATGAAATAACAGAACATGAAAAAACAGAACATCCTAAAACAGAACATGATAAAACAGAACGCGATAAAACAGAACATGCAATAAGAGAACGTGACAAAACAGAACAATGAAAAAACAGAACAAATTGATAATTCAGAACAAGTTTGCGAACTCTATGGCATTGCACGTCTGACAATAGATAACATAACGTCTGACAGTATGGTATATTTAGAAAACTCTAGTATTGATATGTTTTACAATTAATTATTAATCTCTATATCGTATTATATATATTATCTATGGTATTAGACCCAAAAATGATTTTATAATTTTTGTGAAGGCTTGATAATCGCGTTAAAATCACACAAAAAACGGTGTCACGGAAAAATATTTCATATTTCGCATAATTTTTCATTGTTCTTCATATAAATGGGTGATTTAAACGCGATTATCAAGCCCTCAAACAAATATGTTAAACCGTGGTGTTTTTTAATGTTAATTTGTGAAATTTTTCGCCGTAATAATCCATGACTAGCTTTAACACACAATTATCCATTACAATAATACTTTCAGACTGAAATTAATAGATATTTGAAGATTATAAAAGTAGCAGTTGACTGATAAATTAAAGCGGGCTTTAATTATTATCCCGGTTGATCGTTTTTGTAGAATATTTTTTTTTTGGTTCAAATAGTTTTACGTCGCATTTAGTTATATAAATAAAGAAGTTTTTTGAAAATTAAAGATTTTTTTGGTATTATTTGATAATTTCCCGCAATATCGGTTTCCCGCATTATTCGTTCATTTATTACGGTCCCTTGAAAAACGTAGAATCGAGGTTCCACTATACAAATAAGGATATCAAATACAAGTAAATCCAAAACAAACGAGCCAACTGTCAATGTAGCTTGACCATAAGCAATAAATAAACAACAATTCACCAAAATTCTTACTAATATTTAATATTTGTTCTCATTTATCTATGTTCTGTTTTGACATGTTCTGTTTTTACGTGTTCTGTTTTTTCATGTTCTGTTTATGCAAGTTCCCTATTCTGTTTTGTCATAGTTCTGTTTTATCATTTTCTGTTTTTTCTTGTTCTGTTTTTTCATGTTCTGTATTTTCGTGTTCTGTTTTTTCATGTTCTGTTCTTTCATGGAACCTACAAAAAGATATAGCGCAACACTATTATTTAATGTAGCTGTCAGCTGTCAAAAAAGTAAACTTTAGCGGCTTTTTCGGTCTCACAAATATGTCAGAATTTTTATTAGATTTACGGTTCTTAGTGTTGCTCAAGTAGTTTGTTTGGCTATCATTTTGAAAACGATACAATGTCAATTTATGATATCAATATATTTATCCCAGATTTCACCCGCATTAGAATCGAACATATTAGGTTCGTCGGATATGTAGTGAAAATTTCAGATGATATTCTGGCTCTATATTTGAATAATTACTCTTCCATAATAGAAGCAGATAACCCACACTCAGTATGCTGTAATAAATGGCCTTATATCAGTGATCACAACATCTTGTATGGATGTATGACTGAGAAAAATTGCCTTGAAAGCGAGGAAGTGTCAAAAATCGAAAAACAGCGTTCAAATTATGTTAAACTGAAGACTGAAAATAGATGCATAGAATTAGTAAAGTTGATAATCGATGGTAACGTTTTAGATATTAAATTGAATATCCGGAATATCGCCATCATATTTTATAACCAAGATTCGATTGATATATCGGAATGTGTATTCAACATTCCAAGTATAAAGCAGCCGGAAACAGAAGAATGCGGTTTCAAACTGAATCAATTTGACGTTTTAAAAACCATTATCGATTATAAAAGTCATTCCTGTGGACAAAGAAAAACAACCAATGAAACATTTTCATTGAATTACTCGAGTAGATTTTCATTTATTCTTATACTATTTAATACATTGAGACCATTTTTGAACTATTCTAATTTGTTTGTACAAATATGTCAATTCTTAAAAATAATTCATTGGATTGTACAATCTCTACGGGGTGAAAAAAAGGTGGGTATTTAAAAAAAATATTACTTATATCCAGGGCCGGCTCATGGTGTGTGCGAATTATGCGACGTACACAGGCGCAGAGGCACCACACTAAAATATTAGCACTATCCACGCATTTAGTTCTAGTCTTGAGAGGCACACACAATCGCAGAAATCCTCGAGCTGCCCCTGCCTATATCTTTCAAATCATGTATCAAATAATTTTGGGATTATTTAATATATTATGTTTCAATATTATTTACCATTAGAATGAACTACTAGATTAATTGCATTTTTGTCTTTAATTCTTTTCCCCTATTAACAGTGCAATTTCACATAATAATATATCAGAAAGACTTTAATTAATTAATATAGGATTTTATTAAAAAAATAAGACACCACAAAATTACAGTTTTTTACTTTTGATCTATAAGTAGGCTAAAACTATAAACTAATGATAACCCTTAATATTTTAAGATGGCTGTGAAGACAGGAAATTTAATATCAGCACTAATTATAGACATCTGTGGTGGTGCCATCATACTATTTTGGATAAACCAGTGGTCAAGTTCGCCTATGAATGAGTTATTTAATTTGATAGAGGTAAATATGTGGCAAATAATTTAATTTAAGTAATTTAAAAAAAAATACTTTATTTATTTATTTTTTAAACGGATACATTCAAAAGACATCAAAATGTTAACAAGCTAATTTTCTATAGCAGAAACTTATACAGTTTAACTTATAATATAATATATACCGGGATAAATTAAAGTAGATATAATAGTGTAAACAAAAAAAAGATTAAATTTGAATTATAATTCAAATTTAACATTAAATTTCCATCAAGCACCTTCAGTCGAAATTCTAAATTATAAAAAAAAAGATTTGTTAAGAAGGATTTCGGATTTATCGATATTCAGAAATTATACATATTTTGAAAACAAAATAATGACACATAAAAGGATAAAACTCAAGATATTGACGATCTTTTGAGAGTTAATTGAGAACTAACAATACTTTATGAGTGGCATCAAGTTCTTGGTATGTAGAAAAAATGGGGAAAGAAAAGAGTTCACATGTTCTGCCCTGATGGAAGTTATCAGGATTATTTCTAGGTTGAAATAAAACACAGTTGCTTATGAAGGGAACATATTCTGTTTGATTCTATTCCGATGTGAAAAATTATGTTTATATGCATTTTAGAAAGAGTTCTTAATTTCGCAATATCCCGGGTAAATAAGATCACATGTGAAAGATAAACTAGGTACTGTTTCAATACAATATATAACTACTATGAACACTTTTAATAATCTTTTAAAAATAAAATTTATTAATATTTTATTACATACTACTTATGTGTTTTGTTTTTCAGTTAATAGTGGAATATTTTAAAACACTCCTAAAATGGCTGATGGGATCACCTGCGGGTCTCAAATTAAATCATGCATTCAATAGTATGCTTGGAAAGTTCTTTTTGTACCATATTGATTTATGGTGGATGTTTCTGGGTAAAAGTACACTATTGTCATTTTGCTATTATTAAAATTCCTGATTAATTATAAAAAATATAAAATAAATACTATAACATCTTACAAGAAAAAAATTATTCCCTGTAAATGCCGATTCCATGAAAACTAATAATATACAGACATCAAGTGCTCAAAAGATGAATATTGGTCAAACAGGCACTTCTCGCTTTTTCTCATAAGTTTGTTGCCTAGAGTTTTTCTCCATATCAAAATATAGTATTATATCTTTTGTTTCTATAGCTCAAATATATGTTTTTAAAGCTAGGATAATGAGAGAAATCAATTACAAAAAGAAAAAACATAGTTTTTCTGATGAGTAAGATTTTATTTCTTTAACCACCATCTCAAATATATTTCATCATTACGCCTTCAAAATTGGCTGTGTACTTTTAATAACTTTAAAGGAGAGCAAATACAATGTGTGATTTACAAAGTCTGTCCACTATAACATTGACATATTGTTTAAAGCAATTCCAGAATAAGTTTTATCATAATTGTTATTTTTTTTGTTATACAAGGTTTAAAAAATGATATTTTGTGTGCACATAAGCATATTAAAATTACTCCATCTTTTACAAAAAACCACACACACACGTACATAAATACCACATAGCCATGTATTTTCACATGCATTTCTTTACGAAGTGAGTTGACATCCGGTTTTGAGAAATAGTGCGGTGATTTATTATAATTTTTTTGGTGCAAAAAACCGATTTTGTGGGAAATGTGCACATAGCGAATTTCGAAAGCGCAACGACGATTTCTATATTATATTGTATTCAATTTTAATGTCTCATATTTTATGCATTGCAGTTATATCGAAAAACATATTAGAAATAGCCTTGCAAATATTCCAGTTTTTGGGTATGCTTGGCATCACATTCCAAGCAGCTATTCTGGCTGATTTATTATCATTGGTGAGCTTCCACATATATTGCATATACACATATGCAGCAAGGTTTGTTTAAAAAAAATGATTAATTTATCTTGTAGTTTTATTTTATTGTAACTATAAAACATAATTTTCAATACAATAGTTTAAAAAATTGCTGATTTTTAATAACAATAATTTTTTTGTTTCAGATTATACAACATCCAAGTTAGCGGATTGATATCGCTTTGGAGATTGTTTTTAGGAAGAAAACACAATCCCTTGAGAGGCGGTGTTGACTCTTGTCAATATAATCATCATCAGCTATTCATTGGAACTCTAGCCTTCACGATTTTATTATTTTTACTCCCAACGACTGCACTGTATTATGTTGTATTTACTATTGTGAGTATTAATATTATTTGTTATAGAATAGGATCAATCCTGGCAACTGGAATGTTTTTAACCTTTTGAACTCGAGAGCTTTTCTTATTTGAGCACTGGGAACTCAGTGCATTTTTATAGTTAATTTTATCAAAATTACAAGCCTGGCAACCATCTAAAACAGGCATGGGCAAACCGTGAGCAATATTTTATTTTTGAAAAAGATTCACGTTTTTATCTTTTAACGCCTTTTTATTGAAAATAAATATAATAATCGCTATTTTTGGATCAACCTATGTGAACAAACATTTTCAATCATGAACCTCAATAAAAACTCTACGATCAAACATCACCAATGAACATTTACAACGGTTTTAAGAATCTCAACTACAAAATTAACACCAGAATTAAAAAAAAATGTTAAAAGACGTCAAACAGTTCCATTCCTCTCATTAGATTGTTTTTTTCATGATAATAAATAATGTACATATAAAAATGGTATTTTACTTGCGGCCCACCGCTCATTTTGAATTCCTGAATTTGGCCCTTCATCTGAAAATTTTGTCCCCCCTGATCTAAAAGGTTATAAATTACAATTTAGCTGTGTTCTATTTAGAAATATAAAATTTTATCTTTTTTTTAGTTTCGTATAATGCTGATATTAACAAGCGGGTTACTGACAAGAATTCAATATGTCATTCAGTCATTTCCCTTATATCTGTTTGCATTGTGGGCTGTTAACTCACCAAGGATTGCAGGTATGTGGAGTAAAACTTCTTGTTTCTTAGTTTTATCAAATGTCATACAGTCACAATACTATGATGGAAAGAAAATCGAAGATGCAAAACTCATTTGTAAATTTTTTGACAAAAAATAGTCATTGATGTCATTCAGTGTATTTTTTTCAGTTACGTTTTAACAAACTGTAAGCGGGTTACGTAGTACTGTGTCTCATGTTATCGTGCCACGAAAAGCGGGATAAGTACTACAGTTAATTTTGACTCAAACGGATGGCGGAATTCGCAGTAAAGCATTTCCTTTCTTACCTTGGAAAAAATTACAAGTCCCTGTTCTTTTAATATTATGTTGAAATTAAAACACATTATGACACCAATAAGAAATTCAATATGAATTTCATTTTACGGCTTAGTCTTTTTTTGAAACCATTAATACAAGGGTGTCTAACCTTTTTTGCCCTGGGATCGACTTTTCTATCTTGAGCTTTCTCGCGATCGACTTCTAACATGATTTTCTAAGAAATTTTATTTAGGGTGGTTTTTTCCCTTCCTCAAACTTAGAAATGTGTATTTTAAATGTAAAGTACATATAATTAGATAGGTATGTGCTTACAAAATAATTAAATTTTAGTATATTTTATAATTAAATTATATATTTTTTCGAAATTCACGGAAGCTTTCGAGATCGACCAAATTTTGCTTTGGGATCGACCAGTCAATCGCGAGGTACCGGTTGGACACCCATGATATAATACAAACATTTATCTCCCCACCCTGTTTTTCTGAAACACGTAAATAAAAAAAAACTGACCTATTTAAGTTTAATAATATTTATCAAATGTTAATGAAATTGGTACTATTTACTTTTTGTATTGAGTTTTGAATGTTTGTATGTACTTTTAATCGCTAAATTTAAATATTTGTTAATTATTTAATATTATAAATACTTATCTTTTCCAATCCTCAAAGATGCAGAGTTCTTTGGTAACCATTCTTGTTGTTGATTTCATTGAAGCAAGCCTCGTCTGTTTATCTACATACATGTAAAATTGTCTAACACAATATATCTTTTTGATTTCCTCCAGGTGATATAAAGATATCTATCATGGAATCCGACAGTCGAAGCAAATCAATGTGTTTACTGTTGGAACTCAAAATGGCATCTTTTTTCCAAATAATTAAGACGTTTGAACCGACTCCTATTACTAAACCTGAGGCCATCAAATGGAAAGAAATATTTTCAAACTTATGGAGGGGGAATCTGTTATACCCTGTTTGAATGCCCGTTGAAGACAATGACATTGACTGCGTATTCCATTACTCTTGAAAAATGATATTTTTGTTAATTGTTAACATTCAGATTGAATCATGTTACATTTTTTTTCACACGCGAGTTAAACTTTTCTGTCAATTCTTCGAACATGATTTTTATTTTTGTTTGTAACTTAATAACTCCAGGTTTCTTGTATTTATATCCATTTCGTCTCTTTGATTTTTTAGCTCATAATAAATTATATATACATAAATAAAGGATAGAGGTGAAAGAAATAGGCAAGAATACAGAAATTTAAATATATATGTATATTTTAAAAACATCGTTTCTTTTCATCTCGAATACACAGTAAAAAGCAGTTTGCACAGTTGAAATAAAATATAGTTATATTACAAAAGGAATACATACGCATTTCATCAGCTTTAGAAGCTAAAAAGACTAATGCAATCTCAACATTTAAGTTAAAGCTAAAATGTGCACTTCTGTACAATGTATTTTCACTTGGTTATCTTGGCATTGAAAAAATAACTAGCATAAAGGAAGGTCAATTAATAGAGAATTACATATTTGCTGCTGTAGTAACTGCCATAGTTTCAATGTAGCCATCTCTTGTAGAGACTATCAATCTGTCAAAGGCAATATATAGTGTAACCGTGATTATACGACACTTCTTATGCAGGGAACGTAGCACTATGTTCTGTGCCCGATTCTCTGTAGTTTGTAGGCAATATACTTATAACAAGTATCTTAAACTGGATTACTTTGTAAAATGTTTTAAACTTTAATAATAAGCAGCATCAATAATTTTTTTTCCCATTTGGATATTTGCTATAATTGATCTTAGATGTGTGGTCGAATTGTATCTTTCAAAACTTCTTTTTAGAATTACAATTTCAATTTGTGACATACGGTTAACTGATGTCATGAGTTTTCAAGACATTTATCATATAAACATACACACAAAACCACACATATGAGTTCATTTTGTGGAAGAAGTTATCACACTTAGAAGTTATTATGCTCAAACCTCTACGAGATCAATAAATACCTTTAACCCCAGAGTGATGATTAATCATTTTACCAAGACTGCAAAAAGCTTCAGCTTGATTTGTCAGTGCAAAATTTAATGTATCATATCGACTGTGGAAAGGAAAAAGGACGTAAATCATCAAAACATGTTTTTTGTGCCTCCTGTAAAATTTGCTATGTGTGGGTTACATCCTTTTTCCTTTCCACAGTCGATATGAAAGAATTAGGACATAGATTTTTACCAAGTTGTTCTTACTATAGCACTCTGAGGCTAAGAGAATTAAATCAATCATGACATAGGTGAGATGTACAGTTAAAATCCAATGTGCACTGCATAGTTTCTTAGAAAATTCAAGGACAGCTGCATGTATATTATTTACATATTACATTGCATGTGATATGTAGCAAATAATAAAAAATTACTTCACAAACGCTTTCACACTGTTTAATAAATTGCATATACTATCACCTTACTGCCAATTAAATTTTTAGAGTTAATACATCAAATAAGACTCGCATTACAAATATATTGAATATGAATTTTACATCACTTTATAATATATAATATTTATTTACACTGCAAAAGGCACTGTACGATGTGTTATCAAATAGAATATGTAAGTACGCCCTAATCTAATTATGTATAATAAAGAAATTTTACATGTGGAATACGTCATTTAAAAAAGATAAGATCCTCTTCTTCAGTGTAAATTATTTTAATTATAAAAAAGTCTTCATAGAAATTATCTAGGGAGCACTTCAACCCTATTAATATTCTATATTTACTGAAATAGTTTTATTACACATTCTGACAAGGCAAAACAACTCGAGGAGCGTTTACGATTCCAGGGTTTTGATGGTGAAATCTTTGTATGAGATGTGACAGTTATATTGCAGTTCAAAAATTGAAAGATTTTTTTTCTACTGGGTTAAGTCGACTCGCAATCAAGTCTGTGTGTCGAATCGGGCCAGGCCGTATATGGAAACTGCAGTAATCTGTTTACAAAAGAAACCAAACATGAGAGCTGTCAAAAAATGAAATTGAAGCTCACGTAATTTAACAATAGACATTTCACAATGCTTCCTTGCATGTTGCTAAAACTCACATATCAGAAAAGGTAGAGATAAAAAGTTGTGAGCTCCGGGTTCTCTCTAGTTGTAAGAAAATAACACGACGGAATTCATAAATTTGTATAAATGCTAATTTGAGGATTAAATATATGATCATCAACTGTGTTTGATATCAAAATTTTAGAGTAAGGGCAGGCAAAAATGTCATTTACTAAAAAATTAACGCAGTTGAAATTAACTCAACCGTGTTGAATTGCATCGGATTTAATTTATTGTTAATTGCACAACATTATGGCAAGTCATCAAAGCTAGTACAATAGCTTTATAGGCCCTAAATTTGACCCAAAATATACGTAATTTTCCATTGCATTTTGAATATTTGAAACAGGAAAAAGAGCAATGACTGTCGACCATTTTGTTACAGCTCTCTTGACGTGTACACGCTCAATTATCAGTCATACTAGCCCGACAATGATCACACACACATTGCCCAGACATATGGTCGCAATAGTATTACCGGAGATGTTGCTGGACCATAATTTCAGTAACGATGCTGGCCGTAAGCAATTTTTTAGTATAAAGCAAACTTATGCAGGAAATTTATTTACTGTCGAATGATGTCAGATTATCATCGATGATTCGACACAAAGACCTGATTGTCAAATCGGCTATCAGACATAAAACATAGTCGAACATGGTAACAGAATGAAACACGAAGAACATTTATTAAGACAACACAAATATAGACTAGAATTTAAAACACAGATAACTTGTAACTCAGACGTGCAATTAAGTTTCTTCACTATCTTGTACTGCCTTATGTCTTATCTCTAAAAGCTCCTCTTTCATCAACTAATTAATGATTGATAATTTCTTAGAGGCATAAGGAATCTATTTTTATAAATAGGTGGTTATTGTGACTTAATGATATTAAAATGTGTCTTTAACAACTTACATAAATTTCATATCAAGTAAAAAAACAAAAGAAAACTTATGTGAAAAATGATGCATCAACTATTTTCAAAATATGTAAGGGCTAATTTCGTGTGTTGAATATATTCTCTATATGCAAGTAAGTAATTACCGATTCGGTGACAAATCTACACACAAGTGAACAAATACCTTTTGTTTTAAGTATCACAAATATACAAATACTGTTGGAGAGATATTTTAATGAGCCGTGCCAAACGTTGACATTTTTGTTTTATCAATTTCCTATATCTATTGAAAATTACATCGAATTAAAACTAAAAAAATCTTAAAACACACATTAAGTGAAAATCAAGATTCTATAAAATGCATAAATAAATCCAATTCATGGTTCATTTCATAAAAAATAAATGTACCTATCGCCGATTTCATAATGAAACTCAACAGACTAATTTAATTAAATTATCCTAATATATCTCAAAAAAGGATTTTAAAAAAAGAGTAAGTGTCCAGTGTAATCTAAGCAGGGATTAAATGAAGGGTATTTTTTGTTGATATTACGAGTGAGTTGCTGAAATTTTTAAACAGATTCTTAAAATAATTCAATGTTCAGGGATGATTCCGTGTCTAATGGAGAAAATAGTATATTTTAGTTCGAATAATACGATATATATCTATTATATACATAATTTAAGTATAATATAATCTCGTTTTTCAAAGTTTCAGGTTGCAGTGATAAAAAATACTCAGGGAACATAATTAAAATTGACAAGCACATTGGGAAGGAAACGCACACAAAATAATGCGTGAAATATGTAGTCTACATTATTTAAACACATATATTTACCAGTTGTGTGAAACATTATGGTGTTTAACTGACTGCATACATTTTCAGTCAGTTCATTCTATCGGCATAAATTCAAAAATATTATTTATTTGAATTGCGAGGGTACTCAAAAATAAAATGAAAATAAAGTCGTAACAAAGATTAATATTTTAACTACCGGACGTAATCACTGTAAAACACATAAAGCTGCTATGAATTTTAAATGGATCTTCAATTTAGCAATAAAGTACAAAACATAATAATATCCCATATCACTTAATAGAAAAATATTTTCTATCCTTACTCTGCTCACACGCGGTTACCATACACCTGTTGGCCGAGAGACGAATAGTTTCTGTGGTCCACAGCACGAACACAATTTGACATGCAAAAAATATATACCTAACAGAACCGACGGTTCAGATTCTCAATCAATCGAGGTTCTAATTTTTTTTTATATTCGAGTACCCAACGAGCTCGACATAGAATGCTAATGCATAAAAAAAATATTGTACTATACACCATAACCGACTGCACACGAGTAGCGAATAAATATACGATGATGATTACTTCCCCGAAATGAAATATTTCCGGAGGCCATGCGAGTTTGTTAGGTGGTTTATGATTGCGGTGTCATGGTTTTGAAAGCGTTACAATGGAATGAAGAGTTATGTATGTTTTGTTACAATGAAAATATTACTAAGATTAGAGTTTCCTAACATCCTCCGCGCATTACACAATTTAATGTATATAGTTAGGAGTGACAGCGGGCGACGACTGGCCTCGGCTGTTCAGCCTGCGCATCCTGAATTCAATGAAAAAGATATCATTAAACATGGCATCAATACTGTTTGCAGATACTTTTTCTATGTATTTCAACACATTGTAACATTATTTAAGTGATAGGTTGTGACAATTTAAAATGCTGTGCTGTTTAAAAAAAACTGTGACTTATATCAGCAAAAATAACAATAAAAAAAAAACTAGCCAACTGAATATTCTGTTTAGATTTCATGGTTTAGAGGCATTTATCATTTGCAGTTCTTTTCCAAAACATACAAAAATAATAGTAGAAAAGATTGTTGCTATTTATTTTCTCTTATCTCGAGTATTTTACAGAAATAATCAGAAAAAAAATATGTTTATAGACATAGGATATTTTGTGTTAAAAAAAAAACTTTTGCATTAAATTGCAGGCTTTATAACAATCTTGGGAACTATAGAATACTGTACACCAGGGCTCGGTCATGCGCACAGTGGGCATAAGGAATACACACCCCAGCGTAAAGCCTGCTATTGAATTCAAGAATTGATTTCTGGCATTAGACACATTCTAATTTGCAAAATTTTTGTAAAAAAGTTAATAATGGAAAAGAACTCTATGTAAAAATTTCATTTGAAATATGATGGAATAAAATTTACAAATGCAATTTACAACTATCTATAAACTGTAGTTTATACAATATGTACAATGTTCAAATGTTTAATTTACCGTGCAAAAAATAACATATCATAGTCAAGGTTATGAAACATGTCCGAGATACTTTTTCAGAAAACACTTATACTGACATCTGTCGAGTAGCATGAGATTCAGTGATTTTTCCTCAATCGGTAAGTTATACGAGAAATGAGATACGGTAATTAGAAAATTATTAGTACCTGTAATGATCTCTATTAAAGTCAGATGAAGCGTGTGACGTGTCTCTAGTGTGAACCGGGGCTCTACATGATGCTAACTTTGATTCCAAAGCCTAAAACAAAAAGCAATGCATTGACAATTATCTTATTTCATCCCAAATGCATTAATGCATACAATCAATATTGCAACAGGATTAATTGGATCACGTAATATAAAAGTTAGTTACTTTTATGCAATTACCAAAAAGTAAATCGCCAGTATTTACCAGCTTAAGTACGCCACTGGCTCCCTGTTCATTTTTCACAGATAAATTTTAATAGAATATAATAATGAATGCTTAACTAAACTGGGACGTTTTGAAAATCCTATTAAGCTGGATTCTATCAATTACACGAATGTTTGTAAATAAGCTATTCGATAATTTGTTATAATTATAGGTGTCGATGTAGACCGCTACCACTCACCCTCAATTACAACTAATGTAGAGAACATATAATATTTTCTTTTTATGTCAGTTGAAAAGATTACACAGGCCTACATTCATAGTCCACCTATGACATTATGATCTACATAATAATGTAATAATACTGTACCCAAAATGTACCTCTATTTATAGTTTATCTAATGTATTCAATTATTAACCATGAAGCGATTTTGTTATTTGGTAATTGCATAACGTGAAACAATTAATATCCAAGAATTAGTCAAACAACATTAAATATTTTCATAAGAAAACCCAACACCATATTTTAGTATTATCTAATCAACTGCGGCAACACTCTTCAGAAGACAATTGTCCATGAAATGATATCTATTTTCGTCAGCAAATTTCTTTATTTCAAGCGTGTTAAACGACAACAAAATGCGAATTAGAAGCTCTTTGAAATGTGACTTCTGAGTTTTCATCAATAAAGAAGTCAGCTTTGAGGTTTTAAAAATCACAAATGCAATACACATATAAACAGCAGATACACAGGAAAGAAGTTTTGTTGAGATCAAACAAAACATGTTCAAATTCTATTAAATGCAAACTCAAGCGACATCAAAATGTGACTTTGTTTTGAATGCACAATCTTGCTCAACATGAACAATGTTATACATTCAAATGTGTAAACATTATTGATGTTAAGTGGAATTTGTTATCAAATAAGAACCTGGATTTTCTATCCTATGACCAATAAATAACGTGGTTTCAATAATTTATGTAGACAAAATTCTATTTTACATATCGCAATGAATATGTGGCAACAGATCGTTAGAACTGTTACTATTAATAATATAATAATACTTCCTAATGTAACTTTAATGCTAATTTTTTTAGACTGTACAAAAATACTTGGATAATTTTATATGCATATTTAATCGCAAATAATAAAAGTCAATATTTAATTTATATTTTCACCATAACATCAGTTTCATAAATCCTTTGTATGATATTTTACTTCAGGATGCCTTTTCAATAGCATTATCAATCTCACAGTGCTTCTAAATGACCATTTAGTCTCTGTAAAATGATGTGTACAATATACATTATTCTGATGAATATGAAAAAGATTGTAAGAGCAGACATGCTTACCCATGCTTAAATTATACAAAGCGATACTGTTATAACTAAGGAATTTATCAATGTATTAAATGAGAGTTTAATACTTAGTTTAAAGAACGACATGCTTTGATTTTATGATTATGATCGTTCAACCGAAAGACAATTTATAATGTATTAATCATCATTAAGAAGCACCACGAAAGATTCCTGCAGCCGAAATGAAGAAATGTGCAATCAAAACATTATTTACCCCAACCATCAAATATCTACAAATGCAAGCATAACACAAAAAAGCCTATCTACAATAAATGAAAAAAAAGCATATAATTAGAAAGGTATTTATTTCAAATATCAGATATGGTAATATTGTTTTATATATGGAACAAAAATCAGGTTGAACAATATTATTTTTTTAATCAAAGAGTATCAACCAAATCATCTGCATAATTTTATTATTGGCAGCATTACATTAAATTTTAGAAATTATTCTGAAATTGTGTTCAAAAGATTCGTGAAATATGTATGTAATAATTATGAAGGTGAAATTTACAATATATTATGCTATCCAATTTATACAGTCACATAAATATTTCATGATCAGTCAAATATAAATAATAATAAAAAAATTGCTTTACATTGGACAGTTAAGGAATAAGAATTTTGTGGACAAAATACATTTATCTTTACACAATCAAAATTGTGTAATATAATATGTAAATCTCACTATACTGACTTCAATAAGTTAAATTATGTTATCTTATTATTTTATATCTTATAAAAAGAATTTTAATGTTAAATTTAGTGTTACATAGTAAATCTCTTTTAGATAAAAATTCATTATGGTATTAATTGATAATCAATCATTATAATTTTATCAAAAAAATGATTTTACAAATCACTCCTAAGGCACATTGTGTTTATTTGTTATTGATACTATGTTTAAAATAAATAATCTTATATTTACATTTACGACTAACACAGATAACTAGAACTACCATCAGATAAATCAATTAAAATTAGCATTATATAATTTAATGTTACATGTCTAAAAATAACAGATTTACAGGAATCATTAAGTATGAAAATTTCTTACAAAAATATGATTCGTCACAAGGCATTGCAATTTAAATGCCTTTGGAGAAATATGTCATGTATTTAAATTAGCATACTATTATTATTCTGTTTATAAAGTTAAATTAAATCCAAATGAGTGAAAAACATAAAATATGTACTTTTAATACATTGACTGGATATATGAAAAATATATTTCACCAAGCTACTTGTAATAAATAGTTGCAATAATTCATTATTGGTGTTTAAAAACCTTGCAACATTTTACTATTCCCAAAAATCAATATTTTCAAATGGGAAATATTAAATTCAATTATTTTCTTTCTCAAATATGCGACATATAAACAAAACTTTCATCGCTGTTGGATTATTAATTTTATTAACATGCATTGCTTCTTGATTTTGAATGTTAATACAGATATTTATCATCATAAAAAGCAGTATTATTGAAACCAGTCCAATCACAAAGACAATGGCATGTTGGTGATGATCAAATTAAAATTCGCTTAAAACAACAATCAAAAATTTATTGTACAGTTGTTTCTGCCCTGATTTAAGGCAAGTCAATCTTTCTTACAATTATTATGCTTATTATTGTGGTTTAAAATAGGAAAAAATAACATTTTCCAAAGCAAGTGTCATATTACATTCCCATGTAACTGGGAAGGATAAAAGAAATATTCAGATTAAACTAGACGTAAAAAATGTAACATTAATTGGAGGAATACAAAGAGATTTTTATCTTTTTGCACTTTTTAGTTGCATTTACCAAAATGTTCATTTCAGCTCGGTCAACAAGTGTGAAAAACATTTTTGGTATTTTGAAATGTTCCAGTCGGGCGGAGCCTGATTGAGAGGTCTACGATTCTCTATTTGATGGTATTTTTTTTTAGCTGGCCAGTTTTTGCATAAGACTGCTATAATTTATTTTCTTTTACAACATTGCTGAGCATTCAAATCTAAGGCTGACCTTTAATATCACAGTTATAAATATTATGCACACAATTCATGTTGCTTTTAACGAGTAGGAATGCCCTTGATGTTTCATTTTTTTTCCATTTTGTAACAAATTACAATTACATCAGTCCGGTGGTACATTAATAACTAGATATCACAAAGACAATATTTAAAAAAAAAACTTATAATATATTTATTCGTTAATAAAAACAATTACAGTTTACTCTCAAATATCTGGGTGCGGATTATCCATAAAAGGGTTTTCAATATTATTAAAAAAAAACAGATATCAAACTCAAATGGACCCGAGTTAGATATGCAAATTTATATTGATTAGTCGAGATAAAGAAAACATCCAAAGTGGTCAATTCAAACAATGCACAATTTAAAACATCATTTCTAGTGCAAGTCAACCAGAAGAAGAGACTGAGGATTAAAGTGAAGAAATATCAATTGCACTTGTCTCAGCACAGCAATGAATAATGTTGAAATTACTTCAACTGATGTAATCGAGTACAATGATAATTTATATTTACTGATAATTGAAAATCAACCGAACGATTAATCGTTAGTCCAGGTATTTGAGCGTATATGTATACTGTTACATCAAGCGAAGGGATAAAAACTCAACACTCAAAACCATGCAGAGAGTTTAAATGATAAAATGTTCCACCTAACTTGAACATTAAAAGTTTAATTTAAAAAAAACTGCAATTCACGAGTCGTTATTCAACATCATAGAATAATTATTTGAAAGTAAGATTATTTATTTTGAATTATTTCCGCACTATAGTGACATTAATTATAATTAAGTTACAATATAGTTTCGTGGATTGACATTGCATCGATTAATAGAATGCGTGGTCGATTACAGAAATTACAATTGGGTCGGCCTTATCTTAGTCGGAGACCTGGGAGGTGGCCTCGGCGGAGCCGAAGACCTTCGGAACGAACCCCCTCTCGAAAATAATGAGCCCGTTTTGTCTTTTAGCACAGGAGGAGAGAATCTTTTCGAATTGGAAACGACTGGCGCATTTTTTCTCAATTCCACATTATTATCTATGACGTTGCTATGATTCAAACACGCATTCGCGTTACATGTATTTGAGGTTTGACTAGTATTTAAATTATTGCTATTATTGTTAGGGAACACTCCCGAAAGCCACTGAGAGAACTTAGCAGGGTGGGGAGAGGAGTCCTGCTTTACATCTAGTTTAGAATCTAAGGACGTAGAAAGACTGTTCGAGGTCTCTCTTAAACGAGCGCTGGGTGCGGAAGGCAATCTGGCGTTTGGAGTTTGGTCAAGGGCATGTGCACGGTCGATGGTATGCTGAGGTGAAGCGTTCTTTTCGGTCTTTATACAAATACATCTAACCTTACTGCAGTCCGGGCAGAGAAACCTCTCAAGCTGGAAGCAACATAAAACATGCAAGCTACACTACAAAAAAAAAACTAAAATAATAATGAAAAAATATTGTTGGAAATTTTAATAGCTACAACTTTTGAACACTTGCAACAAAAGAAAATATATAACAGGCTTCATGTTGAAATGACTCTTTTTAAAAATAGCCAATGTATCTGCAGCTGCAACACATTTCGCAGTAAGTGCTGTGCTTAACCTTTTCAACCTAATAGCGCCAGTAAATAGACATTCCAAGACCGCTTTAAAAAAATCCACTAGTGTGAACTTGTGTGTATATCAATTGAATGAACATTAAAAACATCATGTTTTAATTTTTCATTCACTACATCAACGTGTGCTCCGATAGCTTTCTCAATGCGATCTGGGGGCCAAAGGATTAAAATGACCAACAGCATATTTCAAAGGCTATATTAATTATGTTCCAACAATATTTTTGATGTTACCAAAAACCAAACCATTTAAATCTAGAATAATTTAATAAATATTTTTACAAACCAAATATCAAAAACAAATAAATATTCAACGATCACTCTAGTGTTTTTTATCTGAATTCTTTTTCATATTTGATATATTCAATGTTTTGATTATAATAAAAATATTCATTAAGTACTTATACATAGTGATTGATATAAGAGGAAATTATTCAATTTAAATAAAAATAAATTGAATTTGAATTTACTAATGGTGTATTGAATAACAATGTATTTTAGATGAGAACGGTAAGCTCTGATGAAACAATGTTTAAACAATTCAATTCAGAGAGAAATAGTTGTTATGGACATACCTTAAAGATAAAATGATCTTTTGTTATCTATCACAGCATTTTAAAAATTGTTTTCTTTGGTAAACGGATTCAAAAATAATATATTTTCAACATACCTTTGGATTTGAAATATTCATCATATTTTATCTCATAGTCAAGATTTTTGTACGCCAACAATATTACTGAGTTCGGCTTTATTTAGAAGCAATGATATAAATAATTTAAAACTGAATAATTATTCATGTCCATTAAATTGTAAAACAAGAAGTAATTCAGACTAATTCATACTTTTCAAGACCAGTTAATTAAGTACTATTCTTTCACAAATATTTAAAAAATTCTGTTGATAAAGAAATAAATATTTTAAACTTACTTCTGAGGGAATATTTTTTACCACAAGCGAATTAATTTACTCTTACACTTATTAAGATTGTTAATACTGTGCGAGATAGGATTGTGCGTTAATTACAGGGTAACCGTTATATTTCTATGAAAAATACTTATAAGAGATCCAAGCAGGTGTACTATAACATTATTCATATATTTTAATCTACACACGTATAGTGAAGGTCCATTTAGTCTCGACATTCGTTTATATCAATGAAATGGGTATGGTAGGCTATACACGAGTCAGGGGTGTGCAGGGTATAATGAAAATACTTATCAGTTTCAGTCGTGAGCACACATTTGCCCAGCACTGCAATGATATCCTTAACTTTGAGTAGTGAGCTATTTTTTATTAAAGTAGGTTTATTCATATATTTTGACTATTATTATAACTACACACAAAAATTGGTTCATCACAATGAGCCAATTTGGGTAAAATATTATTTGTTATTCAAGTAGGTAGTGAATATATTTTTTTATTTTTTTAAACGCATAGTTATAAGTGAAAATGGACTAATTCATCATGAGTTTTAAAAAAAATCTATATAGAAGCTTATTACTTCCTATTTGGCCCTAGATCTTTATTGCGTTAATCTGTAGGTATGTGTTCTCTTCTGATGTTGATTCCAGGAAGACAATCGAGCCAACATGGAATTTAACACTCAATATTATGTCTTCAGATTTGTTTACAAATATTAACTTTTTTAACAATATATTTTGTTGATTTGCAACAAATAATAAAAACAATGTGACTTTCAAAAATCACTAAAGAAATAATAATTTAAAACCAAATGTGAAAATGGCAGTACGTACTAGATAGCAAAATACTTTGCTGTAAATCAACGGCGTTAATAATCAAACTGTTAACCCTTTGAGTTACTTCATGTGAAATTAGGTTTTTTAAATTAATTGAATATTTATACTACTTTCATGCGGAATTGTAGCAATATAAATATTCAATTTAATTAATAAACTTAATCTCAATTTTTCTATAATATTATGTACCCACTGTTTTAACTCGAGTCTTGTGAAAACCATAACTAATAATTTGACATAATTCACATTTACTTGTTTTCTGGTCCAATAGGATAAACATTCTTGTCCTTGATTGTGTGTAATTACTTATTTTCACCTATATTGACATCACCATATTAACTTTATTAACATTGGTAATCCTATCGTTTTACACTAATATGTTGCATATGTGTAATGAGCTTTAACCTTTTGACCGCGGCTCGGATCCAGATCGGTTCAGATTGGACTGGTATAGCAGTCAACCGCGGTCTAAAGGTTAATGTTTAATAACCAATAAACTTAGTTCGATGGTGTAGAATGCAAATTTATGAGTGGGAAAATGATTGAATCAATCACCGCACATGCTCTTAATTGGGAAATACCAAGTGGGGAGACTGAATGGACTCTTTTCTACCAAAATGACCTCTTAATTTAATTGTTGTAAGAGAAAAAAAATCAAAGGTTCCTGATTGGATCGTTACCTATGTTATATTTAAACATTGTACTATACACATAAAGGAAAAAAACATGCATTACACAATATACAAAATAATTGTTAAAAATAATACAAGATATAACACACTTACCCCTACTTTTCGCAGTAAATCGCCGACTATATTCAGCGCTGATATTCTTGAGGAAGGCGTCATGGTATTTCCGTTCATGGATAAATCACCTAATTAAGATAAATCAATAAAATATAATTAAATCATTCAATGATATATCATAATATGTATTACTGTATCATTTATATGCTCTGATTTAATGATCCCCGACAGAAAATGAGTTTAAAATACATTGTGTAACGAATTAGCAGTTTCTCGAAAAACAGTTCTTTCAGGACCTATTCTCTGCCCATGTTTTGAAACATACATGTTCTTCTGATGTTGATAGTTGACTTATTGTGGATGTTTAGTTGATCAACTGTGATTAGATAATATTGGTACAATTGCAAAGTATAAAATGTGTTAAAAGACACAAGTCAAACAAGAATTGAGATTAAGTCCAAACATGAAACTTAACAGATTGTTACAAGCTTTCATAGAAAAATATTGAATAAGTTAGCGCCTGTCAACATAACGCATTTTTCACTGTGCGATTAAATCAAAAGATTGATTTAAAATTGCCATTGCATTTAAAGAAAGATATAAGATTAAAAATAAGATTAAGACTCGAAATAAGATTATTTTATCAACACTATTCTATCTTGTATTTCAAGGAGGAAATAATCACATTGACTTTAAAATATTATACCATGATTCCTGTTGATTATTTTTTATCAACACCGATGTTATCAAAAATAAAAACAAATAGTAAATTTCACATTGTGGGATCGTTTGGAATGTCGACTTTAAATGACTCACATTTTAATGCAGATCCAAGATTTGTCTGTGTTTCTGTTTCAACATGAAGCCGATTCGAATCCAAACTGTGTCCATTGAAAAGTTTTCTACTCGAGTCGTCGGCTATTTTCGGTACCGGTGTACTGGTTGTCGTATTGCCGTTTGGAACAATTTCCCTAACATGTAACTCTTGTTTCAGATCTGAAATAATATATATATATATATATATGTCATATAAACTTGAACAATGATGAATAATAACAAAAAAAAAATTGCAAAAAATTCGAAGAATTTGTCTCAACAATTCAACTCTGGTATCATATACTGGGCGGGATGAGTTTTCAGATAGACAATGAGTTCAACAGCATAGAAATATATGTAAATAATTAACCAGTAAACTAAAGTTTTTGTAAGGTAGCAACTTTAATCAGTATCGACGAGTGTAATTTTTGGTGAAAGCAAATATCAGCAGAATGGTGTTCACAAACTTAAATAGTATGTATGCTGATTTCTTCGAGTCCACCGTAGCATTACATCATCGAACATTTAATCAATTGATGTATATTGTACAAAATATCAAATTAATATAAGAAGCATACATTGACTGGGTTTGAGACCACTTACAAAGTGCTATCTTCAAAACTAAATACATATTATTAAATTTTTACACTAATGATAATTAATTATTCTTTTGTTTGATCAGTCAAATTCCAATAAAAAATGAAGTAAGTGTAATTCCTCAATCAGACCAACAGAGTACACGGCCGAGAGTGAACTCCGCTGGATACAAAATAATATGAATGCTACACTACACGTAGTACTCAAACCTAGCAAAAGAGTGAATGAAAACTGTTTTTATTTCCTTGGCTGGTGGGATAGCTTCACCACTTGTGGCACGCCCTCGCTCACACACTCAGCGTGTCTGAACACGCATTCGAGTAGTGTCAAATGGAGAGTTCATTGACACTGTGATTACATTACATGTGCTTATTTGGATTAAGAAAATATAAGAGCTTCTTCATAATATGCATTTTTTCTTCAGATTTACTTCTTTTAGGTCTTCAACTCGTCTCGGAGGACCTCTGTCATTATAGGAATAATTCAATTGAAATATTTATTTTATGACAACTATTCATGTTCGAACAGTGTTGAATTGAACGACACGCATGTAAAAATTAACATAATTGCTTAAATGTGTAGACCAGTGGTTTCCAACCTTTATATTACTACGCCTCCCTTTAAAGAAAATAATATCTTCATGCCTCCCCATCCTTTATTTCATATAGTAATAAAGACACTTCTAAAGGGTAAATACATATTTTGGACTGTTCTCACCTCCCTTTGCAATAGTCAACGCCTCCCAGGTTGGAAATCGCTGGTGTAGACGCTTACTCGGTTAATATTGCCGATCGGCTGTCTATTTGGTTGGTCTAAAAGAGGTTATAATTGTATAAGTGCATAAGCAATTGAAGCTATTACCTCTTGCTTCATCTGAAACTCGCTGTAATTTCACTCTCAATGCCTCCATATCGTCCACCTCTCCTTCCAATACTGCATTTCGTTCATAGGCTTGATTAAGTAACGTCTCTATTCCAGCTACGGACTCAGATATAACTCTGTAACAATAGAATAAATGAAATTTATATCAATCTATGTATTAACACACTTAATAAGACTACATTTTCAATATTGGTAGTTGGTGACTGATTAGTGGTTGGCTTATCATATAGCTAGGATTAGATCAAGGAAAGGAAAAGGGTGAAAAAATAATCCATTACTTTGACTTCAAGTTCATAAAATAATTAAAAATTATTTGATTGGACCCATCTTTGCCATTCTTACATATATGATACTTAATAACGTTGGCCCATTTTTCACGACATGTTCGCATCGTCAGGATCTTATTATTTTAATACCAACTAAAGTAAGGATTTGAATTACCTTTGCGCTCTTTCTAAATCATCATTTTTCTGCTCGAGTTCCCTTATGTATGAAATTCGATTTTCTTTCTCGGTCCGCATGCTCTTGACTTCATTTTCTAACTGGGTATTTTCTTGTTGGGTTCGATCCATTTTTTTCTGTAAATATCGCACCAGTTACAATTTCAAGGACCGACAATAAAAATCCTCAAAACAATTCATCAAGGAATAAAAATTTCAACTAGAATTATTTGTGAAGTTTTGAAAAAAAATACAATTTGCACAGGAAGAAAGTTTCCCAAAGATAATTTAGATTGTGCAATTACATTCACGTATTTCAGAGGTAAAGCATCTGTAGTGGGATTGAATAATATCTTACGAATGGTACAGCATTTGTGTAACATGGTAAGTTGATGATAATTGACTGGTTGCTCACAATTGTTAGATAAAATTGGAATCAATCCTTAACACGGAGTGTGTAAAGAATGTAGAGCAAAGGGCGAAAAAGTAACACTTATCATTTCCTAATCCTAACCTAGAATTTTCAAAATACAGTAAAACCTCAATTCAACGTTTTTCAAGAGACCATAAAAAAACAAATGAAAAATGCGGGAAACCGATAATGCGGGAAATCTTCAAATAATACCAAAATAAATTTTAAATTGAAAAAAAAATATTTACACTTTCTTATTAAAGAATATATATGTATTATATTTAAATTACTTATTATTTATGTTGCTTATTTGCAATTTGGCACATACATTTTAACTGAGACTCTTCAAACTCGAGTACTTTTCTAAATTAACTCTTTTTGCCATGTTGACTGGTTTTTCTCGTGGATTTTTGTCAACGTCTTTTACTGTTTTCAGTTTCTCAGCTACAGTTCTAGTTTTGCTTATTTAGGCACTTTTAGTGGTGATAGAAAAATTTGCGAAACAAAATACGAGGCCAGACTACATATTTAGCCTTTTAGCTGCCATAGATAATTAAGGCAACAAAATAAATGGTCAGAATTTAAATCAATTTCCGGTCAGAATTTAAATCAACTTTTGGTCATAATAAAATTCAATTTTTGGTCAGAATAAAAATGTTAACGGTCAGAATAAAAATACTTACGGTCAGAATAAAATTAATACACGGTCAGAATAAAATTAATATACGGTCAGAATAAAATCTATTGTACGGTCAGATTTTATAAATATTTCGGTCAGAATAAAAAAAAATGAAATTAATAATCCTTTTTTTTCAACATTCATGTTATGTGTGGAGTCATTATTATTACAAATAACGCATCATCTGATTACATACCACTCAGTTTGTTTATATAAAAGTAGGGATCCACCGAAGTGCAGTGGATGTAGGATTCCAAGAGGAACCAAGGCTTTATGATGAATGTTGTTAGTTTTCACTTTTTAATTCAAATAAAAAATACTCACCTCTTTCAATTTAAAAAAAAATAGTGTTTTCCTTACAATAAGTGTATTATATCGACTGTAGAAAGGAAAAAGGACGTAACCCACACATATCAAATTTAACAAAGGGCGCAAATACGTGTTTTGATGATTTTGGGCCATATGCAAATTAATAATTATACACAACCTTGAAGTGCACGGAGACTTCTAAACTGGTGTTTAATTGACATAATCTAATATTAATTAAGAAATTATCTAGGAAAAACCTTTATTTCAGTCTTTTTTCTTCGTTTTAATTTTTTACAAGGTCATATTTTTCAAACTTAAAAGTTAAATTTAGATACTAATTCGGCTTTTTCAGCTTCCATCCTTTTGATAGAATGTGTGTCAAGTTGTATACATTGTGATTATCGAAAAAAAGCTGTTTTGGAAAATTGAGGGTTACGTCCTTTTTCCTTTCCACAGTCGCTATGAAATGTACCATAGCAATTCTTTATCTAAATGTTCTTTCCAAAAATATTATCCTTTCCTTTACTCTCTTCAGAGCAGATCACAATGTATCGAATTGTACAAATAATAAAAAATAGTTGCAACTTTTAGATTATTTAAAATTATTTAATAACCAAAAGAATATCGGTTAGGCGGGAATACCGTGAACATTTTTTTTAATGTGGATGTGGGAACCTAGTCTATGAAAACTGTCAATTCTTCCTTTGGGCGCGCAATAATAGTGATTCATTCAATGACTGTGGCGCTAGTAGCAACGCTCGTCCAATCGCCCATTGGACGATTTGCCGTAAGCAACTTCACTTTGCACCAATAGCAACGCAATACGATGACATCATATCATCGAAAAAAATCAGACCATCTGTCAAAATAAATATGACCGATTCCATTTAAATTCTGACCGATCCCATTTATATTCTGACCATTTAATATTTATTCTGACCATAAATTATTTATTCTGCCCTCTGTAATTCTGACCGATACATTATGACCATTTAATATAAATTCTCATCAGTGTAATATAAATTCTGACCAATGTATTAAAAATTCTGACCGAAACTGAATTAAAATTCTGACCGTTTAAATACGAGCCGATAATTAATAGTAATTACCTGGCACGCCGGCTATAATTTGCAACTATTAATTTAATTAGTTATCGACAAGATAACTCATCTCTGGCATGTTGAGCACGACAAATTTTACGAGATATCTCGTCTGTGGCAGCCATCGAGTTAAGAGCGAAGAGACGAAATATTCAACAAAAACGGTCAATCAGGATAATATTTATGATGGGATGATAATATTTAGATGATAGATCGAGGAAAACGGTAAATCGGGAAATGATTAATGCAGGATTATTTAAAATTGTTCTTATGGGTGTTTGGCCGGGAATATGAAAAATAAATGATCCATGAGGGAAAACGAATAATGCGAGAACTGTAGATCAGGGTTCCACTGTATTAAAATTATTGTTTGAAGCCTTCCTTATCAATCAATCCTTTGAAACTAGCATTATTTATGTTCTGATGTGACCTGTCAGTCAACGAAAGAAAATTAAAAATTATGTGTACTTATAGTTCTGCAGTCTGAAGTGAATCTAAGCTAAACTTACTACTAAGAATTATTATTAAAATTACCTTAATAAATTCATTTTCTCTCTCTATTCTTTGATTTTGTTGCCGGAGTTCTCGGACAGATTTCTCACTTTGTTCAAACTGTGATTCTAATTCTTTCTCTATTTGTGACGAGGCATCCGTGAATTCATCCAATTCTTTCTGTAAATTCTTAGCTCTACAAAAGTAAAAATAATTTTATGTATAGTAAATTTTACTATTAACAAATATTGCACACTTAAATCAATTCACATTAACCCTTTCCACTCCAAGTTTTTTTTTGTATTTTTCCAACAGCTCCACGACGAAATTGTAAATTTATTAGGTAAATGTGATTTTTTTTTATATTAAATAAAACAAAATAAAAATAACTTTGATTATTCCACGTATTTGTGGAATACGTGGATACGTGGAATAATCAAAGTTATTTTTATTTTATATTAAAATGAACTTCCACAAAGTTACCGCCAAATCTATCGAAGATATTAAATAAAACGATTTTTTTGAATAATATTTTTTTATTCTTGTTTCTAATATAGTGTACAATATAGTAATCCTTGATATCAATTTTTAAAATTAATTTCCGTATGGTATTTTTCGAAACACAATTCAAAATGGAGCGGAGCGATGGTCTTACCTCGCATGTTTTGCAATAATAAGATGTTTCTTTTCTTCCACCTTTTATTTTCCTAATAGAACACACGGCACCAAACTTGTGCTTGCCCTCTGGGTCCAAATATATAAAGTGTGACGTCCCATCTAATCGTTGCTCCTTATCGACTGCAGACGAAATTCTGCGAGATGAAATGGGAGCTTTGAAGTCTCCGATCAGTGACATACATAATTTTTGCCTATAATGTTTATGGCTCAGCGGTTTATCTCCATTTTTGATTGCACATATTTTATGCAGTATAAATGAATTTATTATGGAGACTTCCAGTCCCCAAAAAAAGTTTTCTCCACCATTTGTGAGTCTTTCTTATAAAACAGTACGACGACGCATACTGGTCGACTACATCGACTCTGCCCATAAACTTATTTTAATTTACAATAACTGTCGGAGTCTCTCATCGGAGGAATCAGATTCTATGACGGCTGCAAACGACGGTCCTGGATCTGACCTGCTTTAGCTGCTAGTCCTTTTCTTTGCAATAATGGAATTAGAGAAATACTCGCTTCACTTTCACTATTCAAATGTCAATTATCAAATATATCGTCCAATTCTCTCATATAGTCACTAGTGTCACCACTATTAAATTCATTATCAAATGTATTTATGTTTACGGCTGTAGTTTTACACACAATTCGCTTTCGTTTTAAATTTCTTGCATTTTTCTTAGACATTAAGGGTTGAAAATTTATTCACTAATTACACAATAAATTCAAGTAGATAAAAATTAATCACTTATCAATGTCTCACAATAACAATCTAACACATTTTATTACAAAATAACACAAACAAACAACAAATGTTTACGAACATCAGCGCGACAGCAACTGTTTTGTTTTGTCGCTGCCCGCTAGCACCCCCGAAATACACCATTCTTTTGTTTATGTCAGGTAGTTATCGCGAAGGGTCCCAAATTTCTAAAATGCTTACACAGCTTGTCAATAGTATCTATTTCGAATGTGCATCGACAAAAAGTAATAAAAAAATTATATTAAAATATATTTCAGCTCCAATGTCGAGTGTCACTCGACATTGGAGCTGGAGTGGAAAGGGTTAAGATGTGAAAATATTTTAGAATCTAATTGACAAACAGTGGAAACATAAGAAAAAATCTTTTCTCTCATATTTTATAGTATTTGATAACCAGCGTATCCTCATATTCACTTTTCATTATACAGGGGTCCTTAACTTTTGTATGTTATACATTCATTTACAGAAAGAGTTTATCAATATAGGACATCAATGGTCACACTATTCTACGAATGCAATAAAAAAAATTGGAACAATAGAACCGCAAATAATGATTGATTTTGTTCTACAGCAAAAATGTTGATGGAGTTAATTGAATCTCAGTCACAACCTTTATTGACAAAGATTTACTTGAACTACAACAATTAAATAAGATTCAAAAATGAAAGAGAAAATGATGAAAAACTAATTGTTAAGATGTCAACAGCCAAAATATTAATAAAACCTCTCTATAAATCTTCATAAAATTTTGATCATCATAGAAGAATGCCATCCGAAGCAAAGCGTATATCTCAAGTATGCAAGCCAATCAAAAAAGACAAAGCATATTATTAACGAAATGAAAATAATGTTTTTTCACTTATTTCTTATTAACCTAATCAATAATATAATTTCCATCAGTTGCCATAACCCTCTGTCACCTTTTAAACTTATTTATTCCTCTGGAGAAAAACTCTCCTGCCTTTGATGCAAAAAATAAATCAAGGGATGATTTTACCTGCGCTGTTGTACTATTCTTTTAAATGATTTTGTAATGACCTAAAAAAGTGATATATAAACATATTATGATAGAATAGATTTAAAAAAGGTGATACCCATGTAACTATATCATAAGTATATTAAGAAAAATGGTAATCACCAAGCTGGCAGTCGAATATTATTTGACAGCTAGCCGGCGTGTCAGTGTGGCCAACATAAGAAAAAATAATTATTACTATTCGAACTTTGTACGTACGTTACGTACGTTGTATGGTTTTATGATACAATTTCCGGGAGACTACTAGCATGGCAGACGGCATTGCTTATTAAGTGTTTTTAGTACAGAATAGTAAGATGGCAGGCAGACCGCAAGCTCCTAAAGTGATAGTGCAAGTTTCAGAATTAATGAACATTCAGCAAATACTGGCTGAGAAATGGAGATTGCTGGTGTTATCTAAAGTGACAGACGACACAACAAAGTGTATACAGTGGTTGGCAAAACGCGGTTTGATTAAAAACAATTGTTTGTGCGAAGTGTGTGGACAGCCATCCGCATTATTGAAACACGCAAGTGGTATTGATGGTGTCAGGTGGGGATGCAGTCCCTGCAATTTCAGGAAATCTATACGCACGTCGACATTTTTTGAGCGCAGCAGGTTGCCGCTCGCCACCATAGTGTTATTTATTTGGATGTGGTGTGAGGACTTGCCACAAAAGTTTATTGCTAAAGAGTTAGCAGTATCAAAGAACACTATCATTGACTGGTGCAATTTTTGTCGTGAAGAGTGTCGGAATTGGCTCGACAATAATGAACAAAATCAAATTGGAGGGTTAGATGAAAATTTTCAGCCGATTATTGTCGAAATCGACGAGACATACTTTTTCCACCGAAAACATCATCGTGGCAGGCATCGTCGAGGGAACTGGGTTTTCGGTGGCATAGAGAGAGTTAATGGCAATATCGGAAAATGCTTTTTAGTTGCAGTCGAAAACCGCTCTGAAAATACTTTACGGGATGAAATAATTCGACATATACTGCCTGGAACACATGTTATATCCGATGGCTGGGCAGCATACGTTAATATTCCACGTTTTGAGGGTGGAATATTCACGCATTCGGTTGTGATCCACCAAGACAACTTTGTGGATCCATACGATAGTGATATACACACGCAAAACGTGGAGAATATGTGGATGAGATCAAAACGAAAGGTTAAACGCCAATTCGGTACAAGTAGGGTGTTATTCACATCCTATTTGGACGAATTTGTATTTAGAAATTCGTTTCGGTCTTCAGGCAGTATTTTTGAATTATTTCTAAGGGCATTAATAGACAACTACAGTTCTTAGGTATGTACAAAAATAAATAACATAATAATAATAACCGTATCATAACACCATAAAAGGAACGTTCAAAGTTCGAAAATAAATAAATAAGCAAAGTAGTCTCCCGGAAATTGTATCATAAAACGAACGTTCGAAGTTCGAAAATAAATAAATAAGCAATGTAGTCTTCCGGAAATTGTATCATAAAACCATACAACGTACGTAACGTACGTACAAAGTTCGAATAGTAATAATTATTTTTTCTTATGTTGGCCACACTGACACGCCGGCTAGCTGTCAAATAATATTCGACTGCCAGCTTGGTGATTACCAGAAAAATCCCCATTAGCTTTGTTATATTTCCATTGTAAAATAAATGTTCAAATACGTATCTACTTATAATAGGTAATATACTTTGTAGATTGCTCTCGATAGTATAGTTTTCTCCGTTCAACTTTTTACTATTCATTGGTCGAACATCAAATATTCCATTGAATTGACACTTGAGTTCAATGTTGTGTATCAATTCAAAATTTTAACACTTCCCTGTAGAAATATTTTAGTTTTCATGACTACTAATTAATAAGCAAAATGTGACAGATTTAACTAAACCAAATCTTTGTATGCCAATTTTTGCATTCAGTAATTTTTTGAGTAGAAAATGAGTAGCATGTTTACCGAAAGTTCTCAAAACAAATAAATTAATCATTAAAGGAGAAAAATGTGAAATATTGGGGCATACTTGTTATAGTAATGGTCTGCAGTACCACACCAGTGTTTCTCCTCATCCCCTGACAACATTTTCGGGCTCTCCATAATTGATCTCTATCAATCTTAGGAGAAGTAACACTATAAAAAAAAAAAAACAATAACAAATATTAATAGAAGTGGCGCGACTTAAAATAATTGGTTTGTTTGGCACAATTCTAACTATTCGTTGGCATGACATAGGTAGTGTTTTTAATTTTTGCATTTTTCTAATTGGTTTGACTTTATTTTGGCCTCAGAATACGGAGCAATTATTCGTAAATTAATCAGATTTTACATTGAGAAACACCACATGTTGATAATTAACAAGGAAATGATCATTTTCAAGGATAAATTCGTTTTGGTAATAATGATACAAGATGGTACCAATGTCAAATCGATATATTTGTCCAACGATTTTCTTAGAACATCATTATGTAGAGTAATCATAAATCACGCGGAGATTAATCAAAAGTGCAATCATAATATCAGTATAATCGTCGGGCGACAACGTTGACAGATGTGTAAAGAAATGTTACTTTCGAAATATGCGTCATCGTAAAAGTATCCCTATAAAAAAGCCTGCAGGGCCACTGACAGTTATACTATTCCCCGAAAAACAACAATTTCATTTGCATAAAAAAAACTCTATCAACTGCAACGATATCGTACACACCTCCTTTCCAAAATAATTTGAAAGCGATTCACTCCGAAAAACCAGTAACAAAACAATCTAGATAGAAAATGGCGTGTGAATTTTTTAATATTGCCAAGATATCAAGCGGAATTTCATCCATCACTAGAAGCTTTCCATATCTGGCAGCACTCCACATCACAATTTTGGACGTATGTAAAAATATTTATCTTACATACCTACTTACCTAATTGTATAAAATTGCTAGTAATTTTTGAATACTTTATGAAATATGACAATTATTTATTGTGATAAATTTTAAAATAATAATTTTGTATAAATGTTAATTTTGTATAAATTAACGAAAGATACAAAAAAATATCCACATTTAGACTGTTATTCATACTAATTAATTTAATCTCTAAAAAAGTATTATTTATTACAATTACTGTCTGAAAATTTACTGAAATATGACAAAACTTTAACATTAGCTTGACAGTAATAGCTAAGTTGCTAAGAACCTGTATTTAATGAGTCAGTATCTAATTCGAAGTGTGTAAGCACTATAACTAATCAAACAAAGTTTTAGAAAAAAATAGCCACAGAAGCTTTTTGCAATTTCAAATATTCAAAAATAATTATTAATATATTATGAACGTTTGTCATTATAAATTTAAAATATCATATACTATACATAGTCAAGAGAATTCTGATGACGAGCATGGAATGATTTTATATACAAATTCGTATCGAGATAGTTCATTCTATTAATAAAAAATGAAATACAATAATTTTAGCGTTTTACACGTTTACATACAGACAATAAGATATAAAATATTTTTTTTCGGTTCATGGAGGATTATTTTATTGGTTGAAATGACGTAGCGATGTCAACAAACTGTTGTTTGTACATTATTATTTTTGATGTCTCTTCTGAACACTAGATTCTATGGCACTGCCGTGCCTCTGTGCGCTGTCATTTCAGAAAAGAGAAAAATATGTCTAAATATAATTAGTATTTGTTAATTTTTCGTACATTGAAACGGGCTGTTATGTATTTTGAAGATATATACTCATATTTTACGTGCAACGAAGAACTGAATGTTATAAGGCGGTCTCTGGGCGCAGTGTCAAATATGTTTAAAAAATTTATGCAATACTGAAAACAATTTTTTAAGATGTAATTTTCGGGCTATCGAAAGTGAGTATGGCTTTGTTAAAGTTAATAACTTAGTCTTGCCTATAATAAAGGTTAAAATTTCGATAATTCTATTGTTCTTAGAAGACCGTATTTCCTACAATACCCATTTGGTCATAATTCATTTCATTTTTGATGACCATAGCAATTTGATTGTAGCTTACAACGTTAAAATGGGATTTTGACCATAAACATGATACACATATTTGAATGCATGCATTAAAATTCTCAATGTTATAGTTTTCAGGTCTCACTGTAGAGCTACTCGATTATCCTTTGAATTATCATGATTTGTGTTTTTTCAGGAGCTCGTAAGACTGACTACTTAATGAAAATACATACGACGTTTGTAGATATTTTAGATGATTCTAGTCATACACAAAGCATACATCTAACAAATAAATATGACAGAGGAAAATTAATACGTTTTCCAAAATATATTTTATATGAAATAAATGGAGTTGAAGCAAACAAAGAGACAAAGTTAATCGCTGAATGCTTCCTAAGAAGTCGCGTTCGTTGACGAAAAACAAAGGGTGGGAGAAAAGAAAAGAATAATATCCAATGGGCCACTGCTTCAGTTGCTTTAATTCACCTACTGCCTCCGCTGCTGAAGTTCCTCCTTTTGAATCACCTGTCGTCCAAAGGAATGGTTAGTATGAATCACCGAGTTCATTTGGGAATTATCATTAATCCAATTAACTCTGACATTTCTGGATTCTACAGATGTTTTATTAGGAAGCGTTTTCCAATACTTATTGCTGTATTTAAATATTTTTCTTTGTATCATTGAAGTCAAGTTGGCTCGAGCATTCAGTTTGATGACTGCTTCATATTAATTAAGTCTAGGCATAAAAGGTGCGACAGGACAAATTGCACCTAATTTTAAACTTGCTTTATCACAAATGTTTTTGAAAATATAAGTGAAGCTTATAACTTACCTAAAGTTATGGTAAGCATTAAGGGCAGTATGGAAAAATATACCATATTTTGCAAATTATACCTTTTCTTTTGGAACTCATTTCACTGAAGTCACAAATAATAGGAAAACAAATAGCATTTTTTTTTCGTACATTTATTGCTTGAAGACTCAGGATTTAAACAGTCATTAATTTCACTGAAACCGATTTCTAGACTATGCGAACCATCACACTATTTATGTCATTTAGACACTCTTTTAGAGATCCTAAAAAAGCTTATTAAGATATGCCTTGTATTCAGTGCTAATATTAACTTCCAGTAGTCTATAAAAACATACATTTTGATAACATCACGTAAACAAAATCCTTGTTTATATGTAACCAAAATGATAAATGCAAATGTTATAGAAGAAAGTAGAATCTTAAAATAGTTACCGTCATTGTGTTCATTCAAAAATATGTACTCTGTTTAGATGTTGTTCGTGTAGGTGTTTCAAAATGAAATTCAATCTTTGTCTAAAAATAGCTTTGCATCTCTTAGCATTAAATTACTTGACCAAGTGAATTGCAAAATTGTGTGAAGTTATTATAAAATTTAACAATAAAAATGATACACTGCATCAAAAATGGAGGTCATAACAATAATTGAACAAACTTGGCACTCAATTATGTAATGTATAATTTTCAGAGATGACAGATCTCCAGCACTCGTATCAGGTAGCGGGGAATGCGGCGACCGAGTACCCACTGCAAGGAACCCTACAACCGCTGCTTCCGACATTAGATGCTCATTCAAATGGGAACAAGAAAACATACAATCACTACACCGTGCAAGGTTGCACTCATGTCAACTCCAACAGTGGCACGTCTCCCGTGGCGGTAGAGCCAGTGTGCAATTCCCAACGCCCTCAAATTGTAACTGAAAAAAACTCAAGAAATTTCTACCACAAACTACCTTTACCGAGATCAGTATCGACAATCGGAGCCGGAGACTCTCGTTCTTCAGACTCTCGAATCAATACAATGTTTGACTTTTACAAAGATCCGAACGAAGATGCCATTCTTTCAGAAGGAATTGAAAAGCTTTGCAATGATTTACAACTTCGCCCTGATGAATTTAAAGTATTAGTACTCGCGTGGAAGCTGAACGCGGAGCAGATGTGCCGCTTTACAAAAAGTGAATTTACGCAAGGCTTGAAGAGTATGAAAGTCGACTCCATCAAGGGAATACAAGGCCGGCTTCCGGAAATCGTCGCAGAACTGCAGAGAGACAACGAACTCCACAAAGACTTGTACAGATTCACATTCAAATTCGGACTGGACATAGCCACGGGTCAGCGCATTTTGCCGGCAGATGTCGCAATAGCTCTGTGGAGATTAGTATTTACGATATCTGAACCGCCGATTTTAAATCGATGGCTGAATTATCTGGAGATCCATCCTCACGTCAGAGGCATTCCCAAAGATACTTGGTGTATGTTTCTCAATTTTTGTGATACAGTGGGCGAAGACCTTAGCACTTACGACGATACGGAAGCCTGGCCTAGTCTCTTTGACGATTTTGTAGAATTTGAAAATGACCAAATGAATCAGAACATTTCCAAAAATGAATCTTTCAAAATATCCGACTGACCTTCCCCGACTGCAGATATGTGAAGCTGTACTTATCACTTTTTTGCCAAACTTGATGAACTCATCAAATTATTTCCATCCTCTGCGAGTGGATGTATATATAAACAATTAATTAAGTTGCCCGCGAGAAATATTTTATAAAAGCTACAGCTATTATATGAATGCAGACTGCGATGTACAGTTGGTTAAGATATTGTCTACTGAGGCTGTTGAAGTAGGTTATTGAAAATGTGAGTCCTTCAAGTGTAAAATACCCTTGTATAGCTATTTTAACAAATGAAAAAAGAATGTCTCGACACAGATCGAATTGTGTAAATGAAATGTTTGATCGATAAATCAATTATTTTCTAATAACATATTGTATAAATATTTTTTTTATATTATCCAATCTTAATATGTATATGTTCTGTAATTATTTAGTGTTCTATCCTGGTCCTTTTTCAAAACCGGGGTTTCATTATAATCATCTTTTAACAGGCTTAATATTATTGTTCTAGCTAAGTTGCGGATCCAATAAATAATGGAAATCAGAACTTACGGTCTTATGAAAACTGGATTTTTCTTCAACTTTATTACATACCTATTCTCTGAGCTTTATCGACAATACTTCATACAGTGTCATAAATACCAACTCTCAATAGTAAAGAGGTAGCTTTGACCCGTTATATTTCAGAAAAACCATTGGCGAGGGTTTTCATAGTATTTTCAATACAACTTGAAAATTGGGTAGAATGTATAGGTAAAAAAGTTACTTGTTGCAGTTTTCATATTGAAAAGAGGTTACTATGACTACCAGTTTTTGTTTTAACAAAACATTTAACTTTATGAAAGAAGGTTAACACTTCAGTTATATCTTGGTATGATTTCAAAAAAAGATCATCATTATGGATTTATATACTTGCTTAACTCTTTCAGCTATTTATTATACACAATAAAAAGGTTAAAACATTAAAGATGACACAGGCAATCAGGATTGAGGCTCTCGGGAAGCATCCGCAGCGTCAGTTCCAAGGTTTCTTATGACCGCTGACATCACAGGGCGCTGTTTTGTATGTTCCCCTATCTCCGAAATACAACAATTTCACTTGTAATATCAAACACAAGCATTTTCTCTTGAAACTCAAAATATAGTTTTTCTTTTGAAATTTCGCCAGGTGTACAATGTAAGTGTAGAAAAAATGGCATTTGCTTTTAATTGTGTATAGTTGTGTCCCACACAGTCGACATTGAATTGAATGTGGTTCCAGCTTTTCTCAACCTTTTGGCTGCTGTAGAAAAAAGTACATCTGTACCTAGCACGCCGGCTATAATTTAATTAGGTATGATGAGATATCTCGTCTGTGGTAGTCATCCAGTTAAGCAAATAGAAAGCTCTTTCTTTGTGCTACCATCTTCCAGGATTAGTACATCAAGGTACCTGAAGCAGTCATCCTTCCGGATGATCTGTTGCCCGTTGGTCAGGGTCCTATCAGTCACAGCAGATTTGGTTACTCATAATATTGGTCTATCATTATTTTTAGACTTATGCGCGGCGAGTTAGTTTCTAATGTGTCAATAGTTTCCTGGATGCTTTAAACAGATTGCCGAATATGATGGCATTAGCATATTCAAAACAGGAAGTAACAGGTCGACAATTAGGTAGAATTCACCTTCGAAGCATTAATCTTTACACACCCAGCGGTTTCGTATGAAACTGCGGATTTGTGTCATTCAGTGCCCAGCGGCCACAGTCAATGTTCCCTCTAAGGCAAGAGGTTAGCTGCGCGGGAATTTCAAAGGCTGCACGGACCGATCAAATATTAATTGAATAACTGTCTTGTAGTGCGCGGGGCTCGCGCACAGATTAGAGAGAACGTTGGTCACAGTGCACTTCGATGTAAGATTTTGCTGTTTTATATTATGAAAAACATTATTATTTACCCTAATGCAGCGATTTCCAACCTAGGAGACGTGGACCTATTGCAAAAGGAGGCGCGAACAGTCCAAAATATTTATCTACCCTTTAAAATGTGTCTTTATTACTATGTGAAATAAAGGATGGGGAGGCGCGAAGATATTTTTTTCTCCAAAGGGAGGCGCAGTAACATAAAAGTTGAAAACCGCTGTCTTAATGAATTATGTCAAATCATAATTTTATTTACGTTTTGTAACTCTCAGACCATCAATCTATCTGTGGTATAAAGAAATGCTAAAATGGTTTTCTTAACGATATGTATATTTTAACGGCCCGTCCACTATTACCATTACTTTTGAAGTGACACATAAAGCCATATTTATTCATGCATACAAGTTTCATAAGTCAGTGGAGTTTATATATATTAGAACCCAACATGAAATCTGATGTGTATGTATATATATATGTAATCTAATTTTTAAAAAATTAATTAATTATTTGAGAATTAGTTAATTGAGAACCTTATTATTTTATCTAAACAAGTTTTCGAGATAACTCAATGGTGCACAAAAAAACTGCAACAAATTCTAAGGTAGTGAGCGCACAGGCGTGTAAAGGTTAAATCGAAAAGTTAATAAGAAACAGTTCAAGAGCAGCACCTTGGTCTCACTCGAGTTGTGGCCTTGAACCAATAGTTAAATCACTGATTCTTACACAGTGAGCGCTGTTTTCATGCAGGGAGTTAACAAATGACAACAATCTTTGGTAAGATCCCGTAAGCGTACAGTATCTTCCATAACATATGGTTCACATATATCCCATTTTGAATACCATTCTAGCTTACAATAGGTTCATATTAAGTTCTTTCTTGGGTAAGCTTCGCATTGTGAGCAGATATGGCGAAACATTGATTGTAAAATAATACCTAATGATCCATAGCAGCATATAAATAAATTTAATACCATACAGATGTATTTGCTTTGTAATAATTTATCCTTCAATGGGCGGCTTGAACAACAGATATTCTAGGAATATATAATACCTAATTCAACTGCAGCTTTTCCATAATTATGGTGGGTCAGATTCATTAATATCATTTATTGATTTGATGATGCCATCGGCGCAGAAGCTTCAACTTGAAATTTTCCTAAGCCTGAGAGGAAATTGTGAATTGGCAGTTTTTGTCGGTTGTGGATGTGGAAAGTTAATGATCAATTGAAACAATGAAAAAAAAGACAAAACGATTCATCAGTGTTAAATTTAATTCACAAATACAGCATGTGTAAAAAGTATAAACCAGTTAGTTATCCGTATGCGTTTAAAATAGAGGATGCATATAACCATCTTAGTGCAAAATGATATGCAAGCATTAAGATTCATCGTATTATACACTATAAAGGTTCAATAGGATCGGTATGGCATACTCGTATTAAAAAGTAATTCACGCTCTGTTGATATTTTTAGTAAATTTATTAACAGATTTCCATATGAGTAAAGATTCCCTTCCAGTAATGTATACACATTTTATTTAATAATGAATATTGCAGTTCAGGTCATTTGTTAATATGTGCCATAGTTGCTTTTTTTACATGTTTTTTAAATTTTATTAAGGCCTCTAAGCAAGTTTGTGAAATGCATAAAAAAACACCAATGAGTGTTTCGAAAATATATTTTGTACTGCAATGTATGGCAGAAAAATATCAACAATAAAACCGTTACAGGAACGAGGAAAACCATTCGGCACTAAGAAGGTCAATCGGGAAAAATTGGATGATAATCTATTAAGCTGTATTTTATATTGAGAGAATTTTCATTCTTGGCGCAGGCATATTTGAAATAATAAACAAACTGTAATACTTAGGCACTGCCAGATGTTTTTCTTTATAATTTTTACAATGACAATGCGAATTTAACTGTCGAGTATTAACATTACTGAGAATAATAGGCCTCCGATTTGATCTAAAAGAGAGAATCTCTGAATTGTAAATGATTTAAAATAAAAAAGTCAACTTGTGTTGTGAGAAACCCGTTTTACTTAGCAAGAGTCCGGTATAAGAAATAATTCACAACAATTAAAAAATAATATCCATCATATAAGTTTTGAAAGCATTTTCAATAACACTATTGTTAATTTTAATTTGATAAGGCACAGTTATCTTTAAATGCATTATATAACGGATGTTTCAGAAATAATAAATAGCAAATCTACTAAGAATTGATACATAATCCAGTTCCAATAAAAAAAACAAGGTTTCGTTAATCTCCTGTATTGTTGTACACTTCAATCGTAACGCAACGCGTCGAGGTAAGATTTACATTTAAAACATCTGTCAAGATAATTCGTATCGAGCAACTTGACAGTGAATTTAAAAATATTGCAGTGATCGTCATCATATCCTGAACTTGAAAAAAAACCTTTAGACCTTTGCATTATTTCAAATCCATTTATTTTCAACATGTCAATACTGTACATATTTCATAAAATTGTTTCATTCGAGGCCCCTATTTTGATGTCACATATATATTTAGTTTATTAAGGCATTCTAAACCAAAATAAATATTGCAATATTAACTTGCCTATTATATTAAGCATCACTTTATTTATTATCAGGACGTGATAAAATAATTGAATTTCAATTTTTAAATCTGTACTAAAATAGTAAAAAAAAAAAACATTTCTTTACATTCGCAAAATATAGACATAAAACAAACATATACATATAAATCTTCTGTCAGATTGATACGTTCAATAACGATCACATTTTCCACTGTAAAATATACAATAGATTTGACGGATAAAGAAAAAGTCGAATTCCAAGTCACAGACCGAGTTATAAAATATTGAACATAGCGCTTATGTTCGTATATATTAAAAAATATTACCTACAATGAAATTTTAAACGCAGACTTGGTGAGTGAACTATGTTATTATAACATTTGATTAGGGAAATAAAAAACTACAGCGGATCGGGGAAAATTTACAAAAACCGTCGACATTTTGGCAATACACGCTCACAATCGGGCAACAATCTCTCACTGTCAGTCACGGGATTTCACTCTGTAAATAGTGTCTTAACAATTGTAAATCTATTATTCATAAAAAAGCTTAGTTTATCTTGCTTAAATTTTACATTTCAAACATGTTTTAAATAATTTACGAATGATAGGTTTACGATAAAAACCAAAATTTCGGAGTCACAATATACATAATTGATTCAGGGCATAAAACGGCAGCACCGAAAAGGTAGTTAATCGTTGGTTCGAGCTCGACACTGCATTCAGCCTTCCTTTTCTTTCGACATATTCGACTACATAAATAATGTTTAATGGACAGGTGATATTTTGTCAAGATATACATAATCCCTCTTGTATAAAAATAGCGATTGGTGTTGGGCAGCACTCCTCATGCAATCGAGACAATTAAAGTAAAACAAATTTACTTCAACGCACCCCATATCCCTTATAATAATATGTATATATATTTATTTGAATAATATATTATGTGTATGTCATTACTCGTAGAAATGTATTAAGAAGACCTAGCCTAGCTACCTACTCTATGCTTAATATGACTTCATTTATTCAATTACTTTTAGGACTTTTCCAATTGCGATTGTTTTATTTTCGTCTCTTAATGTAAATCTACCCATCTGTGGGAAAACTTTAAATTGCTCCAAACAAATAACGCCAGAACATTCTATCCTCATAATAGCTACTTGATCTTGCTTTACAAATCGTGGCCTAGTTTTGGATTTGTCTCCAGTCTTCTTGTCTACCAGGCATATTAAGGCCTGAAATGAAAACAAAAAAATACATTAAAATCTATAAATTTTAACAAATAAATTGATACAAATATATAGATGCAACATCAGAGAAATGGCGGTGACTACAAAAATTCCACATTAAAGTAAACTAGATCACATGAATTGTTCAGAGCTAATACTCACTTTAACAGTAACTTCCTCTGCGGCACAATGGATATGCATGACGGCTGAATATCCTGCACAGATTATTGATTTGTGTTCTAATATAACCAGCTGAGCATCAAATATCTGAAAAAATAAACAATACATAAATATCTTACAACCGCATGTCATTTTTTTTTTTAACTATGTCCGCTCCCAATGTGGAGCATATGGACTCCTAATGGAGTTTATAAGAGTCAATACTGGACATTATGTTGCTACATTAAAATAATACAAATTTTACGATTTAAATGGAATTTTTACAATAATATTTTTTATATTTCACACCCTCAGTCATAAGTCTGAATTAGAAGATTTCAAATATTTTCCATAAAAAAAAAATAAGTCAAATGAATACATATTATATACTCTTTGTTTGTTTTTCAGAAATGATACGAACTCTTAAAAGATTCTGCCATAAAAGCTTTTTCATAACTCTTATTTTTTCAAAATCGACACTAACGAAAATAAATATATTATTAGAAAGGCTAATTGGTATTTTAAGGCCAGTTAAGTGAAATCAACGGGCAGCTTGGTAGTCAGCCAACATTTGTGAGCACCGATTTATTCTCATTTTGGTTAATGTTTTGTTTTTAAGTTAATTATTTAATGAAAGGCACAAATTCTTATTTATGTTGATGAATAAAATGTTGAAATAAATGCCACTGGAAGTCCACATGCTCCGCATTAAGAGCGGTTTGAAAAAAATACTTAGTTTACATATTCTGGTATCATAATTTTTATATATTGCGTTATTATTTAAATAGCTGTGATTTTTAAAAAAATATTCACATTAATCGAATAAATTTTATTTTTACCGTTTCAAATGAGGACAGTGCATGGCATTACAGCTGACACAAACACGCTATAAGTTATAGATATTTAAATTTGAAAAAATTCACACTGGTGAATACCAACTAGTGGCAATTTATCAGTGCTAAGCATTCTAGAGCTAAAGACAAATGGTTTTCAAAACAAGAATGGTAAAGCAACATACCCTGCCGGTTTTGATTGGGTTAGCTGCGTCACACAGAACAAATCCAGGTGAGACGTCTTCCTCTTCAATACCTTTTAATTTAATTTTTACATTTTCACCGGGACCAATCGACGTTACCTCTTCATCATCAGACCATAACTGATCAACGGTAACTTGCGTCTGAAAAAAAAAAAGGATAATGGTATTAGAATAATACTGATGTGCTGAAACAAATACACCCCCTTTGCGCTTAGTATGGAAGAATAATAGGCTTGTGCAAATTCTAGTAAATTTATGAGTAACAAGTAGCAAATTCACTTGCGCTAATAAAAAATGTCTAGCACATTATCCTTTCAGAAACAGTAAAAATTTTGGGGATTTGATTTTTTACGAGTGCTTTTTTTAAAAAAAAAGAGTGCCTGCACTCTCTTCCTGGCAAGCTTTTTTCTAATCTATGTCATGTCTGTTCTCAATGTGGAGCTGGAGCATATACTTCCTTATGGAGGTATCTCAACAGAAGTTTATGAGAACTGCTTGTTATTCAGAAGTTCAACCTATCTTTTTTTAAAAGCAATTTGTCAAGCATTAGACCCCTGATTCTGGTCACAGAGTAAGTCTATGTACCCAATATTGTTTTGTATTATGAAATTAATTTACAAATGTTACGGTATTCAGCTCATTAAATTCAAAAGGAATCTAAGATAGGGGCAAACAGCCAATGGTTTCAAAAAAAATCAAATTTTTATAGCCGTAATATATAAATATAATGATATAAAATATATATATTTTATATCATTACTGCCGATTATTTACGTTTAAGGCGTTTACTGTGGATTTGAACCATTGTGTTTATACGAGCTAACAGTCAATTCAACGGAAAATTCGAGGTCAAAAGAGTTAACGGAAAACGGCGTCACCTATAATAGATTTCTTTTTGTTAGCACTGATATGTTTTTTATACTTCCATGAATATCACAGCATGAGAGTTAGTGGTTTCCTAAATTCGAATATCGATTTGAGAAAATGGCGGATATGACATGTTAGGTAAGTAACCATTTTTGTTGATCGCGATTTGTTATTTATTGTCGAGTATCAAAAATCAAACTTTGGTGGAATAATAACTACTAATTATGCGGTATAGAATTATATTATTGTCAAAAGAATGGACAATACCACAATCATCGATAATATCCTTTTAATACCCTGTATAAATTAGGTCACTTTTTTAAATTAACTTATTCATTGTGGGTAAGTGTAGCGGTCTAAAGCGAAACCTACAATCAGTAGCGGCTGGTCAATGTGGCATTTGATCAATGCACCCCTTGTATATGCAGGGGCGGCTATATTTTAAAATAAATCGCTGTGGCCCCCTGGGGGGCCACATGGCTCACCGTTGAGAAACTGTGATCTAGACAAATAAAAATTATTTACACTTGTACATGTCTTTCCGTGTAAATTATGTTTTTTTTCGATTATCCGGAATTTTCCTTATCCGGACTACCTTCATCCCCAATTAGTCCGGATAATCGAAGTTCTACTGTATAAGAATATGACTATTTTTAAAACAGGTCAAAATGTAACCTTTACTCTCACTGCTTTTATCCAATAAAACAGGAATGGTAGTAAGCCATACCCTTTCCTTAAAATAAATTTGTTTGGTTTAATATTATAATGGTTTTGGCTACTAGCTGTTTATAGCTGTTTGTACCTCACTTTATGAAAATCTATATATTAATAGCAGATAATCTAGTGTAGCAAGATTGCTGTTGGGTAATTCCAAGGTTACTTTACTAGTACACTTGCACTCCCACAAGGTTAACCAACAATAAATAATTGTGCGATTGCCATTTTTACAGTAAAAATATCAATATGTAAACAATAGAAATCAGACACAAGTAATTTATTCATTATTATTAATCAAGAGATTATTGTTATAAGCATATAGATTTAGAGCTTTGTTCTATATAGTAAATATTTTCAGTCACGTTTAGGTGTGAAATTTATATCTAAAAACTGTAGATAGAAATTTATATATAAAAAATTTAAGGCCTTTATTTCATTTATTTTCATAACAAGACAAATATGCCTAGGAATGTGCTACAGAAAACAGCCAAGGTGCCATATCACTTTGGGTGTTCACTGTCAATAATTGGTGGAAAGGAATTATATTAAGAAAAACTCAATATTCCTTTGTAGTTGTTTTCACTTTTATTTAAATTGAAACTGGTCCTGATCTTAGTAAATAAAAGTGGAAACTACAAAGGAATATTGTGTTTTTCTTAATATAAATAAGGTGCCATATATTTTTAAGATTCAGAAGCCCTTGAGACAACCTTACTCTGAATCACTGTAATATTCTGATCACCAGGCGTAGGACATTACCACTCGGAAACAGCTACAGTGAGGTTTGTAAGTAAAGTAAAAATAAAATTTTACCCTGTTGGGCATCAATAACAGCAACAGGCCCTTTCTTGCACTTCCCGCTTCAACTTTTCCCATGAGCACCGTTCCCATGTCTTTATATTTATCTACTACGGGCATGATGAACGGACCGTCCATTTTGCGGTTGAGCGAAGGCAGGTTGTCAATGAATTGGATGAAGGGGGGCCCCCGGTACCACGGGCAGACAGACTCCTCCACCTGCTCGCGAATTCCCTGTCCCGTCTGACCCGAACAAGGAAGGAATGACAGGTCTTTGGTAGGATTGAAACCTAATTTCTTTAAGTAGGGAAGAATTTTATCTCTGCATTCATTATACCTGAAAATAAAAAGCCAGCATTATTATCGCATATTTTGAAAGATATAATCACACAATGAAAATCATTTAAATGAAATGACAATACAGTAAAACCCTCATTTACAAGAATGTTTAGACTGCGTGATTGGGAGTCGCGTAATTGGGGGAGTGAATCTCATACAAAAATTAGGGGGTTACCGTTTTTTTCGCAAAAAATGCAAAACTGTCAAAACTAAGAATAAATGAACAAAAATATATGGATGAAATATTTAGATTTTAGGTGGTAAAATTCATAGCGCTCGCCAAAGTTTGACTGTATACACCACACAGACAGCTGCCCAGCTGTGTATACATACAGCAGCAACGACAATGGAATGCGGCTGCGCAGTTGGGGGATTTGCGGTGAATATTTCTGTTTAGCGCGTAATTTGGGGTTCCTCTGTACGGTGGATTTATCATTAGTCATCCAATAACATACAAGACTGTCTGTCATATTATTGATTATCTTACACAGGATAGAGAAGATAACATTAACATATCTTAGGTAAAGAATCTCTACAAAAGGACATTTTGGCACAAAAATCGGATCATCACAGAGGAATGTTTGTATTTACTATTAACCTATGTGTAGTAATTTTAGATATGGACTGAAGGTGCTTGGTGGAATTTCAATATTATATTTGAATCATTCAAATTTAATTTTTGTCGTCCACAAAGCTTTACTTAAATAGTATCGGTTTGAAAGTTGTTCCAACAATTTTTTGTTGTCAATCTCATTTTTATTCTATATATTTCCAATAGCTTCTAACACAAAGTGATCGCAATGATGAAAGCATTTTTAAAAATTGTGAAAAAATCGAAAAATATTCATATCAAGAAACTTATCAGTGAAAAATTTGAAATATCAGAAAAATTGTTTTCAAATATTAATGAAATGGATAACCTAATATAGTTATAAGGATCTCAAAAATACCTAGCTTCATCCCAGTTAACAGTAGCATCATCCATTTTGTTAACTAATACAACAAGATGCTTGACGCCAGCAGTTTTTGCCAACATTGCATGTTCTCTTGTTTGACCGCCACGATCAAAGCCAGTTTCAAATTCACCTTTACGTGCTGATATAACCTGAAAAATAATGAAAAAATAACAATACTAGAAGAATTTCAAGCAGAGTTATGTGAAATGCGGATAAAAGATAAAAATTCAAAAGTTCTCTAGAAATATTAATGCGGAAAGGATTAAGAGAGCCCTAATTTTTTACCACAAGCAGCAGGGAAAAATACTGAATAAATAAATGGTTTAAGCCGCACATTATGGCATTACGTCATTAGTTATCATTTTTCTTACGACATCAGTAAACTACATTTAGACTGCATTATTACGATTTTCTCTTTTGTTAAATAGTTGAGGTAGCTTTGTTTGTATTTTTTCATTTGTATTATATCATGAAAGTAAATCAGCAATTAATTTTCCCCATTTAATAAGGTCAAGTTGACTTAAAATCTTTTAAAAAATATTTCTAAGTCTGTTATTTACCAAAACAGCTAAATCTGCTTGGGCTGCACCGCCAATCATATTCGGAACAAAACTCTTGTGTCCGGGTGCATCCAATATTGTGAAATGCTTTTTGTCAGTCTCAAAATACGCCCTCCCTACTTCTACAGTTTTTCCTTTGTCTCGCTCTGTAAGAAAAATCACAGCAGTTGATAATAATCCATAATATGAGCCATGGTGTAATCTAGTGATTATTTCTACTCTACGACAGATAGTAAATAGTGTTATCTGTCATGAATAGCACTACTCGATCAAGATATTTAGCACAATAATTTGGTATTGAACCATTAGAATTAGCCCTCTGACCAAATGAGGTTACTATTATTTTTGATGATTACGTGCAGTGAAAAAATAAACCAAACATCAAGTTGAAAAACAAATTCTCTTCTCTGTAGGATTCTCCTGTACTTGTTAATTATCCTCAATGTTAAGGGTGTGAGTGAGTTACTAACCTTCTTGATTTGTATCTAATGCCCATGAGAGATACCAAGATTCTCGTGATTTTTCTCTTGCTTCTCTTTCATATTTTTCTAGTGTTCGTTTATCAACCATTCCTGTGAGAGACATAATTTGACCACCGATGGTTGATTTTCCAGCATCTGAAATAATTGAAATGAACATCATTGTATGGTTGTGTTGAGAATTTATATCACAATTTTTATTTTAGAGCTGGTAATTTCTCATTAAAGGCAGCAATAAGGGGAGAAATTATTGACTATAAAAAAAGAGTACCACCTGAAGGCAGGAAGCATTGAAACATTCATCATTTAAATGACTCAAATTCTATAAATTAAACGCGAGTCATTTTTAATGACATGAGGTCTAAATGTCAAGAGACAAAAGCAGTCGTAAAAAATAAATTCAATACTAACCGACGTGTCCAATAAATACAACATTGATATGCTCCTTCTTGCTTCGAGTGTCTTCAATCCTTGGGGGTTTTTTCTTTATTACTTTTCTCATTTCTTCTACTTCATCTTCCTCCTGAAATTTAAAAGACAAGAATTAATGAATCAGAAAATAAAATTAGTGTCTCGGATAACTTGAAAAAATGAGAAAACACCCCCCATGCTTATTTCTAATAGATTATTTTTATTTGAGCAAGTTCACTAAATGGCACCCGTAAGGTGCCTTCATCATCTGTGATACTGTTTTCTGACAAATCATACCAGTGTCCTGTAATTTTAACGGGTACGTCTTCTGGATGTTCCTTCGGTCAAAATTCACCCAGTTAGAAAAACCTGGCTCTCCTAGAGCATAATATGAAAAAGCTGAGACCATAGTCGATTGCAACAATTTAATTGTAAGGTTTAAACGGTGGCGGTGCTTAGTCTGTTAGTTAATAGAATAATTTGACAAAAGATAAGAAAATTGCATACTTCTCCTTCTCCATCATCAGGGTCCTGGTCAGGAGTGAGGAGGGAGTCGTCGGCTTCTGCTTCCCAACTGTCAGCAGTTGGGGACACGCCGCCTCCCCCATCCCCTTCCCCTCCCCCACCGCCGGCGGCCGGTGGCACAGGGGGTGGCTCTTCCACCCGAGGGCAAGCCATGACTTCTGTTTCGGCACCTGCGCCTACATTTGCAATATAAGTCATGTAAAAAAATTCTCAATCCTCACAATATGAATACCATGCGTATCTACCAAAATCTATATAACATTGCTACAAAACTTTTGATGTAATATTAAGAAATTCTACATGTTTTCTAACGAGCACTAAAAAATATATTTCAGGATGATTTTCAATTGCATTATTTACGCTGTGCTCATATAGACATAGTGAAAGAAACGAGTAGATAAATTTATATGCTCGACAACCCGTGCGTAATCAGGGGATATACAAAGTTTCTGATTTTATAAACAATTTATTTGACATATTCGAGAGTGAAAATGTTGCTATTGTCATTACTATACAACTAAATATAAATGTACAACATTTAACACATTTCCGAAGATTGTGGTGAACCTATGCAAGCCTTAAAATAATTCGCTTTCTGTGAATTTTCACACTGAAGCATTCGACACAAAAGGCCTTAGAAACAAGTCAGCAGTCAGAGTGGTGATTAAGGTTATTTTTGGTAAAGTCATCATAATTTGTGAGAAATGTTTTACACGTGTAGTATTTCATTTGTTCGACAATAAACATTTTATGATAGCCGAGATTATACTTCATTGATGTGCTTTGTAAAAAAATGGCCGTTATCGGAATGGATTGGCACCTTAAAATTGGAGCCGATCGATGCAAGTGTAAGATTTCTAATGACTTTGCAGGCTTGCTTGCAGAATGAATGCAGTGAGCTCTCGGAATATATTATATTTTTACCAAGCGTTGAAGAATACTATAAAGTTAACAGTACTTGCGACAAGTAGTTGAACTACTGACAAATGAAACTCAGTTATCTTTACAGTATTCCACTCTAAATAGAAAAACGTTATCTCTTCCGGCCATTTCCAATATGCTGAGAAATAATTGATATGGATAGTCTTAGACACGCCGCATGTAAACCAATAAATAAGGTTGGGTGGTAAATTCTGATAAGCGATGCGATTGTGAGGACTGATCTGATCAGTGTCATGTAACTAACACTCTGGGAATGAAATTCTGTCTCAATGAAAAAAGGTAAGCGAAGCATCGGTCAAAACATATTTAGCAATGGTAATCATTGAAAAGATAGGTAAAACGTAATACAGCATGCCAGTAGTAGATAATAAAACATTGAACCTAGATACAATTCAAATACAAAAAAATACGTGTAGCAAAATAATCTAATCTACTCTACCTAATAATCATGTTTATTGAAAAACAAGAGTTTAATTTTTAACACTAAAATTAATGTTTCAACAAGAACATTTAATATTGCAATGGTTGCGTAGTAGGTATGTGTAAAAAAACATAAGCTTAATTTGACATGATTCAAGCTAACAAAATAAATACAATATAATATAAGAACGATGCGCAACAACATAAATTTAATAAAAAGTATAGGATTTTTTTTTAAATGTTAAATTGCTCACCAAAGAGTCTTCTATTTAAAATTTGAGTCTAAGACTACCTATTTTGGTCTATTCATTACAGCTACTTGAGATTGGATTCCAGAAAAAGTAAGGGAATGAAAACTTATCTAAGAACGTTTATTTTGTAACATCTGTTCAAGATTCAAACACGACTTGTAATAATATTCAAATCAAATCCAAATTACAATTTCTCGCAACCAAAAGTTAGTTCTATTGGAATAAATATTTCAAGATAGCTCATATGAGTAGTTTTAGTTTATTTAATTCATTGATATTTATTAGTTGTAGAGGCATATAAATCATTTCCATAATCGGTGGCGATTTATTGTATTTTCTGTACAGTTGCAATATTATTATTGCATAATCACTTTGGTTAGTATTAACCATGAATCATTCCATCTGTCACATTGATAGTAATTTGACAGTGCAATGTAAAACGATGACTGTTTTGGAGCATGAAACAATCCAAGTGTAATCTCGCAAACTGTTACGGACCATATTGTTGCTGAGGGAAAACAAAAGATACCAAGCAAGAAAAGCTAGTCTACAAAACTTCTAAATTGGACTGGAAGAGTAAATCTATGTTTAGGAAGTAAAACTAAGCAAAGCCCATCTCTTAGTCTTCTGAATTTAAATTTATTACAACACATTAAAAACGTGGGAACATTGGAGCGGTTTGTTTATAACGAGCATACTCGACAACGGTAAAGATAGCTTAGAATCTTATATGAAAGATCGTGTATTTACAGCACACAATAAAACTTTGCGATCAAAGCCAAATAAAAAAAAAATGGTTCCATGGATATGACGTGCGTTGTGGGGGTCGAAACACAATAAGCAAGTGTTTTTTTTACTTAGAGAATGATTTAAAATAACAAAGCAATATGGCTAAAGTTGTACTTAAATGACAATGAATCATAAAAAAACTAATTATAAATTATGAAACATATCATTGATGTGATATTGCACAAGTCCACATAGAGTTGATAAAAGCTATTCAGGCAAACTTTTTTGACTTAAATATATCCGAAATTTTTGAATTACTAAGTATAGGTAGATACTAAAACAAATGAATACTAATCAAAACGCATTCCAATAGAAAATATTGCACCCAAAACATTATTCGCAAACTACTGATAACGTAGCACCATGCTTTCAAATCTAGGTGATAAAACATATTTGTGAAACTATTCATTTGGACATGCATGCTGACATGGCATACGATAATTTGAAATGTATTTACGTCTACGCGAAAGAGATGTTTCATTTTTAAAAAATGGAACAATGGTAAAATTTTAGGATGAAACGTTTCTGTCAAATAGTGACTTGAGAAACTTTAGAAATGTGACAGATGAAGATTTTGGCGAAAGCGTCTGTCACAACTGTTAGACAATAAAGAAACACTCGATTGGTTATTAAATTTACTATTAAGACGTAAAAAACAAAACCATATGCGGAGTTTAACGCCTGCTTCTATGCGACAAAATTGATATCGTAGCCACCTTGTCAAATGTAGAGTGACAAAACAGACTAACCGTTCATTACAGGGCTTTCGGCAGAGTTTGTGGATTGAGATTCTGATTTTTGGGATGCGGTGGGCGAATCCATATTGTCATTATCCGTGGAGGGTACACCGAAAGAAGGCACAAATTCCACAGCATTTACATTCAACGTGGAAAATTTTGCAGATAAGTCATTGGGGTCTGACGAACTCGCTTCCCCGACTACGCTGTCGGCTTGCGTTTCCCACGAATCGGGAGCGCCGTTATTTGACATTTTAATAAATCTGCTAATAGTTTTCCTTCACAACACCGCACTGACAATTAATTCACCTTTAATCGCACCCTAATGAATCCGCGTGTGTCCTCACCATAGACCGGAAGTTCATGGCAGATGAGCAAAAAATGTACAATTCATCAAGTAAACGTTCATCATTCGAAAGTTAGCAAAAAGAAATATAAAAATACAACAGATATTTTTAAGATAATTGAAATCACTTAATATTTAACAAAATTCTTCATGTATTTTATGTAGTTCACCATATGACTAGTACATCCGGAACGAGTTTATCTATAAAGTTTGAAGAATTTTAATATTTATCACAATATATCGATCATAACTCGATATAACAAGTTAAATAGTATAAACATAAGTTACAAGTTTGATTAAATAAAGAAATAAACTGAAAATAATTACGTACTATACATCAATGATATAATTTCTCGCTGACTATGGATAGCTCCGTGGCGATTCCGAATCTGACTATGTCAGAAAGAGAAAGCCAACATAAGGAGAATTTATTATTGTTGCGCGGTATTTTTGAATTGCCACATTGCACTTGACGATCACGATAGCGGCGGCGATCGTGGTTTGTGTTAGTGAGTGGAACAATTATTTTCAAAGGAGCGACCGGTAATTTTTCCGAAACAAAAGTAAGAAACTAGTTCATACGTAATTTAAATATTTATTTGAATTCTGTAAACAATATTATTTCATAGCTTTCGCCGCAATGTAATGCAGTTTCTTATTATAGTATTAATTTAGGCACAGGTATGGTGTCATATTAGCACAATATATTTGAAATAAAAGATAATTTAAAAGGTTAATTTAAAATTATTACTGTTATCTAAATGTTTTGAAAATATTGTAATACATCATAGCTTTAATTACAATATTTGTGTTCATGTAGTATTAAAACAATTTTCTCAAAAAGTAAGGAAGGGTTGCTTGTTATACCTTTAGGTATTTTATTAAAAAACCGTTTTTATAATTAATTTCAGTTATCTTGAACAATGGCGGCGTTTAGAATTCACGAAGATCACGAAAATAATATTGTTCGCAATCCAAAAATAATTGACTGCAGTAAAAAATATCCAAATATACCCGGAAAGACAGTGATTGAAAATAAATTAAATAAAAACAGGACAGTATTAGGACAACTTACAGAATCAAATGCAATAAAAAACGATAAATGGTGTAAAGATATTTCAGTGTGTGTAAGTAAAATTATCCATTTGATCCTTTTTCCCAGTTGTGTTTTGGTTTTTGTAACCACTAAGATAGCGTAACAAAACAACAGTCCTTGAAATCTGGCTTAAAAAAGTTGTAATAGCTTATTGAAAATTTATATATTATCGGTATGCTCCAAGAAGTCATTAATTGAAAATTTGGTCATAACTGAGTTACATTAACCTAATTTCCTTTAATAAAAATCTTTTATTATTTTTATTATAATGCCATTCCACCAAGTATTGACAGTGAACACCTTAAAAGTGACTAATTTCCTTTTTTCCTTTTTTTGAATAAACTTAAAAAGTCTTTTAAACATACCTTGTTGTATTTCATGTATATACCGGATTAAAAGACATCATTATCAAGCTCATGTAGTTCTTTCAACATAAATTCTAATGAATTTTTGCATCAAACCGACATTTGAGGGTATTACTTGCAAACTCAGCTCATTCCAAAGTTGTTGAAACATGAGCAATGAATGTAATTCAGAAGATAAAAATAAATTTTGGAAGTATTTTTAGAAATTAGTCATAAACATGGCTTGACAACATCCAAAATATCATTCCAAAGTAATTTAAGACGAAAAAATACTTTCAAAATGTACTTTGTTTTAACCATTTTGGAATAAGCCCTCATTTGTAATTTGAAATAAGTTTGAGTGATTTTTTGTAATCGTAGATATTTTTTTTTGTTTGATTCGATCTATGAGTTTCTAAGTACTGGGCTGTAAACGTACAGTAAACAGAGCCTAAGGTATTGCACCTTTGAAAAACGTTTAGGGCATTTACTCAAAAAAAAAGTTGTTAAGTGTGTACTTTGTAAATTGTTGAATTTCGTTTTATAGAAAGAAGTTTTTTATATCATGAAAATTTTGCCTAAATAGAGTTAGCTTGTAGTTTGCAGATTAAGCAGTCGATTTACTTACTTTGAAATTCATGTAAAAATATTCCCTTACAGTATTGACTGTACTTTGGATAAAAAAGTAAATGAGCAATAATATATTTACATTAAACATATAAAATTAAGATGCAGATAAAAATTCTAGTTAGATTATATTTATTGAAATAAAAAGTTTATTATTTTTTAAAAAATATCACAGGTTATATGACTTATATTACCGTTCTTCCATTACAATTTTGGTTATATTAGATGAAGAGTTTTATTTATTCTTTAATGCAGTGGTGCACAAGCTTTTTGAAAAAAGGGCCAATTTATTCATTTTCTAATTTTTGTTTTTATTTTCTATTCAATTGTTATATAATTTTCACGAATACTAATACTTCAATCACTCTCCACTCCGCATTATGTGCATATTTGTATGAAGTGTTTTTTTCTGTTAAGGTTTAATCAGTACACCATTTCAATAGATTTTTTTTATTAATAACAGTGATTTTTTATTATCGATTTAAAAACGTCGTGCACTGACAAAATTCCTGTAGAACTAACACTAAAATGCGTGTTTTGAAAACAATAATCTAAAAATATACTACACCTGCCCATAGGTGACTTATTGTACAAAGATTAATTTCGGTTACAAATCGCGTGAAAATATAATTATATTAAAGGTTGAAAAATAGCATTAAGTTTTCTGTCAGTGACGATTCAGATTACATACCTTTGCTTCTGCATAATTTGTTTTCATATCACGCAGAGATTTTTATCATATTCAATGAAAAGTTTGGTGATAAAGTACTTGTTATTTTGAGCCACATGCGGCCCACGGGACGCGGTTTGTGCATCACTGTTTTAATGCGATCGTTTAATTAAAAAAGTGAATGTCTTAATATTTTGCAGTGACCAGTAAAATTATTATTTCAAGAAAATTCAAATATGCAATATTTCTTATGTTTTAAAAATGAAATCCTATTTGATATCTTTTATTATCAGAATGTTCTAGTACTCGAATCTAACAACTGTCGTCAATCAAAAGCATTAAGTAAAGAAGGGAATAACGCTGTAGTGCCAAAAAAACGCAATGACCAATACCTTTTCAACCAAACGTGTTCCTTGGTACCGCAACTCGACACTTTGTCTGTTGAATATTTTGAATCACCACAATCCGACAATGACATTGTTCAACCAATGTCAGTTGACTATTCTTCAACAAGTTTGAATATTCAGCAGGTTGACCATCCTTACCAACAGGTATATATGAATAACATTTACATTCAAAATTACTGACTTTGACTTTATGTACGTCTTTATTACAAGGCATCAAACTCTGCAGGCCCCTACAATTTTATCGCTTGAGACAAAATTTATTTACAGGAGTTTGTAATTAAAAAATGGTTCTATTTACTTCATTGATATTGTACAAGAATCTTTGATGATATTTCTGCTTTGCGGGGCCCTAAAGACTTTAAAGAGCAAGAGTACTTAAGCAAACATTTGCGAAAGTAGTTGTCTGAGGATGCCTCTGAAAGAGGCGAAACACGTGTCACATTTTGTAACACAGTACGTGGAATAATCTAAGTTATTTTTATTTTATATTAAAATGAACTTCCACAAAGTTACCGCCGAATCCATCGAAAGTAGCATAATAAGGCTTTAAGAAAACCATGCACCATAGATATTTCACAGTTTAATTTAATAAAATGGGACCAGATAAACTTTTAACTGTTTTTAACTGAACTTCAAATCAATTGAAAATCCTTAGCAGCTGACTAAAACCTTTGCCGTTTTTTTATTATTAAAAATGATGCAATATGTACGGTTTCTGTTTTTTTTATTATTTTAGCTTTACTGTCTGGTTACGCCCAGAAAAAAGTTTCTTAATTGATTTTCCTCACCTCGGGAAGGAAAGAATGTAGTAAAAATATGCCGGACAAAATACAAACGTATAAGCTTTTCGCTTTAAATTATTATAAATGACTAACTACATACTTTTGGTTTTACATAGCGCTTTTATCTCTCATCAATCATTTTTCCTAACATATGTAAATTAAAATTGTTACTTTAATTTCATTCCAATTTATGGATAGATTAAAATCTATTATTTGAATGGGTTTGCTGGTGAAATTATTAAGTTGAATTTGCACTCTTAGCGAACCTTGAACATAATATGATGATGTATTTCTACAGATTACAGTTAAGCACTGTTATTTATTTATTAATTTTTCTAGGATATTTTAAAATACCTCTTGAAAGCAGAAGGGAGTCATAGACCGCATCCATTTTATATGAATAAGCAAAAAGACCTAACTGACAGTATGAGAGCTATACTCGTTGACTGGTTGGTTGCTATAAGCGATGAATACAACCTAGTCCCGGAAACACTTTTCTTAGCCGTTTCTTACATTGACAGGCTGCTCAGTAAAATGTCTGTTGTGAGTATAAATTTATTCAAAATTGAAAATACATCTGCAAACTTAGCCTATACATTATATACAGTAGACTAAAGTTATTCATAAAAATATTTTCATTGCCGAGCCAAGCTTTAACATCTAGGCTACAGAGCCCTACAAATGAGTGATATAAGTGTTTTTAATAGATTCCATCAAAGTTGCAACTTGTGGGTGTAGCAGGAATGATGATTGCTGCTAAGTACGAAGAAATTTATCCACCAGGTATTAATTTAATTCAGTACATTTTCTAAAATATTTAGTATAAAAATAAAACTTTCAAATGGCTAACATCTATTTGTAAATATCTAGATATTGCAGAGTTCTCATATCTTACAAACAGTACATACACGACTAAACAAATTCGATGCATGGAAAAGTTAATGCTCAGAGTGCTATCCTTTGATTTGACTACGCCTACCGTGCAAACGTTTATTGATGAATTTACTGTCCAAACAAATATGTCCAACGATGCCATGAACTTGGCAATGGTAAAAAAATTTTCATTACTAAAACATTTCATTAGTCAAATCAAATAATTTTCTTTTCTCTAAAACAACTAATATTTGCAATAATAATAAATATTTGATCACATATGTTGACTGCCGCAATGATATTTTCATGTAAGATTGAAACAATTTATCCTTTAGTTTATTAGTGAACTCTGCCTGGTGGAGAGCGTTCAATTCATACAGTACCTTCCATCCGAATTAGCAGGAGCATCGTTAGCTTTGTCGAGAGATATACTTGATGAGAGCGAGGTTTGGCCCCAAGAGTAAGTAACATCTAAAACCTTTCTTTTATTTTCTGATGTTTGTGACTATTCAGCGATGGGCTGCCAATATCTTAACAAGGGGCTCGGTAAATCTCATACATTTTTTTAAATCTATGTCCGCTCCCAATGTGGAGTATATGGCATACTAATGGAGGCATCACAGCAGTTTTTTTTACGAGAACTGTTTGTTACTCAGTCGATCAATCTCTCTTTTCCAAAGAATAGGTATTGAAGAATATGGCTAAGACAGTACTAGTGATAAACTAATCGCTCTCGTAACGCACAGTTGAATTGAAGGATCGAAAGGGTAGGAGAGAATTTTTTGACATCACAAACGCCACTTGTTTCATAATAAAATTTAACCATTTACAGAAATTGCAGTTAGATGCAGATTTGATCTAAGACGAATGGTTTTCTTATCTTAACAAGGGACTCGCTGACCTTGCCGAAATTTAACAAGGGGATCGCGCGAGCCCTCTCCAGCCCATCCCTGTGACTATTGATTATTGATGAGTTTTATACGAGAGCGCACATGGGATAGATTAAGAAATGATTTAAAATAGATTGCGAATTATTCCCACGATGTTTGAGAAATTTAGTTTTGTCCTTATTTTTTGACAATGAATTAATTCTTTTGAATTTAAAAAACAAAAAAAAATGGCATTAAAGCTAATGCCAAACCATCTAATATTTTAAAGTTGAAAGATCATACTCTAACCAACTAGACTTCAGTGGGCACCGGACATGAAGCGATCTTTAATTCAAATGCTCACAGTGAACTACTGAAAGTTAAAATCAAAAAAAGAAAGTCAGCCTTTGAGTTCATATGTAAGATACAGATTTTGAAATCAGACATTAAAGTTTTATGTGAGAATTAAGATATTTCTGGTGTCTTTTTTCTTAGCAGTTTTTTCGACTTTTACTAAATAGCATATGAATTAACATACAAAGTTAACTTTTGTACATGTAGTCAAAAAAACTTTCGGTGTTTGATTTTAACTCTGAAAAAGTCCGGCCGCTGACTCATAGATGCTCAAAAAAAAGGTCATCTGTTGATAACTTTTTCAAATCAAATCAAATATGATAAAAAATAATCACAACTCAAGATACTGTCTGTCTGAAGATGCTTTTCAACATAGTGTTACTCATACTGCAATCTTATTCATTCTATTTAGTCAATACATTTTGATTTTTTTATTGAAATAATTATTATTTATTCATTATACACTCATTTTTAAATAATATGTATTGAATAGATAAAACGGAGAAGAAAATATAAAATTTACAACTTTGTTAAAGTGATTTTACTTTTCATAATAAAACAACCTGTCCTAAATTACAGAGTTGAAGACATTTCGGGACATACTTTGGAAAAATTAAAGCCTATCATAAAACAGCAACACAAAGTGTTTGAAGACTCACCAAATAAATCCTTACAAGCTGTTCGGTTAAAGTTTGGCAAAGAATCTTTCAATGGTATAGTCGATTTGAAATTTCGTAAATGGGCCGATTATGAAACTGAGATGGATTCGTAAATGATTGATCAATATTTGCAGGTTTAGTAATTGTTTGATTTTACATGTTTACATGCATGCTCGCTGTACAAATGAGTAACTTTTAGAAATATATTGTTATTTAGATTTAGATATAAAACCATACAATGTTTACAAATTTACAAAGAATTCCCTGTATTAGGTTTTGATCTTTTTGTTTTTAAGTGTTTTAATTATTTATAATTTATTTAATATTAGAAAATATTGTTAGATATTTTTTTAAAAGAGAGCTATGTGACTGTTAGATTTTTAAATTAATATTTATTTGACAAAAAAATAATGTTAAAATTATCCAGTGATTTCATGCAAGAAACTGTGTCGAAAGCCAGGGCATATTTCAATTTTACTTAATTTAATCTTATATCTGCCCATCCTTTAGAAATACAGGATCAGGTTTCGGGCCACTCACAATATGAATATTTTGGATAAAATATATTTCAATACTGACTTCACTTTCTTAATTCTTAGGTGTGAGAGTGCAATTTGCGTTTGATGGCTAGGTAGAGATGGAGTTGAAATAGTTTTACTATATTTATTCTTCTATAATAGCTATTTTATTACTACTAGATTATATTATACCACAACCACGAGTGATAAACAAACTTTATCAATCAACATCCCTCAACACAAGTATAATTAGTAGTAAAACTACTAATTGGGGCTGACTCGGCAGCCGGTGAAAAAGATTTATAATTTTATAAAAAAATTTGAAATCTACCTTTTTTTTGACCTTCAGATTTCAAACAGTAGTAAATTATTTCATACCGTTATTGCTATTAACAGTGCTTGAGATTTTTACAAACTCTCAAATAAACAATCGGAAGAGAGAGTTAATTCTTAAAAGCACTGGCCTTTTGATTTTTTTGCACTCAGTATGAGAACTACATAGTTTAACAACTCGCTAAAATATTTTTTCAATAAAATTCTCTTTCTCTTGAGGCTTCAACAATTTTGAATTAGAGGATTCTTAAATAGGTTCTGGAATTTATATTACATAAAGAAAATCGGTTTTCTAAGGTTTGACTATTTAAGAAAATATTGATTTATTTTAACACAAAATGATTGTATCATTGTTTTTACGAATATTTATCAATATTAAAAAAAGGAATCAACAGCGCACACTTAAAATAGTTATCATTTTGGAAGCCTGATCAATCATGCTTAGATAATAAGTCTTCAGTTTACTAGTCAATCCTTAGTCGAAATGTTAAGTATTTGTATGTTTTGTTATATGTTGAGATAAATTTTAAGTTGACCTGTATGTTTAATGCACGTATTTAATGTACTAAAGTAGTAGGGGAGACATGTCGGTAGAGTCTGAGAGAAGACTGTCTGAAATTGTGAAAAATGAATTTAGTTTTAAAGAAAACAAATGTATTTTTGTCTACAGGGAATACAAATTTAATCATGCAAGTATTTTAGTGACTTAAAATGATATTTGTATTGAATGCAATGACTGATATTTAAGTGTTGACAGATTAATAAAAGGAGGATGAATTCAAAAATATAATATGAAAGTGACTAGTTCTATAACAGTCATTGTATTTTGTATTCACAAGTCAATTATTTAATGTCTTTCATTGAATACACCAGTGAAATAAAGATTTTATTTAAAAAAATAGTTTTATTATTATTTATTCATGCCCTTTGTAAATTTTCTAGATTTAAAAGAAGACAAACCATTTTGTTTTCAAGATCATGGTGTATGAACGGAACCATCTTGATAAAAAAAGCCAAACTCTGTAATTTATAATTTTTTTAAAAATCTTAATCTGCAAATTACCAATCAAAATAAAAGAAATTTTGCAGTAATTATATGAAAGGTATTTGAAATTCCAAAAAGTTGAAAGGTACAACTTTTTATATCTTCGAATGAAAGATGTTTAATTTTTAAAACGATTAGCACCATGTATTTTATACTTTTTGACAACTTCTTAAACAGCTGCAGACTTTAAAACGAATTATCTCGATAGTGATGTCAATTTTACATACTAGATGCAGTTTTTGTCATTTTCCAATTTTTCTCCACTACAAGGTTATATAGTATGTAACATTCTTTGGCAAGAGATTTGAGCTGCAATATCAATATTTACTAAGCTATAAAAATATGTGTATTCTTACCATTAGAAAATAAAATGTAAATATTATTGAATGAAAAAAAATAAGAATTGTACGAACGGTATACTAATTACGATTTCTTTCAATATTTATTTTATCATAAATAATAAAATTAACTTGAATCTCAAAAAGAAGCTAATTTCAAAACATGTTTTTGCTCACCTGTAAAATTGTTTCAACAACGGATATAACTCTTTGCCACCCAGAACTGATCTGTGAACTGCTGAACTGATGGTTTGTTGAACACGATTAAAGTTTGTATGCACTTACCATATAATATGAAGATTGGGCTTGTGTGCGGTTGTTTTGTTCCAATTCCAAAATCTAACCAATATTTTGTCTTTCATCTCATACTTATTAATTCAATGGCTGCCACAGACGAGATATCTCATAAAATTTTACATGTTCAACACGCCAGGGACAAGTTATCTCGTCAATAACTAATTAAATTAATAGTTGCAAATTATAGCCGGTGTGCAAGGTAATTACTATTAATTATCTTCAGCTAAAAGGCTAAATAAAATATTGTTATAATAAAAGAATAAAGAACACTTCAATCTAAAAAAAAACATTTATTACCAGAATAAAACTTCTACAAGGTATGCTTGAGAACTATGTTGTATCTACAAAATATTTTTAAGACCTCTTTATCACAGGTAATTTATTTTTTACATTCATATTTTCAATAAAATATATTTTTTTATATAAAGCGTAAAATTTGTTTTGAAAAACAATAAAATTATACAATTATATTTGGCCTACTCCAAAGAAACGAGATCGTAATATTATTAATACAGTATGAATGAAAAATGAATCTAAAACTGTCAGTATTATGTTTAAATAAATGCAAATAGTATTGAAATGAAAAAGTAAAACCATAGCTAATTTTGAAAAGACTGATTGTGCCTGGTGATATAAGTTATGTAATTAATTTTCTCAAGATAGCTACACAAAGTGTAAGTTATCATCCCGAGAACCCTGCATGACTAAAATTCTAAGGATTCTTATTTGATACCCAAGTACATTAAATAGCAGGACTATGGTAATCTTTTAAAATAAATTGTAGTAACATTAATTTATTCTAAATGAGACTGAATGAATACTCTTATTTTTGTTGATATTTTTGATAATCAGTGAGTTTTAAGACAAATGTCATTAATCAAAACTCTGTAGAGATATTATATTGAATATAAGTTTAGTAATGGATACGTAGAGAAATAATCTTAATATCCATAACAGTGTCAATCTTGAAAACTAACTTCATTACTAAAAACCTATATGTTGAATATTTGTAAATATTATAATGTATGTAGTAAATATGTAAACATATTTGTAAATATTATTAAATTTTCAGATTATGTTTAAAAACAAGGATTTTGTTTCCGTTTGTGACTTTGACTCAATATTTAATAGAATGTTGATGTTAAAATTCTTACATCATGGAATGTATATTCAGAGTGAAAACAGTAAAAGTGTATTCAATTTAGTATAACAAGTTATTTATAATCTTAATTAACAATTAATTCTTCTGATACCATAAATTATCACTAAAGGTGGATAGGTACTGTTTTGGCATAGGAGATCAGAGGAACTATATTCGAAAAATATTTTATTTTTCTAAAGCTACCAGGTGAATGGATAATGATATAAAATTAATTAGAATATATAATTATTTTATAAATCATTAAATACATTTAATTTATAGAATACCCTAGTTGTCATATCTCTGAAAATAATAAAAATGTATATACAGTGATTCCAAAAATTGGATCCATCCCTGAATGTACATTTGACTCTCATTTAAGAGTGATTTTTGCAGGCCCATTTCATTTAGATATTTGTTAGATTTTTATACAATCAACAAAATGTCTAGGAGGGTCCCACCTGTATGTTTTTTCCAACAGTTTAAATGTGTGCGAGAATAGCAAAACATGTATTTTATTAGCAAACAAGACATAATTTTGAGATTTACAATAAACATAGCAAATACAAACTACGCAGGCAATTTTTTTTTTTATAAAATATACTTTTCTTTTACTTCGAATTTACAGTTTACATAAGTTTTTTGTCACTTGTTTGAATTTTCACTGTATATATATATATATCTTTGAATTTACTTTTTTTTAAGGATTTATAATAATTATCCCTCGATTGGATGTATTTAAAAGAAGAAAAAAATGTAAAACAGTAATGTAAAAAGATAAATCAATTTTTAATGTATTATGTTGAAGACAGTTCATTTTAATTGAATCTGTCAATCACAAATTAGTACTGAGAAAAAAATGAGACCATTTTTAAATAAAAAAAATCATAATTTGCATCTTAATTTATAGGAAAAGAACCAATCTGAAGATGCTTCTCAAAGAGGCGAAACACATGTCACAAGTAGTCACACCACTTGTGGAAAATCAATGATATTAATTAAAAAATATTTTCTACAAAGTTACCGTCAAATCCATTGAAAAAAATCAAAAATAGAACCTGCTGCGATTTCTCTTCTGGAGAAATACTGATACATTAAAGAACTCGAAATTAAAATGTTTGCTTAAAGTTGAGTTGGATTTATAAAAGTTTCATTTTGCAAATAATTGGAATAGCATTTTGCAAATAATTGGTTTTGATTGGTATCGCCATACATATATGTATGGCAAAATATTTCTTGTCATCTATTTATTATGAATCGCCATCCTTATATTTTTTATTGCAAACAATTTATTTTTGTTAAAAGGTTAATATTTGTAAAAAAAAATCGGTAGCTATATAATATTGAACGTTAAATTCGATTTTGGCTCGATTCCCTTCCTGGAGTCAACGTCGATAGAGACCACATGCCCACAGATGAATGCAAGAAAGTCTAGGTTCAAATTGGAAGTAACAGCTTTTAGAAAAAATATTTAACAGTAGTGAATAAGTAAGTTCATTAACACTTTTAACTGTTTTATAATTTAAAAAATATGTTTCTGTTTTTTATTTTTGTAGTAATAGTAAAATAATCGAAATATACGAAAAAACCTAATTTAGTAAAAAAAAGTCACTACTCAAAGAGTTGGCCATTTTGTAAAATAGACAATGTTAGAATATCAATCTTAAGAATAATTAAGCGGAAAAATACAAGTATTTTGACAAGAAGTAGCTGCATAATGTTATTGAAAATCTTAAATAACATTGTGATAAAATAAAATTTGTACTCACTTATTATCTAAACAATTACAAAATATAAAGATCTGATATATTCGAGATAAGAATCAATACTAAAACGTATAAAAATAAATTCCTTGTATGAATGGTGTTTAGCAATATTGTATTGAATAACAATTTTTTCCAAGTTCCTAATGATCCACGATAGAAACATATTGTTAAATGAGTATCATATCGTATTGAACAATTTTTCTAATGACAAATATACCTTTACCGCGCTAAGTCACAGAATAATATTCCATCAATATTTATTTTTTTCGTGTCGTGGAACATATTTCAGCTAAACACCATGCCTTGATGATAGGATAGAAGGTTTTGCTATATGCAAAACTTGTATAATTGTAAAAAAATATAAATCTGCATATTAATAATCTATAAAATAAAATACAGATGAAAGAACTTCTGTAAAGAAAGATGGAAGACGATAAACCAGCAAAATTTATGTTTACTTAACACATTAATTACGGGGAGTGGTCATGGCAAATTTAACAAATGATGGAAGAAATGCATTTTTATTTGAAATGTCGCAGCTTTTAATGTTTCTGATAAAATGTTAAGATGGCTTTATTTTATATAATTATGCTGATCATAGGAAATAGAAAAAAAGGAACATTTCACATACATCCGGCACATTAAAAACTGGTAAAAATAATTTAACTGGATGGCTGCCACAGACGTGTCATCAAATTTTTCGTGGTCGACACGAGAGATGAGTTATCTCGTAAATAATTAATTTAATTAATGATTGCAAATTATAGCCGGCGTGCTTAGGTACAGACATTTTTTTCTACGGCAGCCAAAAGGTTAAAGGGAGTCAAAAAGTTAATATGATACGACGATTCCATGTCTCCCGATACTAATGTGTTAAGAGGTATTTCTTTTTATAAAAGTGTCACTTGTCCCATGTTATCTGCCATTACCATGTCCATAACGACTTGGAAGACGCCTTGGATGTTTGAAGTGTCGGTGGCAGTAGTAAAGTGTGGAAAGACAAGTTTGTTTTCATTTTTGTTCTTCAAGGAGAATTCCGCTTGGATAAACAAAGCTGCACTGTCGACATCTCTATCAGGACCTTAAGATTAAAGGGTTTAGGTTAGTGATATCAAACATAAATAAATATAAAGCAAGTATTTATAACTATAATAATGTGCAATTTTGTAATTACCTTTATAATGGGGGAAGTAATTTCGAAGGTGTCGCCCGGAATGTAATATTTTGTCTCTGAAGAGATCCAGCTTATTAAAGAACAGAACGAATGAAGCGTCAGAAAAAAATCGGTTATTGATAATCTGCGAAAACAGGTTCAAGCTTTCGTGCATTCTGTTGACAGTAGGATCCTCCTGAAAAGAAAAGCTGATTAATTCTAAGCCGTAAAAAGTTGTCAAGTTTATGAAATATATCTCGTAATCGACAACCCTTTTCATTCTGTATTTTTTTTCAAAAAGTTCTACCAAGTCCATAATGGATTTACAGTAATATTTCAGCAGAACAATATTTTCATTTTTTTTTAAGAATAAAACTTGATTTATAGCATAGCTGTGGTCTAGTACAATTTTCTCTTAATTTTAAATTTACTGTTACTAACAATACAGATGAGTGGAAAGGAAGATAACGGTGACAAGTGTCACCGTTATCAAATATAAGAATAATGTATGATAAATATGTATTCAATTAAAGTAAACTACATGGTAAAGTACTTACAACAAGGGTCATATCATAAGCACTTAGGGACACAACAAATAAAACAGCTTTTACATCATCGAAGCAGTAAATCCATTTTCGTCTTTGCGAGCGTTGGCCTCCAACATCAAAAACGCTAAAAATAATCAATTATTTGATTCTTAAAAACAACCAAAATAAAATATTACAATAAGCGTGGCGGCGAGTAAACACTGGAGATTATAAGATATCATTATCTTTGTAAAAATGGAGATGGTTATAGAATTTAAAATATTTAAAACATTTTCCTAAATACCATTACTCGTTTAATAACTGTAATGAAAAATAATTATCAATAAATAAGTCAGCATTTAGTGTTCAATGAATTTTTATTATTTTCAGTATCATAAATACTTTTATATGGATTTGTATTTGTTTTCCATAGATAAACTAGAAGAGATGGATTAAACATAAATGATCAATGGATGACGAGTATATTTTTTAATAAAATATAGAAAAATCGCAAATTTTCTTAATAAGTTCCCAGCGGAACCTAAGCGGAAGCAGTATATTGTTTTTCTGAAGTAATTTTTTTGACGTAATATTTTGTCAAAGTATTTTTAATACCTGATAACAACATCATCAATATTAAAGTGAGTTTCCATAATTCCTGTAGTGCGAACACGTGCTCTTAGGACATCAGTTGGCGTCGGGACATATTTGTCATCAAGAAGTCTATCCATATTTTCAAATAAGCTGAAAGATAGAAATTACCATGATTAATTATTAAGGATGAAAAGAGAGAGTTTTGAAGTAATGTTAAGCTAAGGGTGTAGAAATGTTCACAGAAAACTATTTATACAAAAATAAAGCAGGCAATTCATTCCTGGATTTGGAGATGGTTTTGATATCATGTTCACCAATATTTGCCTGTCCATCCATCAATAACTTTGTTATGCGGTAGGTTCATTTAACTTAACAATTTTCCTCAGCAACATTAGACTTCAAATAACCATTATTAAATGTTTTATATAAAATCAATATTAAAGCAATGTTTTAGTTGATCTCAGTTTTCTTACTCACAATCAGTTCTCTTTAAAATAATTAGTGATTAAAAACACAAAAACTGCTTAATTACGCTGAATGATAAAAAGTAAATTTTTAATGATCGCATAGTACTAAAGTAATTGATAGAGATCAGTTGTGTGCTGTGAATCTTCCTCTTTCTAACTTAATCGCAAATGAAATGAAGGGTGTGAGGGAGATAGATATAAGTGCATGTCAGATTTCGTTCTTTTTATTTTATAGATTTTTATAGATTTTACTTGCTCATTAGATTCTAATTGCTCATAGATACATCCACCACACATGAGTGGAAGAGAAAATATATTATCATTTAACTTACTATAAAGCGGAATCGTTCAGTTCATATTCATATCCTCGTGCTACTGCAAGTCTCACTCCTCTGTCTCTCCAGAGAGCCTGCAAGGCAGTAGCCACTGCCAGCATCACACGAAATTGTAGATCAAACACACTCCGACTCAGCAATACTTGTTGGGCATGTATCTGCAAAGTACAATGAAGACATTAAATATATATTTCTGCATATTATTTAAAGATAACTCAAAACGATTGTGATAGTTGGGGACACAGTGTTAAAATTGTTATATAGCTATGACAGTTTGGAGCTGATAGTGCCATGAATTCTGCATCATGAATCGCATTTTGTGTGGTGAGTCAAAGTCAAATCTAATAAGACACAAAAAATACATAAAATATTTCATCGATTATAAACTACGTTCTATCCTTAATTTTTGTGTAATATTTTTCAGTGGGTTAGTAAACGAAAAAGTTTGAAGCTTTGCTATAACTAATATTAAACTATTTTCCAGAGTAACAATACTAATTAAAAGAAGTGTTTTGCTTACCTTATTGGATGAATCCTGTAAGTTGATACGTAAGCGACCCATTCCTGTGAGAACATATTTCATTGAAGCGAGAAGGTTATCCAACATGGTTGGGCGAAATGCACTTCTCTCAGAACGGCTAAATCCATAGCTGTGAATGATTTTCATCTGTTTCACTAGCGTACTTTTTCCGCTTTCACCAGCCCCTGCAAATTAAAGATGTTGAATAGTTTAAAAGATTTTTATATTAGACAAAACCCAGGAATGTTGTCCATTTAAATGGGACTTTTGGAGTTTCATATAATTGTACATTTTAATGTTATGTAATCCATTTAAATAATGGTTTGTTAATAGTCTCACTATTTTATATAAATACAAAATCATAGCCAGTCAAAAAACTATGGAATATATACAATACATGTGGTTATTTACATTAAATCTACTTCCTTATAATAATAGAAAAAAGATAAGTCATTTGGGTACTTTTCATATCATAATCATTGATGTAACTAGAAAATCTGGGCCCCTATGCAAAAGTTATCAAAGGTCCCATAATGCCGATATTTTTAGCTACATTCTTAAATTTTTCATGCCATATGACAAGTTTACTAAAAGAAATAAATGTCTTAAAAAAAAGAACCTACTTCATAACCAATTACTTTTTAAGGGTAAATAATGCTTACCCAGGAGAAGGATTTTTATTATTTTGCTTTGCTCCTTGGCCAGATCCCCAAGCTCTTTGTCTATGTCGCTGGAGTGCCTCCTGGCTGCCTCCATCTCCACACTTTCGCGATGCAAAGTTAGGCACGCCCCCATATTGAGAATACGTTCCCATTACACGACATCGTAAAAATCCCACTATTTATTGGATTAAATAACTTAAAAAATCAATTTCTATATGAAATATAAGTTACGATGCCATCAACCGTTATTGATTATTCGTTATTTGAACACAAGACTGAATTTTTCTCAATCTTTCACCATATCATCTAATGATTTCTTCATCAATGAATATTCTCACGAGCCTTTCTCCTATTATTATTAGATATCTATCTTTTCTAACGCGATGTCATTATATACAAAAATATTCACGCTGGGGTTGCATAATATTCAAAACAGATTTTTGATGCTATTTATGGAACTTTTACGCGAGCCTGAGATCTATGTAAATAGAATATTATTGTCTCACTTTCGAAATCATAGCTTGTAAATAATGCATCAACAGTTATTCTGACAGGCGTCAGTAAATATTTTAATAAGTTGTTTATAGTAAGAACCCTTAAGCAAGATAATTGTCTATTGTATTTACCCAAAATTTATTATAAAATAAATTCATTGGTCATCAATGAAACGTGTTTATGCAAATAAAATCAAAAATATCTACCATTGAAACGATTGATTGTACCTTGAAATGGTCTTTACCAATGTTTACCAAGTTGCAAGCCAGTTTACATTATTTAAGCAGCACATCGCTGGCTATATGTACAGATCGCTATTGATCATCAAAACAATTTTTTGAAAAAAAAAATATGGAAATATTACATATTTGTTTTGAAAATAAAATATATTTTTTAAAATACTGTTTATTTTATGCTTGAAATTTTTGAGAAAATTGTGATTATTCTCCCTGTTATTCACTAAAAGACTTAATCACCGAGTCAAAATTTTATTTTTGTTTAAAAGGACGATCACTTTTGCTCAACTATTTTTATAAATGACCAATCAATCAAATAAGACATAAAATTAAAATTTGTTTTTAATAAGATAAGATTTATTTACACTTAAAAGACAAAAGCAACTTAAATAATTAATTTGAAGGCAAAATAATAATTAGGTGAATAAAAAATAGTGAAATTAAAAAAAAATATTTCTCTACCCTTTCAAATATGACTTAATAATTATATAAAATAAAGGATGGAGAGGTGCGAAGACATTTTTTCAATTAGAGACGTAGTAAAATAAAGCTTGGAGCCACTGTCCTGACTAGAAGGGCCGGGTCAGTCACAAAGTTTATTCTTATTTTTACTCTATAAAAGCCATAGATAAAATATGACACATTGCTGTCAAAATATGCAACGTGCTCTTATAAAAAGCTGAATACAATAAGTAAAATTGAGAAACAGATTACTTATTACGATATCGAAAATGCCGAACATTGATGAAAACACCGTTCAAAATGTTGGTAAAGTGTTGAACGACAATACTAGACCACTAAAAGAGAGATTTCGCGCGTTGTTTACATTGAAAAATCTGGGAGGTTCGACTGCAATAGATTGTATAAATAAATGCTTTATCGATGATTCTGCGCTTCTGAAACATGAGCTGGCGTATTGCTTGGGTCAAATGAGAGATATTTCAGCTATTCCTGTGCTTAAACGAGTTTTAGAAGACAAACAACAAGAACCGATGGTCCGGCATGAAGCCGGTAAGTAATACAATTTGCGTTGTTTATAGAATGGTTTTACGTCTTTAAAGTTAACTATGTGCTGCGTATAAATGCGTAGGGTAACAACGTAATAAGATTCATTTTCTAAAACTTACTTGCATGTGACCGCCATGAATATATTAAAACACTTAATGCTAGGATTAACAGTTATCACCCGCTCTATTATAAGTCTTTTAAAAAGTTGACGTTGGTGATGAAAGATTGGGTAGCCATTGACTGGTTTATTAAGTTATCTGTATTGATTGGTTTTCTACAGCAGCATTAATTTAAAGCCAGGACTGTTGACATTATCAATAGTCTATATCCTGCAATGGGAATTGATATGACATTTTAATTACTTGAATTTAAAAATGGATGAGAAAGCATGAGTTATACATTCCATGTATCTATAAATGATCCAAAGCTTAGATATCATTTTTTACACGTATTACCTCCACAAGATGTCTAGTGAAGATCCGATTTATACGGTTGAATAGTTTAGAATCGCATGGTAAATATGAAATAATTTTTGTTTCAGCTGAAGCTCTCGGCGCAATCGGAGCACCTGAAGTTAGAGAAATTTTAGAATTATACAGCAGTGATCCAATTGTAGAAGTTGCCGAAACCTGTCAAATTGCTCTTGGAAGGTTAAAATGGCTCTCTAAAAGTAACGAAGAAGATGTCCTGTCGAAAAATCCATATGCATCTGTTGACCCCGCACCGCCTTGTCAAACGGATGATGTATCAGTTTTGAAGAATTCCTTGTTGCTTGAAAGTTTACCTCTGTATGATCGTTATAGATCGATGTTCCAGTTAAGAAATTTGTGTACGGAAGACTCAGTCAAGGCATTGGGAGCAGGTATTATTAAGTCATGTATTTCTAGAATTATTTAGTTTAACACTTGCCCTGAGGTCTAATAATTTCAATTATTGATAACTGTGTTTTGATTAATCTTAATTAATTAATTTCAATTTGGTTAATCTGAGTGATGTTTATCCCGCCAGGCACATATGCCTGAAATAGATTTTGAATTGTGGCTTATTCATAGAATGCGCTGCAGATGATTTTTTTTTATTAGTAAATGGGGAATTTTAGTTATTCTGAATGTCTTGTTCGTGATCCCTTTTCAATTTATTGTTTTTTATGTGATTGCAAATTAGCATTTATTTGTAAGAGGTGTTAAATATTTTAATTATAGTCAGTTTAGTATCGCTTATTCATATTTTGTTTTATTATCTATAAATTTTTATCTTATTTCTATTTCCAATTGTTTGTTACACCCTATTGTTATTAGTCTTTTTAATTTTTTTTAGGATTATCTGCTTCAAGTGCACTCTTTAGGCATGAAATTGCTTTTGTTCTTGGTCAAATGCAACACCCAAGCAGCGTGCCATTCCTGGTAGCTAATCTGGAAGATCCAAATGAAAATGAAATGGTCCGTCACGAATGTGCAGAAGCATTGGGCGCCATTGCTACGCCTGATTGCATGGACGTGTTAAAAAGGTAATATGGTTTTCTATGCATTGTGTTGCGCACAGATCAATTGTCAATACTGATGTTTAGAGATAACAATCTTGCCCACCAATCTTCTTCTATTCTTGTTCTATCGTGGGGAAATTCGGTCGCCTTAATCAACTTAAAACCCTGCTAGGTCCAAAACCAACGTAGGTAGATAACAATTCATTCAGCAAGCACATTTGCAGTCCACTGCTCTTCCTTTAGAAGTACCACATATTGTGAAGTGCTTTAGTTAGAGGCTTGTATTTATGGAAGACATCTAGCTAACATCAAATTTACCAATATCTGACTTACTCTAGAAAGAATAAAATTACCAGAAGTAATTTTTGCTAACAGCCGAAAATACTCAGCATAATCTTGTGCTCAAATATCTGAAACTTCAAAGTTCTTGGAGAGAGTCGTTACACCAAAACAGGTCTTCAAAGGAGAACTTGAATGTTCGATGCCATGGAAGTGAATTTTAATTGTTTATGTAGTTGTGATTCAACATAGATTGAGGATTGGTTGTTTGTGATTTCTATTTGTTTGCTCTAACCTAGGCTGAAAGATATACATCATATACTCAGCTTAATTCAAAATATTTATTTCCTTGTTATTATTCATGGTACAGTACTCGTTGACTGAATATTTAGAGGTTTAATTTTGTGTAACATCATAAACAAAAGTGCAACATTCCAGGTTAAAGTCTGGTTACCTCCTACATTTCTCTTCACCTCTCTATTTAAAGTGACTGTCTTTCAGCTCGGCTCTCCATGTAAACAGCAGTTATTTAAACATTCAGGTAGTAAATCTCTGGCCTGCCTCTTTTGCACCACTGAGATTTGTATGCATCACTTGTTTGTTACTTTTTTTTTTACTTACCCAATGTACATTATCAAACCAGTTTATTATTATCACAGTTTTCAATCTTAATTGGACGAACTGCGCTGGAATCCTATGTACCGCAGAGTTCAGCATTATACCATCTCCAATTGTTGATATCTCCGACTGGCCCATAGATAGTTCATTTTGTAGGGTTAACCTTTAGGTTTCCAATGCATAAGTGTCTTATAAGACTGAAACGTCATATAAAGGGTCCGCCATCTAACATTTTTTTTTTCAACTAGTGCTTTTTTCGTGAATGGTAACACTTAGCTCATGTCTGATTTGACAGATAATTAGTTTTATCCTTCCGCTGAACGAATATGGTTGTGTATACGCTTGACCAACGCTGGGAAATATTGCGACATTACTTTGAAAATCATGGTAATGTTGCAGAATGTGTGCGAAAATTGCGTACGGATTTTGGAAGAAAAGAAGCACCGTCAGCTCAGTATGTTCGTTATCTTGTGAAGAAAGTGAAAGAAACTGGCATCCTCATTGATAAACCAAAGCGTGAAAAGCCAAAAACAGTGCGTACACCCGAGAATATTGCGTACACCCGAGAATATTGCTGCTGTGGCAGAAAGTGTGCGTGAAGCGCCATCAACATCAATTCACCGTCGTTCTCAAGAATTGAACGTTTCGGAGACATCATTGAGACGAATTTTGCATAAAGACCTTGGTATGACGCCATACAAAGTCCAATTGGCTCAGGAGTTGAAGCCAACTGACCATCCAATGCATTTTCGCTTTGCTAAGTGGGCCTGCGATCGACTTACAGAAGATGCCGATTTTGCCAAAAAAATCATCTTTTCAGATGAAGCTCATTTTGATCTTGGCGGGTATGTAAACAAGCAAAATTGTCGCATTTGGGGCACAGAAAACCCGCACGCATACATTGAAAAGCCGATACACCCAAAACGAGTCACTGTTTGGTGCGGATTTTGGTCCAGAGGCATAATTGGGCCATTTTTCTTCGAAAATGAGCAAGGAGTGGCCGTTACAGTCAATGGCGATCGTTATCGGGCCATGTTGAACGAATTTTTGTTCACAAAAATTGAAGAGGAGGATATTGGCAACATTTGGTTTCAACAGGACGGCGCTACGTGCCACACAGCCGAAGCTACACTCGATGTTTTGCGCCCTGTTTTTGAAGATCGCATTATCAGCCGCAGAGCTGATGTCGTTTGGCCACCTCGGAGCTGTGATTTGACACCGCTGGACTATTATTTGTGGGGTGCCGTCAAAGATAAGTGTTACGCCGACAAGCCAGAGACAATTGACGCTTTAAAGGACAATATTCGTGAAGCCATTGGTGAAATACAGCTGCACACAATCGATAATGTGCTTAAAAATTGGACCGATCGTGTAGGCTACTGCATGGCCAGCCGAGGCAGCCATTTGAATGAAATTATTTTCCATTATTAACCGGAAGGTTTGTACTTTCAAATAAAAAAAGAAATTTGAGAAAATATTCAGTAGTATTTTTTTATTGCATTTAAAAAAAAAAAAAAAAGTTATTTGGCGGACCCTATATGTTTACTGTCATGATTCTCTTGTTGGGATGTCACATCGATATTATATATTGCATTGGTTTTAACACTTTCTGTTTTGAATTCACAGGTACCTCTCCGATGATAAAAGAGTCGTCAAAGAAAGTTGTGAAATAGCATTAGATATGTGTGAATATGAGAATAGTCCAGAGTTCCAGTATGCAGACACAGTATTAAAAGTGGAGTGAAAAAAGCAATAAATGATTATTCTCTAATAAGGCTATCAAAGTGATATATAATATATACCAATTTAATAAACATGGAATTAATTATTTAAGATTTTGGAAATGACCACTGCTTTTTATTGAAGAAATTTTTTGTGCACAATTCAATTGAATATTTTTGTGATAGCAGTTTTATATTATGTTATTATTTACAGTACAATTAATGAAATGTAAAAATGTTCATAAATTTATTATATTACATAGTTAGTGTTGATTAAATGTGTACAAAAAATGAGACTGCTTAAAAAAGAAAAATGAAGATTAAGGAATGTAAGCAAATTTTCACTTCATAAGATATCAAAATAATAAGAGAAATACTTAAATAAAATTTGCAGTGATTTTTTACTAAATATATTTTTATTTTTCCCACACATGGCCACTACACAGTGCGTTCAATGTTCCCTGTCCCCTGTCAGTTTCTGCCGTTTTCCAAGCCGTTTCAGTGTCATGCAGCTCTTTTCAGAAAAAAAAGACAGGTGCACATATTCAGGCAGAGTTTATTACGCATTTCTTTTTAGGATGTACCAAGGGTCCGGTTAACCGCACCCTTACCTCTGAAATCCTGGCGAAATCAAACCAATGCACCCTTAGTTTTCATCGCAAGCATTTGTTTTAAGGTGACTCGCTGCCATGTAGTACCTTCAAAATACATGGATACAGTGGCACTTGGTTCTGACCAAGTTAAGCTGTGAGTGCCAGATTTTCCACATTGAATTGAAAGTTGCTTCAGCTATTCCCGACATATAGGCCACTCTTTACGCAAATTGCCATCTCCCGTGATGTGCACCCCCAGATACCTGAAGCCTTTGACTGTTAGTGGTCTACCCTGTGTCTGCCAGAGGATTGTCCGAGACCAATGAAAAGTATGGGAAAAATTCATGCAGCATTATTTAACATTGTTTTTATAAGTTTGAATCATTCAAATTATATAGATTCACACAAGTTTTGTCACTAACAACCCGGGTTTCGCCTTTCGGCATCTTTAGATGTTCAACTGCACGGATGAACTTGAACTGACAGATGTGTGACAAAACTTGTGTGAATGTACATTATTTGAATGATTCAAATTTAATATTGAAATTCCACCAAGCACTTTCAGTCGAAATCTTAAAAAAAAGTTCTTATAAGTGTTTTGTCAGAACTGAAAAATAAACGAATGATGCAGGATAACGAATAATGCAAGAACAGTAGATCTGGGTACGGAACGGTAACGGTAGAACGGGTTCCACGGTAGTCATTTTCTTTCGTTTATACAAAACGACGGGTGACTGATCATCAAATTGTTTTTTTTACAATTTCTGTCCATATCCTTAACACTGAGAGTGGACATGGTAAACAAAAAAGTGAGAAGTTTTATAGTTATGACCAGTGATGTGCTGCTAAAATTTTATCAATCGTCCCGCACCTTGCTAAACACCAAACCCCAATTGTTATACATTTTTCTTACAAACTAAAAAAAAAATTATCATGCATTACAAAATTACTTATTTATTTACATTACATAATTTATACATTACATAAATTCATCCCAAATAGTGTTTTGATTTTTATTTGAAACCATGATGAGTCTCATTCGTCTATCACAGTGGTTCTTAACCGGTGCACCGCAAGCTTATTGCAAGTGCACCGCGAAAAAATGGTAAAAACGGAAAAATCCGCAAAATAGTGAAAACCGAAAAAGTGAAAAAAAAAATCATGTCCACATATTTTTTTCGATCTTTTAATTCTGGTGCACCGCCACTTTTTCCCATGATCAAAAGTGCACCGTGACTTCGAAAAGGTTAAGAGCCACTGGTCTATCATCTGCTGTGTGATGGTGACTTCTGAGCTATGATTTAACGAATGGTGTGGAATCCTATGAAGTCAGTGGCAAACCTATCAAATTAATGGTCATTAAGTTGATTTATATTGAATACTTAAATTTTCCCTTTTCTGAACAAACAGTATTTGTAACGAAAATCCTCGTTTCGCCTCTGCAAAGCTTATTGCAATTGTGTTAATATTATTTTATATGCAAACAAAATAGTATAAAAAACGGCCGCAAGTTTTTACTTTATCCATAAAAATTCGATCTCTGAATTACGAATTATCAATTATATTTAAGAACCAGTTCTCCTTACCAAAATTATTTCAGCAACCGGCTCGACATAGCCCATAGCAGCACATTACTTGTTATGACACTGATTGACAAATAGAACCACCGCATTTCAACTATGATAAAAATGAATAAACATTTACTTAATCTGAAATTATCCGCACCAGTAAACTCCCCTCGCCGACTAATCCTGATTATATTCAACGTGTTTAATAATCAATAATATAATTAATTGAGTAAGAAAGTACGCTGGAGCATATTATATTTATTTAATATTGTTAAATATGAACAAGAATAATTAAGGCGTGTAAAGAATTCATTACGGAATAATCACCGAAGCAAAATTCACAATTGCATTTTGGCGTATTCCACTCAACTGATAAATAAACAATGGTATTTGTATGCTCCCAATGGAGGGCACGAAACTCATTTTTGTACATAAATAATTACGACCTTAATCAACCGCCCTCTGTACGCAACAAATTTGTCATTATCTAATGTTTACAAAATGCAAGGCACAATCTCGATTTTTCAACAAAATAAATTGGAATGATGTATTTTCTGTAAAAAAAACATTCCTAAAAACCCAAGAGACTGACGGGGTGTCAAAATAAAGTGGTGGATTGGGTTAGGCAAATATTGTCTGATAGAGTGGGATGAATAGTCATAAACATGGTAGACTCAGATTGGAACTAAGTCAGTAAAATAATTATAGACGAAACTGAAACAAACTTAAGCGTACCCGAAATGATCAATAAAATTGTCAATGATGCGGCTAATTAATCATTTACAGATGCACGCGAGAGTTATTTGCTACATTTCAATTGATGGCGATTGACGGTTGCGTAGCAACCGATTGATGGTTTATTGTGGTACTGGCAATTGTTCGTTAAGTAGCAAGCGTGGGGGACGTACTGGAAGTCTTCGCCACAGCGATATAAGATATTGTTTTGCTTGTAATTTAGTTATATTGCGATTGTCCATAGTTATGGGATGTGAAATCAAAATATTATGTAAACAAAGTGTTGCTTTGCAGACGCTAAGCATCAATGCTATAGCAAGTTTCTGACTAGTAGGAATCGCTTCTCACATATTTTCGTTGTTTGGTTGAATAAGTTTGTTGCTCTAACAAGGTGTTGAAAGCTTCTTGGTCCATTCTGAGAATAAAATTGTAATCTTCTGGTTCTACATCTAACAAATGTTTAGGAGTGAAGCGACTTCTCAGTTTATACTCTTAAGACCGGCATTTTGACCTTTTTTCTTTCTTCCGAGAGCAAACAGCCAAAGTTATAGAAATAAAGTAAAATCTGTATTTTAAATAATTTTTACACACTATAGATAGCGAAAATATTGTCGCGTCGATTAAAGTTCCGTCAATCGGACTTCAATTAAAACGATCTATAGATCGCATGAATGAGTATCATTGATCATTTGACTGATCGTCTCAGGGGCGCTTTACTGATATTGTATGAACGCAAACATTACTACTTTCATTCTTTCTGATTCGAGGTAACGTCTTTTTTATAAGGCTAACATACTCGGCCGGACAACAAAAACATCAAGCCATACGTCATTTTACCGACCTAAAAGATACTCATGAAAATAAAAATGATGACATGACAGTCTTGCTATTAATATTCTTCTAAATGTCACCGCACGCCAGTTTATGTTGGTAAAAGTATAATTTATTACCAGGAGGTAGGTACACAATCAAAGGAGAACTTGGCAACGATTCTCGTCTTTAATAATGAAATTATAAAATAAGGAAAATTGGCGTTACAATGGAGTTTTCTAGCAACGTAGATGTGGAACGTGCTGAAAATAAATTGAATTTGCTTTGAACGTCATATTTCGTCAAACTGTAGGTCGGTAGTTGGTACTCATGGATCTTTTTGAAATTGAAACAATCTCTTTTAATTTTAGCCGTTAATAATTTTATGGAAACCTTATTTTTAAACTGATTCATTATTTTTAATTGACTGTCGCCTCGGCCTTGATGACTCTTTCTTATATTCTTTTATCTAGATCTAGAATAGACATTTACATAATATCGACTGTGCAAGGAAAATGGATATCCCTATATGTCAATGCTTCACAAACTGAGGGCCGCGAACCCCTGAAGTCCGTAGGTTTTCTGCGAGGGCTCGCGAAAATTTTCAGTTAATTTGATTAAAACAGAATTTAATGAAATAAGTATTTCAGTATTTTGGATAAGGCAACATCAAGAATATTTCAAAAGAAGCTTTGTTTTAACTTATTCCATTTACGACTTCATATTTATAAGAAACAGCATTTTCGTTAATACTTTTTTTTTTTTTTTTTTTTAATCCATGTCCGCTCCCAATGTGGAGCATATGGCCTCCTAATGGAGGTATCTTAACAGAATTTTTTCTACGAGAACTGTTTGTTACTCAGTCGCTCAACCTCACTTCTTTCAAAGTGAGTAGGGAAAGAAGGATAAGGCTAGAACAGGACTAGTGGTTGGCTAATCGTTATTCTACGCCCAGTTATTAAAGGATCAGAAGGATTGGAGGAGAGGAAATGATGTGAATTGACATCACAAACACCCAGTCTTCGATCACAACTTTGAATTGAATAATTCTCAAATTCACTGTGATCTGACCGGGAATCGAACCCAGACCTGCGTGATCGGAAGAGCAAGCTCTTACCAACTGAGCCACAGCAGGCGACTCAGTGCATTTTACTCAGTGCATTTTCCCCATGTAACGCGGTGGAACGGCGTTCAGGCATCTTTTTCTTGGCATTTTAATGTTTCTACTTAATATTTGAGAAATATTTTTAAAATCTCTATTCCGCCAAAAAGTAATAACAGCAAAAGCTTCGAGCATCATAATATAAATAAGCAAAAGAAAATCAATCTTTCAATGTGTTGAAAAGTAAAATAAAACTCCAAGAACTAAACGGAAACGAAGTGGGTCATATTCTTCATTCCAAAAACGCAAAGATTCAGGTTCCAGTTATGTTTGAAGGCGTAGGTGTTTGTGATATCTAAATTCACTCCCAACCTTTCCATCCAAAAATCAACGGGGCAAAGCGAGAGCTATTAGTTAACCACTAGTTCTGCCCTAACCCTATCCTGCCCTAATCCTCACTCTCTTAGAAAAAGGAACATTCAGCAAGCAGTTCTCATAAAATAATGTTCTGTTGAGATAACTCTATAAGGAAGCTACATGCTCCACATTGGCAACGCACATGGTATTGAAAAAAAAACTTTTAGTGATAAGCCAAGAAGTGAGTTCCTGCACCTTTTTTTTTTAAATGAAAAAAGCACTGCTTTTCACAAATATTTTAAAGATTCTTTGCTAGTAAGAATTTTGAACCATTGAACCAGGTATTGATTTGTCATTTTAAACAACATGCAGACGCATTCATTAAATTGTTTTTGTAAGCATCATATATGTGTATTTTTGAAATGTAAATATGAGTATGTTCCTATTAGTTGTGATAAAATATAAACATGTATGTATAAATAGAAATAATTTATGCCAAATAAAGATTTTGACGACTTAAATATATATTTTTTCGGGGGTTAGTGAATTATTTTTTTAGATTTAGGGGATGTGGCATATTTTTTTTGGAAAGCACTGGTGTATATCATCCATGATTGAGAAACTATTTAAAATGTATTACTTATATCAATCACAAAATTGTGGAGGCGTTTACCGATTTAAAAAAGAAGTAAAATTTCATTAATAAAAATAGAGTTTCTCTTAAGAAATTGTGTATTTAATTTAATTAAAAAATAAATAGTCGAAGCCATCCATTTTTTACAACTCCCGACTCCACAACTCTGATCAATCCAGTGGCGGATAAAGACCTTGGGAGGCCCCAGACGCAATACAATGTGGAGACCCTATTTTTCGGATAATTCAAAAGAAATGGAATTCTTTTGTAAAAATTGATACAGAAAATTAAATTAAAAAAAAGGGTTATTTATCATATGAGCTATTTTGAGGCCCCTTAGATTCAGGTGCCCCATGCGTGCGCCTCATTCGTTTATAGTGTAATCCAGTGATCGGCAACCTACAACCCGCGGGTAATTGAATTACCTTCTTTGACATTTTGAGTTACCCGCCAAGAAATTATGTTATTTTTTTTTACCAAAATTATTTATTTAATAAGACCAAGGAAGCCTGAAGAATGTTTTTATTAAATAATTTTTATTTTCAAAAAATGATTTTTTAAAAGAATAAATGGTAGAAAAATATTTTTCACTTTTACCCACTAACCAAATTTATTTTTCAAAATATATATTTTTTACCCAGTCTCTTAAAAGGTTGCCAACCACAGGTGTAATCCTTCATTGGATCAAGCGTATAGTATCACTATGATTGGGTTGAAAATCTTACAACACGAAAACAGGCGAAGTGAAAATTATCATTTAGAATTGAGAGCACTCGGCGTGGCTAAGAAACGTCTCGAGGATGCCGTCCGAGAGTGCGATATTTCGTTTCCTTTTTAAAGCACCTTTCTGTTTGTCTGAAACTCACCATCCAATGTTGCTATGGCAACAATTTGCATACATACTTTAAGAATCATGTTGGAAAAAGTGCCAACCGGGGATATGCTGAGATCTCGCGCTTACCTCATGATTCGAAGTAGATCGAACAGAGCAAAAAAGAAGAGCTTTTAAGAAAATACCAAAGTATTACGTACATATAAAATTTTCTACAGTCCCTCAGAAACTGGTAGCCTGTCATATCTACCCTTTCACAAATTTCTTTAATGTGCTCAGTTTCTACAGTGTTAAATTTTCAAAACAACTATAAACAAAGTGATTGTCTAAAAACTCGTGCTAAAACACTTACCTTTATGTCCTCCACATAAATATTTAGTAAAATAAACAATATTTCGTGAGAAAATAACAACGTTAAATGCCTCTTAATGTTTATAGGGGTGTCAAAATATATCCAAATACGTGACTTCGTTATTTACGATATCTAATTTCAAATCTGTCGTCAGCATACTGGCCAGTGGCGGATTATTCCATAAGCGCAAGAAGCGCTCGCTTGGGGCCTCCAAATCTTTGGGACCTCGAAGATAGCATATATTATATAAACCTTACATTTTAATTTCATTTTTCAATATTCATTATTATTCTACGAAGAGATTTGCAGCACTTTTATATTATCAAAAAAGCAGGACCTCAAAAATTTATTGCGCATGAGGCCTCCAAAGTGCTGAATTGATTGTTCTGAATAAACAGCAAATGGAAAAATGCCTTAGCTTTTAGTTTCAAAGTTTTATTTAACATAAATAATTATAATATCAACTTATAGATGGATTTATGCTGATCTGACACAATTAAAGCTATGGATAGGTAGACAAAGACATTAATAGTCCGTTTTAAATCTGCATTACTAATAATAACCTAACACATTGTCAAACTGTTATGTTAAATGCACTAACTCAGCTATTGGATTGATATCAAATAATGTAATAGCGAACTTACCTAATTTTTTTCAATTATGTTACTTACCAATTTCTGCCAATACGGCGACGATGTGTTCAATGATTGTAAATTCCATAATTATACTAAAGAAATATTCACTTTCGAAGTATTTTCTTTGTTCGTATATTAGCACATTATGTCGGATTTTATTAGCCATTTGAAATATTCACTCATAATAATTATATCGACCTCACGCGAACTTCGAAATCTTATAAATCTTACACGATTGTAACAAATTATTTAATGTTACTATTTCTTGTCACGAGAATAATGAATTAGACTAAAAAATACATAATTGAACAGTGGCCTTAATAAATACAACATTAATACTAACACATCGAGTATCAAAAACACAAGTATGAAGTACTTTTATTAGTATCAAGTATTCGATTATTTTACAGATTAATTTCGGTGAGTGCACGTTTTATGCCTACATAATCTTACCGAATAACTGTAAAAAGACAGACACAAAATTCATTACATTTATGAAAAGAAATATTAACTTCCCAAATCCCAATCCGCCCTATTCCGTCCCAATTGACCCTAAGATATAAGGAGCATAAATTTAAGGTGGAACCAGTTATCGGAAAAAAAAAACATTTCATAAAGGTGACGATTCGCACATGGTTAATTGAAAATTCTGCTGGATACCATTTTCATTACTCAGTTATGAATATTGTGTTGGTGTAAGCTATTTGCATAGTATCTGCCATTGGTTTTTCACAAAAATGTTGCCAGCTGGAAATGAAAAAATGAATTTAAAAATGATTCCACCCCCAGTAACGTAACCGCGATTTGAGAATAATTTTCAAAATTTGATTTTTATTAAATTACGGTATGACGGTTTTTAATTAGGTACATACAACGTACAATAAAATGAACGACTGGACGACGTCAGAAAGGTAAATATGCGAATGTTTGCGAATCACTGAGTTTTAAGTTGAAAACCTTAACAGATGTTAAAAGATTTGACTTTATTAAATTTGATAAGAAACTGAGTTGTCTTTGCAAAATATGTTAATAGTTTATCACGTTTAATAGGAAAATCCTGCGAAGGATACATGAAATCGAAATTGATGGAATGATGTGCCTAAAACAAACTAGAATGTGGTTGGTAAGCCTTCCGGCGTAGAATGTGCTGATAAGTAGTCAAGGAAGAAAGAAAGAAACAAGCCTGACGACTATAGATGCGCTAATGAAAATATGATTTACTGGGATATCACAAAACCGTGTCCGAATCGATCGAATATAAAAATTGATAAAGTAGTATTGCGATAATTAAATCTTTCCCTTAGATCAAATTTGAGTTGAATTGTTTTTGGTATGTTAAAAGTTAAAGATGAAAACCATAAGGTACAATATTTATTCGATAAATTAACAGTTTATCGAAGCAATAATATAATAATATAAATCTTGTTACGCATCAAGTTGAATAACAGAGTTATTTATTTAACTTATCGGAAATTATTCCACCGAAAATTTCGGTGAAGCCTCACAAATTATAGTTATGCCATTGGTGTCTATGGATAGGAAACATAGCAAAATTTAACTTTCGAAAATATCCGCTGTGTAGCGCTTAACCACATCTATTGATATACATAAGTGGAGCATATAATTGCATACGGTTCATCACACGTGGTGAGATTATTAAATTAAGTGGACCGAATTTGCATCGCAAATTTCCGCAGGATCGGTTCCTCTGTGAGTGACATAAAAAGAATTTGAATCGAGATACTCGCGATATTGGTACATTATTCAATACCCAAATGAAAGATAAGCAAATTATATTGAGTAAATCTAGTTAGAGTGCAAAGTGTTATTTAATTAACAAATTAAGCACTGTTAAATTTGAATCGTTCAAATTATGTACACTCCCACAGATTTTGTCACTAACGACCCGGGTTTCGCCTTTCGGAAAAATTTCGGAGAAATTCGTAATATTTTCATCAAAAAATATTACGAATACTATTCGAATATTTCCCCAAATATCCGAATATCGAATAGTTGAAAAAGGGGCGAATATATCCGGATATCAAATATTCGAATATCCGGATTGGAATCCCTAGTATGGACGTACTTTTAACTCAACACAGAAGTGTCTGTCTGTGAGCATTTGTATGCTTTATATATGAATTACATAATATAGTCATTGAAAAAGTTACCCAATTGTCATGTTAAAAAAGTCAGTAAAGTAAAGTAAGATCAGTATAGATATATTCACTCCTCTAAAAATAAATGATTAAAACTAGTAAATATATCGTTTATTTTATTAACAAAAATATTGTTGAAGAATTATTTTGCTCCTAAAATGCGTTTACTTTTCCGGTATCGCAACTTGTATCATTGATAAAGTTCCTTATCGACCTTTTTTAATACTGAGTAGTAATTTATTATGCATTAGAAACGATCGTTGAGATGTAGAATGTAAAGCTTGTGCTCTCTGCATATGCATAAATATTTAGTGCGAGCAGAATGGCCTACCCAAGGCATCCAAATACCCGTCCAAATGCATTACCCGATTCTCGGGTATTTTTTTTCATAAATCTACCGGTTACCCGGTTTCGATCCAGGTATTTTTTGTCAACTTATCATATATTTATAAATATTTAGATAGAAATGTATAATATTATCTGAACAATTATATTTTTATAAAACACAGTAGTGATTTAATAATAGATTTAACAAATGCGTATAATTTGATTTAATTGAAACATTAATTAATTTAATTTAAACACTGAATATATAACAGAATATACTGATAGACATAGAAAAAAAAACATTATACATTTATATATTTTTACATACATAAGAAAGAACATAGGAATTTTAAATTCAATAATTTATTTCAAAGGTACTGTTTTCCCTAAAAAGTAACATTTAAAAAATATCAAGACAAACACTTAATCTCTATTTAGGTTTTGCGAAATAGAAGTATATCCGGAAGATTTTCCATCTTGAAAATCTTTTCAATTAATATGGATAAATCAAATATTACATGGACATTAACTCGATGGTTACAACAGACGAGATATCTCGTATTTTTTTTCGTGCTCAACACGCTAAAGACGAGTTATCTCGTCAATAACTAATTAATAGTTGCAAATTATAGCCGGCGTGCTAGGTAATTACCATTAATTATCTACATCAGCTAAAAGGCTTAAATGACCGGGTACTCGTTAAAAAATACTCGTTTTTAGGTTTCTTTAAAACGTGCAGGTACCCGGGTACCAGATTACGATCCTACCCGGATCAGAAGCCCAGGCCTACCCAACCCAGAGAATGGGGTGTAGAATAAGCGATAATCCAAAAAATCATACAGAATTTTATTTTTTTGGTATTTTTAATATTTCAAAAACTTTGTTTTTGTATGAAAAATTCTGTTAATTTATTAAGACCGGTAATCTACAACCGCTTTGCTCTCAAGTCTTCAGCATGTGAAGTGAAACTGTCCGGTTTACTTTTAAAGAATCGCATAACTTCTTAAGGGTTTTATAAAAGTATTGTAACCGTGAAACTACTTTGAAAATTATGCCATAATGTTTTATTTATGTATGTTACCTGCGTCACCCAGCTGTCACAGCATACGCTCGTCGCACATGTCTACTTCGCCTGCACGCACCTGCCAATTCTGCAATGCCCTGCGTAGCGTTGCCTGCATCTTAGCATACGCTAAGCCTCAACGTGGGCCATTCATTATATTAATTTTCCAATTGTTCACGGGCCGCAGAGGGTTTGAAATTATGATATAACCCCATCCGAGTCTAGAGAAACATGATATATATATTAATAAATTAAATAACTAATCATCTGACACTATAGGGATAATCTATCGATACAACTAACAAAATATGCGTGAAATAGAAAAAGTCGTTTATTACCCAAATTACCAAGTGTACACTTCAATCGATTTTCGCATTCACATGTCCCATATAACTAGTTAAAGCCTAATTAACATACTGAGATAATTAGTTACGCTAAATACGTCATATAACATATTATGTAATGTATATATTAGGGCTTTCGATCACCATGAAAGTTATCGTAAAATTGAAAGCAATAATTTTCCAGCAGTATAACGGCTACCTTGTAAGTATTAAATGTATACTTTGATGCGGGTACAATAACCTTTTGAAATGAATCAGTTACAAGGTACAATAAGGGTTGGGATTAGGGTTGCCAGATTTTCAAAAAAGCTGATCAGGATTTTATATTTAAATTATGCAAAAAATCTGTACATTGTACATATATATTGATGTACATATATCAATTGTTTCCCGCCTTACGTATGAGTAGATATAAAAAAAATGGACAATACAACCGAAATTATATTTTGGATTATTTGTTTAATCCGTCATATTTAGACTCATAGAGAAAGTCAAATCACATCTTCAAACAGTTTATCGAAAAGTAAAATAAATAATTCGTGTGAGATATAAAATCATTGTTAAGTTGTTCACATACCTTCTTTTCACCAAAAACTGAAATAAAAAACTATGTTTTTCTCTCAAGAAAAGTCCTAGGCTATTAAAATAAATCAGGACGTTTGGCAACCCTGATTGAGACAATGGGACTCACGGCCGTCTTTTAAGACAGGGAATTAATGGCGTACATAATCGCCATTGTACTATTGAATTACTGATAAAATTTGCAATCCTTGGAACGGTTATTTGATTGTTCTGATGATGATAAATGGCTTTAACTATCGACATCAGAATTTTGAATTTGCAAGTTATGTCATATATTATAAAGGTTTTAATACTCAATTTAATCGCTGTCATTTAAAAAGTATGCAGTGTTTTACTACCATCACCCAACTTAATCCTTTACACTGCGTCGATCGTCCTCGTGGACACCGATTTGGTATTTATGTCACTGTCATGCATTGGGCCAGAATTGCACATTCCTAGATGATAAAAGCAACGTCTTATTGTTAGGCTGCAATAGCTTGTCGGCAGATTTTCCTGTGCCAAATATTTTGAATTCTAAAAATAAATTGAGATCAATTCGATCTCCAGATTGATTCGAGGAAAAAAGATGTGACACAACACTCAGAACCAACACTGGCCTGTTTCTAGGGCAAAGCTCAACGGGACCACAAGGGCAACATAATAATATGGCTAGTATTAGTGTTTTCCTGAATTCTATATATGTGCACAGGTGCATATAACGGTTAAAAAATTAGTTTCAGATTAAAAATGAGATTCTTAAAAGATTGGACTCAGGAGTCATTAAAACTACTACATGAAAACCTTGTCTTATACGAAATTTTGTCAAATATAAGTTTCGTAATATAAAAATGATTACAAAACAAATTTTCGTGACAATTTCAGACGTTCTATGAGAGAAAGCCTTGAGAAATTTGACTATGGATGGCATTGTGATCATTAAAAGAGAAATGTTACGCTTTGCCGAAAACATTACATGAAGTATTAAGTGATCATAACATCAAGAAGTCACCGAAAAAGCATCGTTTCACGTATGAACACTAAAAAAGAATCAGATGTATTATACGTTTAAAAATTTGTGTACACCGTTTTCTCATACCTGTGTGAAAATGGATTGCAATTATCAAGAACATGTCAAAATACCAGTTCGTTTGATTACATACTTTAGAATCGTACCTTTTAGGACCTTCAATATAATGACAGTCCTCTGAAGGTGGTATTGACTTTGATACGTTTAACAGCGAAAACAATAAAATTGGTGTAGGGTCGAGTTTTAGTTTCACTCAAAATTTTATGAAAATCATCTATCGAAATGAGCAGATTGTGGGAACGTAAATCCTCTCACTACTCCAATATAGACGACGCTGTTGCCAGATTGGAAATTGTCACTTAATTATTTTTTATGGATAATTACAAAAATAAATAAAACATATTTTTGTTTCTGATTCCATATTTTCAAAATAATAATTACAATCAGTTTTGCTCATCACGAGCATAATACATTGATATTTATTAAAAAAATGTGGAATGAATACAAAGAATTTTATTTTTTAATATGTTGCTTTTCCAAAGTGAGTAAATAAATATAATCATAAATTTTTATCCGACAAACAAAAATAAATATAGTTCTTAAAATTACCCACCATTCAAATCTGTAGACATTCCCATGGGTTAATACTTTTCGCCAGCAATGGTTTTAAGGTCAGTGATACATTTATTTCTTATATAAACACGATACATTAATTTACTAAGTGTCAGTTCAATTTCATCCGTACACTTAAACGCGTGAAGATGCCGAAAGGCGAAACCCGGGTCGTTAGTGAAAAAACTTGTATGAATGTACATAATTTAAACGATTCCAATTCAGAAATCTATAAATCAATTTATGAATCTGCCCGTACTGGGATTTGAGTCCGTGAGCCGCAGGCACCTACTGAAAAAAAATAAAATAATTATCTTTGTTTTTTGATCATTATCATATTGAAATTAAATTATCATTCAGCTTATTCCGCCGTATTTGGAATACGTATTAAGTAAACATTTTCTTTTATATTACTTAATAATGATTTCGAATACTGTACGAATAAATGAAAACTTCGATACAGAACGTTCCTTCGATATATTGCGTGATTGTAATCAATAATAAATCTTATACTTCGCTCTTTGTAAGTTTGTATTGTTATGTAGGTCCATTTGATAAGATACCGTAACTTCGTAATGTTGGGCGTCGGCGACGCAGCCAGCGCCACCATCTGGCGTCGGGACGTCCCTTAAGGTTTTCGAGGAACGTGTTTTACACAAATACCGCTCTGGGGTATTAAAACAGGGCGTAGGTTACCAGAGACACAAGGAATTTTCAATCTGTTTATGTACTTGCTTGTCAAGTAAATGAAAGTTTTGCATACTTCGCGCCGAGGGGTTACGTTATACCAAGACTACCAACTTGTTAGCAGTCCAATTTTCAAATGCCTACTAAAATTATGTAAACGGAGAAATATGTTTAGAGTAAAATTTTGATTATATATTGAATTAAGCGTGAAAAAGGCCATAACTTTTTATGGTATATTTTGATGAATTAATTTAGAATATCTCGGATACATCATGTTTGTGAATGTGAATGCATCATGAATGTGGGCGTTTCAAAAAGACTGACAGACACGATGATTCAATAAACCACCTGGATTTTAACTAAGGCTATTGGAGTCGTGTAAATTATTTATATATAAATTTTTCAATGATTTCATTTTAACTTATATACATTTACATATATGTATTCCATCAGACCACCTTTAGTCCGCCAAGCATGCAATGTCAACATTATGGACTATTGTGGTTTGAATACCAAATCATTTTTTGTTTATTTTTAATATTTCGAATATCTAGTCTTTAACGACTTCGACTCCGACTCTGGCCAAAATACTGCGACTCCACGACTCCGGCTCCACAACCCTGATTTTACCAGCTCCCTTTAGGTATTGACAATGTAAAAACATCCCCGTTAAAAGTCACTGATCTATTACTTCGATTTCTTCGATTTTGTAGATTCGAATTCTTTTATATATATTTTTAAATAAACTTATAAAGATGTTTTTTTTTGTTATTTTTAATATAATAAAGTTATTTTATATTTAACAAATGTGCGCCCATGAGAAACTTCTCCCCATTTTTTATCAAAGAGTCAGGTGCATTCGGAAAAATATTCGAAAATTCTTTTTGCACTGTGTGCAAATCTTTGTATTTTCCCAAATAACCATCGCATAAGTTTGACAGGTCAAAGGAACTTTGGGTGTTTGCAAATTTTGCGCACGTAGCAATGCGTGTCTTCCGCTGGCCATCTCCCACGTTCAGCGCTCAACCACGTGTCAGTTAGGTGACCCCTGCCTTATTTTCTAATAAGCATGCGCCCGGGTACCCGGCTACACTTTGGCAAATTATATATAATATAATCACAGTCAACGTTTAATGGGTGAAAAAGCATACATATAATAATTTAAAAATATTCAGATAACGTTATCTTTATTGTTGAAACAATAATTATTGGGAAAGCATTGGTTCCAATTTCAAAAAAGATTAAAGTATTGCCATAGTGAATGTTTAAGATTCAGCATAAGATAAATTTATTTGTCTTATCTATTTTCCTTATTTCAAAAGTCATTTCAGAATATTTTTTATATGGAACTGTTGATATGGCTTTATACAACTGACTTTCTCTACGATATCGATCTTTGAATTTGACAATGTCACCTATTGTGTCGACTTTTTGTAGAAGAAAGTGATAATTTTGCTATTACAAAATTAAACTGTTTACTTCTAATGATTAAGGATTCTCAAGCATAAATTGTTCCTTTAAAGATTGCAACTATGTTAAACCACATTAAAAACTGTATTATTCACATGTAAACGAGTATATAAAAATAAACTGTGTTATACATATATATAACTTTTTTTGTAAATGTGAAAAGTGAAAACATCCTCTTAACCTCTTACTTCCTCGCATTGCTTCCAATGAAACTATTCATTCTGTTTGATTGACGTTTGGCAGTTAAACGATTAAATCGAAAAAACTCTTTAGTGGGTATATTTTACGTTCAATGTGAAATTGTTTAAAAGTAAAAAAGTTGGTACTTATTAAAAGAGTGGTATTCACAAAGCAATCATAATATTATGGTATTTAATATTATTTGCAAATGTTTTATTATCTAAATTACTCATTTTCAATGCGTTCACTGTCAATAAATGATCTCAGATATTAAAAATGAAACATGTTTGGTTAAAGTTATCATGAGTTACATGCATCTTGTCATTGGTCTACTTACTCAATTATACACACATTGCCTTATATAGATTTGAATTTTCATTAATTGTTAATTTAAAACATACAAATAATGTATTGGCATGGATTATCTTTGGTTAAAAGTAAAGTAAATATTTATATTGCCACACTGGCCATACGTGTGTAGCATTATCGGTCAAACTGCGCCTTCGCAAAAGTGGGGAATTCGCACTAGTATTTGAGTCCTGGAATAGGGAGGTTTTATCGACATCGTTAACTGCACTCCTGGCCGAATGGACACCGGACGTGGAAGCAACTTTAATTTTATACCATGAATAATTTCGGGCTCGCCGGACATTAGGTTTACGGTGCTCTGGCATAGATTCATTTTAATCCGTTTGACATGAATCAAATATTGATAACGTTACCGACTTTTATACAATTTGACATTTTCGGATTGAAACGTTTCAATTACTGACATGTATTGATTATTTATTTATGCATCATCATTAAACGCATTTACCATGGCATTTTTAATTGAAACAATTAAAAATTAACATAAGAACTACATAGTAACATTTATATATAATTTAACAGTGACAATATGGAAATGAAAGAGAATATTGATACCTATTAATGTATCAATATGATTTGTGGCCCTTTGAAAAAAGTGTTTGGAGACTATTAGTATTAACTGTCGATACTTCATGACGAGTCCATAACACGTACTTCATGTTGCCAGTGGACATTAGAGTGATTGAAGTGCGATAGGGCAAAATATTGATGGTCCAACATTGATAACTCATATCATCATTTTTTGTTGTTCTTAGCTATCGTCTGATTATTTAAATGCAACTTCTCTCTTTCGTGTTCAAACAATCCTTAAGCCAAAATTTGTATTTTATTTATAAACCGTCAGTTACGATGTTGCAATTTATTTTAACCATGTCCGCTCGCAATATGAAGCATATGGACTCCTAATGGAGTTTATCTCAACAGAAGTGTTTCTACAAGAACTGCTGTTACTCAGTTGCTCAACCTCTCTTTTTCCAAAGAGAGTAGGGATAGAAGGATAGAGCTAGGACAGGACTATTGGTAAGCTAATCGCTCTCGATACGCCCCATTCATAGGATAGGATAGGTGGGAGGTGGGAATTCAAGACATTACATACATCCATGCCTTCGAACAGAAATTCATAAATCGATTGAAAAATCAATTTATAAAACTGTCCGTACCGGTATTTGAACCCGTGCCCTCCGTAATCAAAGCCAACAACATTGTCCACTTGGCCACACAAGCGGATTTGTTGCAATTTAAGACTAAATAATATGGCGTTTCTGTATTAATATTGATTTAATAACAAAAGGAATGTGAGGTTAAAAATCTAGGCTTGATTTAAATTTGCCATCTTAGGACACGGATGTTTGTAAAGTCAATTCTCGTGCCTAACAAAAAAAATGTCATCAAAATAAAAATAGTCCAAGATGTACATGAGCAAAAATCTCATCATAATTGATAGAAAATTAGTACCGTTTTTTTAATGTCAATAGAAAAGACATTTATAAACTCAACATTGATTCCTATTTTACTAAACTTCTTTCCAAAAATATTTTAAGATTTACAAAAAGAAACCCAATATTAGTGATTGAATTTAAACAATTTCTCGGAAGTTATTTGTGAAACCCTTTTGAGTATTGCAATTACGGAATATCTCTTTCGTTTTTTCTTATGTTTTCTTTTATAACTAAGAAAAAAAAAACAGAAAAATATTTATCCAAGAGCATAATATAATATCAGATAATTTCAAGGTGACCAAATAAAATTCGCAAAAGAGCTTTTCTAAAAAAAATCTTGACTCGCCGTTTTCTCCAAATATCGGAAGTCTCTTTGAACTTTTTTTTGGACAATCTGTGAATTACAATAATGTTTGCTTCCCGTTTATAACTGTGGCGTAGAAAAAATACCATAAAGCCATATGGTACTACTGTAAGAAAATCATTAAAGAAATAGAAAATATAAAATAAAAAATGTTAAATAATCAACTAATGATGATGCTCGTATATATGTGGCGTCACACATATTTTTAAATGTTTTATAGTAAGTTGTATTCCGTTTAGGTTTTTTTTTAAATTAAATTATTGGTTATTTTTAGTTCGTGTCCGTGGTGCAGCGGCCAACGTCGTTGGCTTTCATGACGGATCTCACAAGGCCAAGTCCCATTATGAACAATTTTTTAAAAATCAATTTATCGATTTCTGTTCAAAGGCAGTTTGTCCTAGCCCAATCTTTCTATCCCTGCTCTCTTAGAAAAAGAGAAGTAAAAAACAGTTCTTGTAAAATACATTTGAGTTGAGAAGATTATGAGGCCATATACTCTACTTTGGGAGCGGAAATGGTTTAAAAAAACATCCAATCTATTTTTTGAGTTGATGGTTAATTAATTACATTGGAATATTTTTGGATGTTATGCGACTTCCACTAGGGTTGAATATCTATATTGTAAGGACGAACCGCAGCAGACAGTGATGTTAAATAAACTGTGGTGCTTTATTAGTATTGAAATTAAACTATGTAAATTATAGTTATAAAAATGTTTATGAAGACTAGGAGGCCGCCACTGACCGCCGTAGTAAATCATTTTTTTGCAATATTTTCGGCAGGGGAAAGTCGATCAAGTAGCGTCGGTGTTTATAACCGGATGTGTATTAAACGAGGGGAGATCCGGCAAAAAAGAAAAGTCGCTGATAGAAACCGGATATTATTGTACGAGAAAAAGGATATCAATACATTATCTCAGAAGATTTATGACTCTCTGCTCTGCTTGAAGATGTCGTAGAGTATTATTTTTCTTGCGTAATTAATAAAATATCATAGGAGTTTTATGAGAGGGTTGAGAATATTTCATTACAGTTTTTCTATACAGCATAACAAACATATATAAAAGTGTTTAATATTTTGAGTGCCCATTTTTATTATCTGATGGGTTTATAACATAAATAACAATGTATTGACGCCACAAGTGACACGTGTTTCTATCCTGAAAAAAATATTTTTATTAGAAAATTGAAATGTATACTTATATTTTATTTTAAAAAATCTCAATGTCTTTAATGGTTGGATTTGTGACGTGATATATTAATACCTTCAGTGGTGTTGGTAAGAGCTTGGATCCAATTCCAGGTATCTATGTCATCGGAAACATGACTTAAATCATCTTCTTAAATTGGTCGTAAAAAATATTAGACGTATTCACTGTAATACCAAATATAATATTTTAAAAATGCGTAAAATACACCATATCTACGGTGAAAAGACAAAAAGACGTAACCTACAGTTTTTCAAAACAGCTCTTTTTGATACACGTTCTATCAAAAGGATGTTATCTGTAAATGTCGAATGAGTATCTATAAAGCTTTAAATCTTCAAAAAATGACGTGACTTAAAAAAGGTTTTCATAAACTATTTATTAAATTATAATAAAAAAAAGGTTGTGCATGTCTGTTCTAGAGCATGTAAAAGCGGTATTTTTTTTTAACTCAGTGAGTGAATAAAAACAGAAAGAGGAAAGATATTTAATTTATTTTTGTATACGACTTGGAATGACAAAACAGATATTTCATAATGGCCCTGATAATGTCGTGATTCAAACATACTTCTGTTAACTCAAAATGAATTCGATGCCAGGGTTAAAGTGGTGGTAAATGTATAGGGACTTTTTAGTTGCCTAAGAATCTTCGGTGATTTAATAACTAACGTGTTTGTATTATTTTTACACGTGTTTATTATCTAAAAGTAAGTCAAAATACGTACAGGAGTTACTTCTTTTTTATAGAAAAAATATAATTATTTTATGGTTGGATATAAAAACTATGTGGCTAGATAGATAAATTATTTTTTAATTAACCAAAGTAATCACTGAACCCGTATAGAAGTTTGATAAGGTTCTTTTTTAAGAAGGGAAAAATATTCTTAAGACCGCCGTAATCTCGTTTTATGAGTCCGCTGTTGGGAAACTAATTCTCGGGGAGTAAAATAAAATTCAAAGACAAAACAAGAACCTTTTCAAATTAAACGAATTCATCAAGAGTTTTTTGACAGGCATTTTTCTCTAGGATTTATGTTGAGTCTTTTGGAAATCTAGAAGTTCACTTGACGTCAGGGCTTTCAAATATGCATCGTCTATATTACTATGTCTGTAAATATGTTCACGAAAGCGTGGTAAAGTGTTTGCTTACAATATTAAATTTAGTCTCGTATATTAAAAAATAGTTGAAAGTATGTCTGTATATAGGCGAAATACGAATAAAACCAATAACGAATTCTTAGAATAACACTGCTTTTGACTAGCGCAATGCAAATTATCGATTACCAACAGCTTAAATATACTTAGTATAGTCTTTGGCTTACATGATGAATAGAACCTTTATGACGGTAGTGGTTTTCAGTTAGGATTCATTACACTAAACAAAGGATCGCAATATCCGTTTATTAATTTTCATGGAAAATAAGAGTGAGAAATAAAACGAGTTATTTTTTTATAACGAATAATTATTTTTGTTATCTATAGAAGAGCGAGCACTTTCAAACTAGTGTTGAACTATATCAGTTAACTCAAAACACTTCGAAAATATCTAAACTATTATGATATTCTGTTTTATTATTGTTATAAAACGCTAAGAAGCACTGATCCGTAGCTTTCTCAGTTAGCGGGCGCGAGCTTCAAGTTTACGATGCATCGTCAAGTGGCTCTGCAGGCGAAAGGGTGGCAGCGCTGTCGGCGTCGCAAACTTTAATTTGCGGCGTCGACCGCAACCTTCAACGCCCTGTCGAAAGCTTTTGCACGCAAATCGAAACCTCACTGCAAGCATCCGATCAAATATTTGCTTAGCTTTAATGCAGTTTCAGGTGATGCGCCCGAAACACCTTCAGCCTAGGATTCAATCACCCATGTTCTATATCAGCGACTCTCAACGTATTCTTTATCAAGAATGTCATTAAAATATAAACGGTTGTCATGAAACTGCAAAATGGTGTATATAATATTTATAGAATGCGTATTAAAATCAGAAAGAAAATATATGATGCTTTCAGAACGATAGTGGTTAAATATTGAACCCGGGCTAAAACTACTTGTGAGAATTTATTGAAGTTTCTGTGATATGTAAATATGTATATGAAGTAATAAAAAAAGTCGAAAATATCATGAAGACTAAGATTCTAGTACTTATTCTATTATTAAATAAGCAGTTTTTGATATCAGTCTTCAAAATTGAAAATCGACTTGTGATGTGATAATGAATATACTTTAAATAAGAAATTGATATTAGTATTAACTTTTTTTGTTGAATTCTTCCACTCATGTTAATGATTGTAACTATAAATAAAAAATAAATTATTTATCAATAAAGAAGTCTTGAACAATTTGTTTGTTGTTTCGACCTTTTCTCTCTCGAATACCGTACGATTTCACGATAACATTAAATGCTGTCCTAAATTCCTATTTTATACTTTTGCAAAATAATGGACCTGTTTTTATGAAGAGTTTCATTGAATCTTATAAAAGTTTTATACCTTAAAATAAAGTATTTATGTTGAACAGTAAAGGGATGTCTTTGTGTTATTAATTTCCTTTGTTTGTATACAAAGTATATACTTTTAGTATAGATAATACTTCAAGTATGTATTACCACCCCCTACGGAGGGTAAGATTACTTAGACTAGATAATGTCATTGAAACCAAAGAAATGGCGGACAAAGAAAAAAAAGGAAAATTTATTAGCAAAAATAAAAATGTGAAAAATTTCATAGATCAAAGATTTGCCGGCTGCGTGGTCCTGTGGTCGACGTCGTTGGCTTCGGTTACGGAGGTCGCGGTCTCAAATCCTAGTACGGACAGTTTTACAAAATGATTATTAATTGATTCATGAATTATGAAGTCTTGAATTACCCCCTCCCATCCATCCTATCCTAAAAACGGGGCGTATCGAAAGATATTAGATACCTACTAGTCGAGTTCTAGCCCTATGCTTCTATTCCTACTCACTTTGGAAAAAGAGAAAAGTTGAACAACTAAGAAACAAGTAGTTCTTGTAGAAACACCTTTGTTGAGATAAACTCCATTAGGAATCCGTATGCTCCACATTGGGAGCGGACGTGATGAAAAACGTAAATATAAAAAAATAACACACTTTTTGGCACTTCTTCATTTTTTAACAGAGATCAATCAGTAAACCGTTTTTACTCTTTACGATCGTAATGAGCTAATAAGCGAAACCGGTACTGATCTTTATTAAAAAACGAGGAATTTGTTTTAAAAAATATATGATTTTCAAAATAATACTTTCCATCATTATTTGACGGTAAATACTTTAAAAGTATTTCAAAGTATAGTTAAAAATAAAATTATAATCGAGTTGAAATATTTTCGGTTGAAGAACCATTGAGCATATTTTTTTGTTTAGATAAAAAATCTATTCTTTATTTCGTATTCAGTTGAAAATATATTTTGTTTGTAATATATTGACATTTGATATGAGATTATTTTACGTAATATTAATTTGACGGCGAAATTATTTGAAAGATGACGATAGTTTAAAAGTATTTGAGTTAAGCTATCATCGGATATTATTTGTAATATAAATTTTTGAAGCGAACAACGTAGTGTATAGTATCATCGAATAAAAAAGAGAATGCGTAGAATAATATGAGTTAAAAATGTTTAAATTTTCAGTGAAAACTCGACGACTACGGTCACACGAAAAGGTATGTTTGTACGATGAGAATTTAATTAAACGAGAGGTGAAATTTCAAGTACTCAAAATTAACAAGGCAGCCCTCTGTAGGCTAAACATTGATTGTTTAATATAGCGAAAAATAATTATTGAAAGTAAACATATATTATAAGTATTTTATAATCAGGGCTGTGTCCGTCTTTAAAGAGCGGGTTACTATTGTTTTTATAAATATATTTTTAAATCCATGTCAGCTCACAATGTGGAGCATTTGGCCTAGTAAGACTTTCCGAGTAATTTAATCAATTATTCTAGTTGCGGCCCTTGGACTACCAAATGTTGATTAGCCCTATCATAGACCAAAGACCTTACACATAAGTTTAAAATTTCGACTGAAGGTGTTTGGTGGAATTTCAATATTAAATTTGAATCGTTCAAATTATGTACATTCACGCGGATTTTGTCATTAACGACCCGTTCAACGACTAACGTCAGTTCAAGTTCACCGTGAATTTGAGCGCCTGAAGATGCCGGAAGGCGAAACACGGGTCGTTATTGACAAAATCCGTGTGAATGTAAATAATTTGAACGATTCAAATTTACACATAAGTGTTCTTTATTTTGGAATCAAGTGAAGCTATGCGGTCAGTTTTACTAGAATTTTATTAAAATTCTTGGAAAAATTGCAAACCCTAAAGTTTTAAAAAAAAATAGTCTTAAATGATAGAAATTTTCAGTATTCATGTCGATGATTTCACTAAAATAATATAAAATTAACAATGGCCGTAAAGTTTGATTGAAAAGTAATATGGTTTTTATTGAAGATTACTGAATCGAAGATTCTACCCCGAGGATGATTTGTTCATGTAGTGAGAGTTGACTTAGGTTCTGTGTTATTTTAATTAAACAAAATATATATTTTAGGTAGAATAAACATATGCTGCTCTAATAATGGCTAAGTTAACATGGCCGGACCATTGATTTCCGAAAAGGTTCTACAATAACAAAAACACTGTTACTCAAAGTTTTTCGATAAAGGTTTTATAATATTTTAACGCCACGGGCTTTATGTACATATTATTGTACATATATTCATAAAAAAAATATTTTGTATTACAACTAACTATTTTTTTTACTAAAAATATTTCAATAATGTATTAATAACCTGAAATATCAGTGGCTATCATAAATAGTCCGGCAATCTAAACCAAGTTAGTCTAAAACTTCTTGCATAGTCGTATTATATTGACTTTATTTAAATAAATATAAGTTAATAATATGATAACATCTATATATATTATTAATAGTCGATAATGTCCGTATGATTGTAAAAATGTCCTCGATTTCCCCTCCCCTGCCCCTCACCCGCCCCAGCCTCACCTCCCCAAACCAAACCATCACCCTCCAAAAATTAAGTAACTTACGAGGTCTATTTCTGCTTCAACGAAAAATGGTTGTTAGCAAACTTAAACATTATTCCAAATATTAAATAATTTACGAAATTTCTGCTACTACGAAAAAAAGTTGTTGGCAAACTTAAACATTATTCCAAAAATGAAATAATTTACAATTTAAATACTGCAGGGCAGGGCTGTTGATATATGCCCCGAGATATATTTCTTTTACTATCAGAATTTCTGGCTTATTCAATAAATAGGTTTGTAATTTATTTTTCACGCCAGTAAATTTTCTGACTACTTAAAAATGCAACAAAAATCCCCCCGTTGAGGTCAACGGGCTTACAGCTAGTAGTTAATAAATTGTACTCAAATACAATTCTCGTCGTTTGCCTTTGGTTGGTGGCATCCATGAGTTGATTTGATTATTTTTGTAATAATTTCAGTTGGAGGAAAAGAGACTGAATGTTTTATTTTAAAATCGTAAAAAATATCTCTTGCTTTAATGCTGGCAAGTTAACGGCCACTCCGCTATCAAAGATAACAAAATAATAACCAATCTCGTTTGGCACGGAGTTTTTATAATAAGAATGAAAAAATCCAGGAGCATATATTATGCAAATGGCTCCCTCTGTTGATAGCATTAGTAGACTTTGTGTAACATGTTAAGCTCGGCAGTAATTACCCTTTTTTCCGCCAGAGTGTACGGTTTAATTTTACTTGGTCCTGTTAGGCAGCGTGGAAAAAGTTTCACTCTTGCCAATATAGGATGACCAACGTTTGCCGCAGTTAAATATAAACATTTTTAAACATTTTTTTTTATTGTAATTTTAATCTCTCTAAATCACTGATAGCTTTGTTACGAGACTATAATATTAAGTATTGTTAATGTTGGCAGTCTTGAAATCAAATCCTTTTTGGCAGTCTGCAGAATATCTACCGCTTTTCTTTCTTCTGTACTTGTAATGAGATAATAATTATAACGTTGCCATTTAGTCGAATTTAGTACAAAAGCATAAACTATCATTGTTTACGTTTCAGATCAGGATATGAATTTGCTGTATCGAAAAAAAGTTATATATTTCCTATAGCCATCGAGAATGTAATGTATGTGTGTAAAAAAATCTTTCTTTTACGATTGATACATATACGCTTTTTTGGTCTTGTAGTTTATATCAACACTCCTCATCTAAGGTTCTCGTATGTTACTGTATGCCAAAGAAAAAAAAAATAAGTTGTTATAAAATTGCGATCCTCACTTATGTAATTGATGAATATCTTCATATGAATTTAAAAAAATCTTTTTATACTGTATTCTATTCATAAATATCGCATTTTTCACTTCAAAATGTAGTATATATATTTTTTTATAATCTGTAATTGAATTTGATAACATTGATTTTTAAATTTAATTTTAAAATAAAAATGAACTTCTGTAAAGTTACCGCCGAATCTAAAGAAATTTAGGTAATTTTTTTGATTTTATCATACCGAAGATAATATATTACATTAATATGAGATTAGCAAAAGGAAATATAATTAACTACGTAATACAACTCGTAGATTCATGGAAAATTGAAACTTTTTGCGAGATAGTCATTCACATTCACATTTAAAAACTCCAGAACGATCGAATACATCAAATTTCCCGCCGAAGAAGAAAAATAAGACATTGTACACAATATAATAAAAACATCGAATCCTTTCGTTAATTAAACATAATTATCATGACATAATATCCCCAGCGAGTTCTCCGTTATACGATAATATTGTACGTAAGGTTTTTCTCAAAGTTGGTTGTGATAAACAAGGCGCTGTTATTCATAAGAATAGACGTATGGTCTGCGTGGAATCGTGACCCCATCGGAAAATGTCGTATTTCCTGCGCCATAAATCCCACCCACAAGTATGGTCACATTAATAAAATAAAGAAAACTCTCCACGAAAACTGGGACGAAGTCTTAAGTCGCAGATGATTTATGCAGCACCAAATTCGTACTCGTACGACTTGGTTACAATTTTATTTCAAGTTTTAGTTTTCGCAGCGGATCTGTATGTTTTTTTTAGTCCTTTTAGTTTGACAGTAGGTACATATTATGCATATGTTTTTACATAATGTGCCATTTAAATTTTTACTTCACGTGCGCGTATACAGTTGGGATATAAGTAGGGAATGTGTGTCAGGCACATATTCAACATATTTATTTCACAATATTAGATATTCACTGTTCCACATTTCATATTTTTTTACTAAGAAAAGCACATCAAAGAACATGTTTTCATGATAATTATTTATTAATAATAGCTATTGGCCGTAAAAATGTGAAGATTCCGAAAAGATTTCTTTTTCATATCAAGGCTATGAATAACCTATTTACACGTTAAGTTTTAAGTTATGTGTGCTTAATGGAGAAGAAAATAAATGACTAAAAATACCTTAATTATAAAATCAGCATTTAAGAACTTTGACCAAATTAGAAATAATTTTGCCTGTATTGCAAACTGAATAATAATGGACGCCACTCGAAATTCCAAACCACGATGCCTGATAAAATACATCGTGACAATTTGAAAAATTATATTTTATATTCATGGAAACATAAAAATCTACAAATTAACGCACGTCACATGTTCCGTTTTTTATTTTTATTTTATAGATATTCAAATATTGTTCTTTTCATTCACTTTGATAAGTATGCATATTATTGTCTATGATAAAAATAGTTTAAGTCATCACCAATTATTAGTGACGAATAGGCGGGCCCAAATGTAAATTTAAAATTCGTATTTCGAACATCAGCAATTATGCAAATTTGTATTTCTTTTGTTTATAAATTTAATAAGTTCAGTGTCAGACAGGCCTGTATTAAAAAAAGCAAATGGCGGAGATAGAAAGGGAAAATTTACATCGCTTACAGAGCCTGAATTTTTTTCAATGATGTTAGTTATAGCCCCCTAAAACAGGGCGAATAAATTCGTGCCGAGCAGAGTAAAATAAAATATATCGTGCTCTTTCCCGTGTCCATTTTTCTTAGTGGAAATTTCACAGACGCCTCCGAACATCCGAATGTGTTCAGTGTTTGAGATGAACAACTTCCGATTTTACAAAAAGGTACCCATTTGTACAAAGTAAAAAGACTATATATTTTATACACTTACATAAACCAGACATTTCTGTAATCACCGAAAAGGATATTACGTAGTATTATCGGACAATATCTTTGGTGTGATATTTGATTCTTATAGTAATAAAGAGAAAATGTAAAATGACTGGATATTCATCGAATCGTTTTAATTAAAATTATTGCCGTATTAACAATAACTTTGTGATTATAATATTTTCCGTATCTATAGATGGGCTGGAATGGGCTCGGAACGCGATCCACTTGTTAAATGATAAAAAGTACTCACAGATCAAATCAGAGCTCGACTGAAATTTCTGACACATTATTATCTACGATTACTTAAGTATTATGCTTGAGAGATGAAATTTGAGCGAAAAACGCAGAAAATAGTAGCAACCTCATCGAATTATGTTTCATCGCTTGTAGAGATGAAACGTAATTCTATTATAATGTTTATATTATGTGATTTCAGCGAAGGCGAGCTTTATACTGATTTCCTTAGCGGAAAAGAAGTCCCAAACCTTAAAATCTTATATAGACGTACATCGTCAAAAAGGTTTATAGCAGTGGTAAGCAAGAATTAAACAATTACATATATTGTATCTAAATTTGAATGGATGGGTGAGTTGAGTATTTAAGATAAATTATAATAAAAACTAAATTATTTCTCGAAACACATTCGAATCATTCTAATCGAGTGACCAATGTACTGTAGAACAGCGGTGACTTTACTAAAAAAACAATAAAACTATCTGGCTTGATCTATACATCGTTGGTAAATAAAAATATTAGAGTAATTCTAATAAACTTTAGGTGGTTTCCGAATATGAAAAAGCTGACGTTATTAGAGCTTATATATATTAAATATGATTCAGGTAAATATGAATATATAAAGGTTTGAAAATACCATGTTGCTGACTATTTATTGACAGAGGTTGTTTAACCACAAAATTGCATAATGAGAGCATTGGACCGCCTGCAATGGCCGAGTATTTGATAAAAATGATGGCCAACACGAATTTCTATAACAGGTAACCTAGTAATATACATATAATATGTTTGCTATATTGATCTGCAGTAAATGAGATCATCAATTGATTTTCACAATCGATTCATTAAGTATATATATATTTTTTGTAATTAACATTCCTTTCGTTTGTTGATATATAAAAAAATAATACAGACCTTGTTTTTTTTTTAATATTTAAAAAACTTTCAAAAACTTTTGTCGAATTGCAACAGACACTATTTATATTTATGCAGTCCTCGTTATCTTGTTATATTTAATTGATCAAAAGTTGAACGAAACCGGTCTTGTTTTTAAATAAATTCTGTTAAATATGTATTAATTTTGTATAATCTTGTGGATTGATTTAATTTTCAGGCAAAACATTTATCAAAAATCGATTTATAATAATATTATATATAAATATGTGATGGTAAACATAGAAATATAAATGAAAAAATAAAATCAACAATCAACTCGCTTTTTTTATTTTCCTCTCTGATGTATTTTCAAACGTCAAATCCAAAATGTGCTTTCAATTTTCGAGAAGATTTTGATATCGTTTTTCATCCAAGGAATGTAGGTACAGCGTTCAATGTATATATTGTACGATTGAGTAAAACCAAATACTTATTTGACTGAATAAATAAAAAAGTAATCATTTCTTGTATAGGTAATCAGAAAAAATCGTCTTTCGTCGGCGGCTCGTTTCCTTAATCAAACAGAAAATAAAAAAAAAATCAGGAAAATATATATTTGCTCCTAAAACCCAATGGTATTTAGATACTGCGTTATTTTCATGTTTTGAAAATTGGGAACGTGTTTTTAAATTATGTTTCTTTAACCCTGTTGTGCTCTTATGTTTGTGACGATCATGCCTATCATATCTTTCGAAGAAAATAATGCGCTATATGAAAGATATCTGTTTTTAAGTTTCCGAATTTCGTACATATTATTTTTCCATTAAGATACAGATAAAAAACAACTAAATCAAAATATTGAGGCTGTTGCATAAATAAACCGAGATATAATTGTAATAATATTTATTTTGTGGTTGTAAATTTTAATTTAACTTATTTTTCGTAAGCAATGTATTTCAACAAATGTTCTAGCCTTATAGTAAATGCTTATAGTAGCCCTTTAAAATTCATCCAATTGTGTTGTTTATTTTATATGCGTAAGTAAATTTATAATAATTTGATGTTTTATCCATTTTCGCTTATTCGTTTTCGTTTTACAGTGTGCATGGTAATTAAGATCGCAATTTTTTTTTTCTTTTTTTTTTTAGATTAACTCAACTGGTTTTTTTAAATAAGATAAAATTAAGCAACGTGCTCAGAATTGATATTGGAGAGAAAGTACAACAAAACAAAATATCAAATTGAAACTATTTAAATAAAATAAATAATTAAAATTCTCTTCGCTAAGCTGAGCTGAATTTGAAGTCTAATGAACTCCATTTTGGCAAACGTTGCTCTTTGTTAGTGAAGCTTTGAAGTGTTTCTATTTTAGTTTGTTAGCTTCTAAATTGACATAATAGGAATGAAATAAAATCGAAATTAATAAAATACACAAATTGATTTACGATATTATTATAAATAGCTATATAAATAGCTATTTGGTGGCTATTTAAAGAAATCCTGTCCGGTACAGCTGGTAGAATATGTTTTTTCAAACCATGTTTGAAACCAAACAAAGAAAGGGCTGGTTGTAAGTTAATCGAAGAACCTATCATTTTATTACGAGCTTTTTCCAAGTGATGAAAAATACTTAAATAATACTTACTAACTTGTAATTAATACTTAAAACTGTCGGATAACCAAAAGTTGCCATGTAAACTATACAATATAATACGATTATCATTTTTCAGATTAAAATTCTACGAAACAGTCTCGCTACGTAATTATTGTTTCCTATACACAGTTGATAGTTGGAAATGAGTTTTCGCGAAAGCCGATATGTTAATTAAAACAAAAATTGCTTTGTTCCATTGCATTACAATGAAAACAAATTCAATAAGGGATGAAAATTCATGGTTCCTGTTAGAAGACAGTCAATATCGGCTTTATCATATCAGTACACGATATATTACTATAAAAAATATTTGTCATGGTTCATTTATTGAAAATCAATTAAGCTGACGTCTCAAGACAATCAAGGTATACGGTTGTTATCATCATCATATTTTAAAATAATATTTTAAATTCGGTGAGGTTTGGGCATAACTTTATAACTGAAAAATATTGAATTTAAATGATGGCAATTCAAATAAATACTAATGTATGAAATAAGTCAACGGAAAGAAAAATACCTTTGTCAAATTTTCGATTCTTCCTATTTTTAAGAATTTTTATCATTGCGCAAACATTTATCATACAATCTATATTTGAAAGTATGTATACAACGGCGCTTAAAAATTCAGTTATCAGGCTTTTTCCAAACAGCGAATTATAATATAGTGTACTAAAAGTTGTTCCAAAAACCATATGCTACTTGATATATATTTTTATCTATGTCCAATCCCAATATGCATCATATTGTCTCTTAATGAAGGTATCTCAACCGTAGTTTTTCTTCGAGAATTGCTTGTTAATTACTCAGTTGCTCAACCTCTCTTTTTTCATTCAGTCAATTTCTTTCAGTTCTTATTGTATTATTTCATTAGATTTGCTTGAGCTGGCTTATACACGTTAAGCATTGTATTTTTATTTAAATATAGAAACACAACCAACATAAGAGACAGTGTTAATCATTTCATGTCTTAAAATTAATTCTAATAGAGATGTAGATTATTTCAACTAATGCTTTGATATTTTTTTTATACTTATCGTTAAGTTATCTTATATTGATAACGCATATTATAATTTGGAATAGCTTAAATTTTAATAAAACATTAGTTTGGATAAAATTATTTATCCACGTAATAAATATAAAAATTTACGAACAGATAAAAAATATTAAATGTTTCCTTGAAATGATTTCCTCGGTGAAAATTCGAATTGAGTTTATAGATATTAAATTTTAGGATACTTGTTATCGAGTGCCTAGTTGATATTCCACGAAGCACTTGAGCAATTAATAAACTACGAGGTATATTTTCAATTAATTTTCCCTTATTAAATTCAACACTGGTAAAACATCTGTAATGAAATACCTATTAATTTTTCGATTAACTTACAAAAACATTACTTATTTTTTTAAATTAAGTTGATCCGTAGCTGTATATCTTATAAACTATTGAAAGGAAAGTAATATCCAGAATAAAACTTTATTATTCACAAACTAAATAAAAAAATGCAATATTATCTAATCTAAATGAACATAGATCAGTTGAAAATGTTCACTATGAGTGAAACTGGTCACAGTTTTAAATGAAAGATTTGTAATTAGTGCAAAAGCATTCTATTGTTGCATATAATGTTTTTAAAACAAGAATTGACAAACAATACATTTAAATTGATTAAACAACTCCATACATAAGAAAAATATTCCGAATAAATTATTAGGGAATTATAAAAATGGGAATATTATGTATATTAGACAGTAGCGAGCAAAGAAAGAGTATTCCCCGAAAAAATATAGCACGACGAAGAAGAAAAGATATTGCTTGGAGATTGATTCATATAGGAGCTTAAAATATTGATGTTGGTAAGTAATTATTTTGACAATTTATTATCTAATATATGTACAATCTTGTGGTTGTATTTTTTAAAACAAGTGAGAAAAGCAATCAATTAGTTTCACGGAGAAAGCATAATTTATTATTTAATTTAATGTGAAGGTATAATATATGTGTTGCTATTTGAATAATCTATTATAAATTCAAAACAAGAAAGTATTCATATTCTTTTGTAAATATTTAATGCAAGGAAGTAGAAATATATTCAATGCTAATTTGAGTTGGTAGTATTTAGTATATGAAACTGAAAATATTTCGTTTGGCTGGAATGAAGATGATTATATATATAAAAAATCTTTTCAAATTTTAATTATCGTCAAGTACTGGTTCCAATTAGCACGAGCAAACAAAAACGGTCCTGCACTACATTAAAAATGTAGAATTGTTGTTACTGTTTTCCATTAAGAATTGACGGCGAACACCTTAAAAGTGACTTTAAATTATTTAACCAAAGATGGTTACTTTCCGTATAGTTTACAAAATATATGGAAATTTGTATGAATGTAATATTTAAATTTTCTGTAATAAATGAAGACTTAAATATTAAAAATAGTCGACAATTTAAGTATAATGCATACACGACTAGACAACTGTTGTTTTAACGTAAAGGTGTACAAAACCAAGTAACACAATACCAAGTTGGAAAAGGTAAGTATGTAGTGGAAGGAATTTCCAATCGTGAAACCATAAGACGCCACGATACTCCACGGTAATGGATAGTTGTACGTACATAAAAAAACCCCGAGGCTATCAGTAAATGGTCAGTATAGCCGAAATCACGGTTACTTACTTCGAAAACTTATAAATTCGTATGAAGCTTATTTGTGATCACGACCCGTGTGATATAGTTTTATCGGAAACGAAATTACATTAAGGGCGGAGAGTATAAAAATACAACCCCTACTGGATTTCCCCCATTCTATTGTTATATATACAGACGGATCTTTTGGAGGGTTTTGAGATTATTTCGTACACGAATTATCTATACACAAAAAAAATCTGCCCACTGATGATTCCTGTTTACTTTGTATCGTTATTTCTTAATTTAGCAATAAATAATATTTCGAAAATACTATAATATACTGAATATAGGAAGAAATGATCGGTGTTTGGATATTTTTTTTTTCGAAAAATTCTTGTACTGATGATGAATCAGTTCACCCTTTTGGAGGAATTCGAAATTTAAAGTGTTCAGTGTCAATTGAAGTACTAACTAAACATTTTTAAAAAAATATAAATATCGGTTTCACTTATCACAAGTATTGACTAATGATTCTCGCTGATAACCAGTTGATAATTCTCGGGATGAGGATTCTTATACTGTGAAATTAGTACAAAAAGTGTTTTATTTTATTAATACAATCTATCTCACCCAGAACAGGCTGCTATGAATATGACCCGCTCATTTATTTTTCCCAATCGTTTGATTAAAAAAAAAAGCTTTTTCACTATGCTGATAATAATTGCCATGTACACCAGATGAAACGTTTGTTTGAATATACAATCGACAGTAAAACATAATGTAATGCAAATATCTAACGGCCTTCAAACGAATCCAAAAAGATCGAATGGTTGATTTGTTTCTATTTAAGAAACAAGTCATTGTATACCTTATCTATTCATTCGATTCAGGTACGCGACCCATTAGAATAGAGACCCACGTTTTATTGCAGTAGTGCTCAACGTTTTATCAAACTGCTGTCCAGGAAAAAATATATATCGAAGAAAACACAAGATATTAATCTATCACCCATAAGACCCGAGAGAACAAAAAATGATACCCATGTTTTACATTTTTTTTAAATTGATGTTTTTTGACAGAAAAAAAATATTATTTAAGAAAATAAGTAAGTATGACTCAAGTTTACTAACTCACACCTTTGTACATACACATAATGTGAAATATATATTTATTAATCTTTCTCTCAGCACGTATTAATCATTCATTCACTCATTGAGTGAGAGGTGAACATGTATAATATTTGATATTACGTGTATGTAGTTATGGATCATTACAGCTGATTTTTTGAATGGAGACTGCATCATACGTTTAGATCAATTATTTCAATAAAACAAATCGAAATTGATTTAAATTTTCTAAGATATTTTGCTTAGTCTCATTTTAAAACAATTACAATGACGTAAAGGTGCCTTTTGTAAGTATGTTTTACTCACGGCTAATAATAGAGTTTTTTTTATGTTAACATTCTCGGTAGTATATTATGAATACGAAAGGCTATATTTAATTGGTAGAGAATAGTTTGTCACTATTCTTTAAACACTTTTGGTGTGTTAAATGTCTATTTTAGGTGGAAAAGCGCATTTTAAATTTAAATGTTTTATTTTTTAAATAGTAGTGAGAATATATAATTCATAAATTATTACATTGAAAATGAATTTTTACTAAGTAAGCGCCGAATCCATAGAAAATATTGACTTCAATATTTATGCTCACTTTTTGTCTCAATATGATGTGTATGACTCGGACCCCTTCAAAAAAATGTTTAAGCAATTGTTAAAACACAAAAAGCCGCATTTTTTTACGATTCCACATCGTCAATAGTGTAAAAGATTGAGACATTATATCATTTTACTTACATACTCTCACATAATAAATTTAAGATTAAAGTTTAATTTTAATATTTAAGATAATTATAGTTTGAGTAATTCTACGACAAAGAACCAAATTGAGGATTCAACTATAACAAAAGGCTCACTAAATACCGCATACTTATGTTAATCATGACGTATTTTTTTTTTACAATTCAATAATAACGTGGATGATTTTTCTTCTGGAAACACTAATAAATAACGAAAATAATGGTAAAATATGATTTATTTTTTAATACAATTTAAGATGTAAGAGGAAGTAAGATATTATATTGTCTACCACTGATGAAGGTGCCTTCATTGTTGACCCGCTCGACCGTAGTTTTTCGGCGTCAGCACCTCACCCCCGAGGATCCTCGTTCGTCCGCCCTTACGTTTTATACGGTGTGACTTTTTTGAGAGCCTCTACGTGAGCTTTACAAGTATCAAATACCTTGAGGTGATTACGTACCACACCGTAAGTTCAATTCAGAAAGAAAACTAATGCGTATTTTATAAAGCTTAAATATTGCTGAATTTTTAAAAAATAATACAAAATTTAAAGATAATCCTGTCGAGTTGAATGTTTGAAAAATAGATGATTGAAGTAAATTTAAAAAATATATATTATCGATGGTTTCGGCGATAAATAAACAGCTACAAATGTTAAAATGCATTATCAAGTAAATAATAAAGGGTTGGGAATAAAACAAAAATCTAAGAGTTGTTGGAAATTTATAAAATCATTGACTGAAATGAAACATTCGCAAATAAATTTAAAATAGAACAGTCGTCTCACCTTTGTTAATTTTTTTCCTTTGGGATTCGACCATTTTCATATGTTAGTAATTAAAATAAAAATAATAAAAGATTTTTAGTACTTTTCCACCTTAAATTTATTTGATCAGGACCGGTTTCGCTCCTCACGGGCATTATCAACTGATAAGGAAAATAAATTAAACAGTGCTAATTTATTTTCCTTATCAGTTGATAATGCTCGTGAGGAGCGAAACCGGTCCTGATCAAATAAATTTAAGGTGGAAAAAGTACTAAAAATCTTTTATTTTATTTATTATAATGCCATTCCACCAGGTATTGACAGTGAACACCTTAAAAGTGTAAGTAATTAATTTGTAATTGGTACTATTAGTGTTTGTATCTTACACCCATCTTGCGTTCAATACAAAAGAAAAGCCTATATTTTGTAATTTATAAATTAAAAATGATAATCAAGTTTTAGTTTGTTAGTAAATAACCTAAAAGTTTGTATAAATATGCTCCTAATAAAAACTAATCACGTGTCATAATTTGTTTTACAACTTGTTAAATAACGAGGCCAACACATTTCATTTTATGATCGTTCTAAATCACATAGAAAAAAAACTTTGAGTATAATTGTTATTATTTTTAAATAATATTATTTAGCGTTTGTATATTTAGTAGAAAGACTATATTATACTAACAAATAAAGGAAAAAAGTAGCGTTGTGTTTTGAAAACTATTTCAATAAAAAACCGGCTCTAATGAGCAGTACATGACGACATTCTCACAAACAGCAAAAATGGTCGTATTTCAACCAACCAACAGATTAGATCAAGATGGATTGACTCGTCTATATGATTTGACTAAATCGATCAACTTAATTTACTTGTTTATAAATGTCTACATAGTTTCTAAATTACTCCACTCAACGAAAATACTAAAATATTATATGAAAATAGCATACGGTCTAGTCAAATGGATTAGTAGTCTATTTGTGAACTTATGATCACTAAACCTAACCATGTGACTGTTTCGAGAAGTGAAATAAATTAATAGTCAGACTATGTAGAGTTACATAACATTGTGAGCCTTATTCGGTATTGAAAAAGTAATTCAGTATTGAATTTAATCAATTACACCCTATAAATAAAAAGTTAATTTTTCTATCCGTACATATACATAATGCTTACTTTTGAAGGTTCAAATTCTTTTCCTAGCAATCAATTAAGACTAAAGACAATAGGTGTCATCACTAGACTACAGAACTGGTAAATATTGTGAAATAGTTGTCGAAAAAATAAAAAAATTCAATGCTATAAAAATTTAACATTTCTACGTAAAAAAAAACATTCTGCACCTGGACATCTTTTTAATATTGATTGTCCAACCAATGTCTTTGAACCTTTTTTATTTCCGTATGTCCTATCAAACGAACATTAAATTTAACGTCTTTTCGAAGGACATCCAAATATCTTCATCATTGTTAGGAATAGTTTGCATATCTTAGCCTCGACCTTTTTTATTATAATATTCTCAATTGAATTTCATAACATTCTTTAAACCTTCCTTTGATAAATTTTATCCAGGCAGAAATACGTCAAATATTTTGTGAAAATACGTAACGGCGATTTTTTAAAATTGAAAAATTGTCACCTTTTAAAAAAAACAAGTCGGGTTGTTTTATTTAAATGTCCCGGGAAACAGGACTGATAAAAATACGGGAATTTATTCTCGAGTCGTCTTTGGCTGGACTATAGTAAAAAAAAATCACAAGCGACTAAGCTTTGTATCCGTCGATAGGGCGAAGGTCACTAGCAAATCAAACTTTTATGCGTATGAAAAAGTTGACATAAAATTCGGCAGTAATTAATTGTCGTCTTGAATTTTTGTACTTTGTCTTTTTTTTTACTTAAATATCAAACAGATAGACCGAAGACGTAAAATTTAATTATGTGTGTAATACACATAAAATAGATAAGCTAATTTTTTTACTAAATAAGCGAATGTAGATATTGTTGTAGTGCTGGGTTGTACAAATAATATCTAGTACTGATAACGCATGAATGTATTCACTGATCATTTTTTTCAATCAACGAAAAAAATCAAATATAATCTGCAGCTGCTTTTATTTTATTTCAATAGTCAAATGGTAAAGGCAAAGGTGAGATTAAATCTGTTTTTGGTGGATTTTAATATTAAACGCTTAATGCTAAAAAATACAACACAAATAATCAAAATGTTTTATAAATTACACCAGAAGACAGAGATTTAAAATGATTGTAGCTAATATTCACCGTAATTTGACTGCATCACACACATTCACGTCAAAAAATTAAAATTAAAATTGAACCTTGGGATATGAACATGGGTCTTGAACCTAGATCAGCTGAATCGCGGGTGTAAAGCTCTTACCGACTAGACAACAAATATCAAAATAAGTCGATTTATTTAATAAGCCGAAAGTTTACTATACTTTTGCCGACATGATATTTACTCACTAACTTTAAGATATCTCCAGTCAACTGACAAATTTTCCCTGCTTGTATACACTTGGGCCTCGTATAATACGGTTATATGGTTACACAAAAACGTCGTGTAATACAAATCCGTGTTATACAAGGTTTGAAGTTCATACAAAATTAGATGATTTACGGTATATGTACTATATTTTTTTAAATAAACAAATATACATTTACATATCTATTGAAAGAAATTTTAACAACATTATATAGCATTCATTCATCATTAATATCACTTAGAATTCTACATGTTTTACTCTTTTTCGAGATCGGTTGTAAGTTTTCATCATCATCGGAGGACTCTAGATTTCTTTTGGTTTTAGCCTTAAAAAATTCGGGAATAAGCGATTGTCTGCTTTTAGCGTATAAATATTTGCGTATTTCCTTATAAGGTTCCAAAATTTGTTGTAATTCCCTCTTAAATTTCGAACTTCTTTCTATCAAAGGATCCTTTTCAATAAATAAAAAAATGTATATTTTTTTAAAATTGAAACAGTGTTATATAAAACCGTGTTATACGAGGCCCAAGTGTATATTATTAAAATTATACCACTATTGCATATTTCACATTAAATTACTTTGATTATAAATAATCCAAGTAGCGGTGTAAATTCAATTAAATTTATTTTACATGAGCCTCCTAATACACATTATGCATTATAACCACACCGCGTCTACACATGTTTCTTTTGAAACGAACGAAAAGCGTAATTTAAGGGCACCCGTGTGGGGGAGTGAAATTGAATATAAGAGAAATTTCGAGTAATTTATTATGTATACTTAATTGACTTCCAGCAAAGCGGTGAGATTATTTTAGGTAAAGGCAATTAATTTATACCATACACCAGCCCCTCCCAGCGGCGGTGGCATGTTTGAATTCTACCTGTTTGCATATTTTGCTTTATGAGTTTCAAAATGAAATTGTAAACAAGATTTAATACAGCGGAACGCACATACTGACTAAAATAGAGAATATCAACCTGAATTGACCTACTGGCCAGACAGATGCTCCAAACATAACTTTCTAATTTACACATATTTTTAACTGTACCATACATACAGTGAATATAATTTAATGCTGTATTTCTAAAACGTTCACACTTTGACAATTGTTCAGGAAAGTGAACAATGTCTTTCTTGTAAAATATATAAGAAAAATATGTATTTATTTACTTGGTAGAACTCCATTGTAATAAGGTATAAAATAACAAGTACATATTTAGTTATACATTTTTTTTTTCAAAAAGTTGTTTTTTTTGTTAAATTGATAATATTATAAAGAGCTGATTTGATATTTACCTTATTAATATGAATATATATAATTATATGACTCTTGTTTTTAAGTAAACGATTTTTTGTGTAGGGAATTGAAAATGATTTTGTTATTGAAAAAAAAATACATACTTAGTCAGTAAAAAATACGTTATGTAAAATATGAAACTAAGTTATAAGGTTATTACTCTGATTAAGATATATATTTATATAACTTAATACTAGTCTGTTTCTACACCTTCAAACATCATCTGTTAACCATTCTAATATCTCTGGTGAAAGATTAATCCGGTTCCGATGTTTGAATTGTGTTGTTTGTTAAATATTTTTTTAAAGCTATCTATTTGATTCTTCTTCATCTCCACTGGGCCATGGTAAACTTGTTATAATGGAAATATTGTGGATAATTTAGAATACGTCTTTTAATTGAGAAAATACGGTTAGTATAATGTATGGCAGTTTAAATTGAACATATATTGAAAACAAGCAGCAAGTGTCCTGATTTGTTGGCTCCGTCGGTCATACCGATATGACTGTAATAAGGGTAAGTATCAGATTACATGGAAGCTCTCTCAAGTTTATTTTATTTTCTGCTTACAAAAATGTATGTATTGAAATCATGTATTGAAGATTTCTTCTAGGACATTACAGGTTGCGAAATACATCATGTAAGAACTAAAAACTGTAGCTAAAACATTATGTGTTATAAAGCACATTGAAAAACATTATTTTTTTTATGTTATGAAGAGCCAATATAAATAAAAAAATAAAAATAAATGTTTGATTAAAAAATTCAAAAATTCATTATCGTAAATGAGGAAATATATTTGACAACGAAAGAACAGAAATATGACTGTTGAAAACGACTAGCACATCAAAATAGGTCTAAAAAAAAGTGACTATACCATCTATATCATAGGTTCCCAACCTTTTTAGGGTGGCGATCCCTTTTTATAAAAGCCATGTGACTAGCGACCCCCTCCCCGAGTAATTTGAAATTCTTGATTTGCTATACTTTTTCCCCGGATTTTCTCCGAAACTCCTTTTTTTTTTAGCTCACCGAGGAATTTAAAATCCTCGATTTGTTATACTTTTTCCCCGGATTGTCTCCGACACCCTTTTTTTTTTTTTAGTTCACCGGGGAATTTGAAATCCTCGATTTGCTATATTGTTCAAATCTCCAAAATCGAAAAAGTTGGCGACCCCCCAAGAAACTCTTCGTGACCCCCAGGTTGGGAACCCGTGATCTATATAGTCAAAAAATGTTTTTGAAATAGTTATTGAATAGGATTTTTCATTTTCTTCTTCAAAATCCAATTAAATGTTTTTTAATTATCTCTAATAAATTGAAATAAAACTATCTTTCAATTATATTTTAAGCTATCATCATGGCTGAGATTTACATTTATTAAATAAGGTATAAATTTATCTTAGCAACAGTGACCAACTTAGTTTTACTAGTTGTAGTATTTATTGATTTGAATACTTTTTCAAATAATTCCAAGTAATTTCCTTAAATTCTGCGGACTTCATATTGAATATTCCTTCTCTGCTGTAACCCGGACAAATACAATCGCAGTCACTGCGGCAATCGTATGGTAATGTTTCATATTAGTTTTCATAAAATATTTCGTAATGAAGTATTATTAAATCAGGATAATTTTGCAAAGAGACAAACAATTTTGAAATTTATAATAACAATAACGGAAATAAATTTCATTTGAATTTATCTCTTGAAATAATCTGTTAATTCAACAGTTTTTTAAAAATATTTATAGCTGCCGTTTGGTCTACGTTTCAATGTGGATTTGCGCTAACTTATATGGGATAATACCAAAACTAACATACATACATACTAGGGCTTATACAAAAACCGACTTTTGAAAAAACCGGTTTTCGAATGTCAATATTGTTCGAAAACCGGTTTTATCCGGTTTTCAAAGTTTTACAAAAAATGAATAATTTAGTCAAAATAGAGAGAAAAAGGCAATTTTTTTATGTTGTTTATTTATACACATAAAAATTCACAACAAGAAATTATTTGGTGTTACTTTTCAGAAAATATGATTTAAAAAATCACAAAGCGTCCACTGATCGTTTTGTAAAAAAAATTCTGATATCGAAAATACCCTTTGGCTAGGTAATGATGTAGGGCATATGGTCTTTAAGCCATCAAATAAAAGATCCATTTTTTCTGTCCTTTTGTTTATAGACTCGTTTATGAAAAATTCGACACATCCGGTTACGATGTTGAAAAACCGGTTTTCGAATGTCACCAGTTTAGTCAAAAAACCGGGTTTTAAAACCGGTTTTTTAAATCAGAAAAGGCCTAATACATAATATACTAACATATTTAGTCCACTTTTAATTATTTTAAAGTAAAGTTTGAGTCGGATATGTGGTATAATTAGTGATCAAGTTCGTTAACGGCCTATGTTCTTGGATACAATATATTAAAATATTGGTTAAAAATAATAATAGAAAAATGACATTGGGGTAAAAAATGCTAAATGAATTACATATTAATAACACAAGCATAGCTTCAGATATACTGTATACCATTGCATGAAAGGTTGAGAGTCAAAATAAAATATATAATATGATTTTAAAACTAGAATCTTATACGCGGCGATTACGTATTCTGTGAATGTAAACTTGGACATGAGGAAAATTAATGTTTTTTTCCCATCCTAATAGCTGAATGGCTGCAAGTCTATAAATTAAAATTATGAAAATAACGAAAGATATTTAACATTTCAATGGTATTGGACATGTTGAAGCCTATACTTTCGATGGATTCGGCGGTAACTTTGTGGATGTTCATTTAAATATAAAATAACTTAGATTATTCCACGTATTGTGCTACAAACTGTGACATGTGTTTCGCCTCTTTCCGAGGCATCCTGAGACGATCTTACTTTCACAAATGCTTGTTTAAGTAGGAATGATTGTAATTTTACTATTCTGATATATTATAAAAATATATATAAAACGGAAGGCCCTGTTCGCCCCTGCTAAATTTATTTTGCAATGGTTTAACCCCTTCTTAATTAATGCAACTCATTAGTTAATCTTTTCTTAATGTAAATTTCATTTGTATTACCATTATTTTTTGTTGGTTTTTTCTATCATACATTTCTCGCCTCCCGTTTTATTTTTATTTTTTTAATATATCAGAATAGTAAAATTTGTGAAAGCATTTGTGAAAGTAAGATCGTCTTAAGATGCCTCTGAAAGAGGCGAAACACGTGTCACAGTTTGTAGCACAATACGTAGAATAATCTAAGCTATTTTTTCTTTATGATAATAAAATATTAACTTTTAAGTGCTTATTTAAGATTTTTTTTATACTTTCAGGACCAGTGTTAATAAAAAAATAGTATATAAATACGATCAAATAGAATAATTATAACGGAATGTGATTTTTTGTAAATAAACAAAAGGTTTCTTCGTATTATTATTGAAATTTGTTATATCACCTTCGAATGAATCCTAGAGATATTTTTATTCGGGAATTCTTTTAGTACGAGAATAATTTTCCGAGAAAAAACTCTGAATGCAACTTTTCACAATATGTCGACCTGCAAAATTTTCTTCCTTGAAATATTTATGGAATTATTAGGTTCGAATGGGTATATTCGGGAAACGGTTTCCTTCTGGGTTGTATTGTACTTGGGTGAATAGATATGAAAATTCTACATACATTAAACAAGATTGAAAGTCATAAGTGTATAATGTAAGATATTCAAATATGATACTTAGAAAAAGGTATTCGGAAATATCTACGATAATATATAAATACTCTTGGGAATTTTCCAAAGCACTAAGAATAGAATTTTCTCTAAAACGTTTTATTTAATATTCATAAGAATGCTTTTATTATAGTATAATATTTTATATCACGCAACAGAGTCAGTATAATCGTAAAATAGCATTGTTTATTTAATCATGTGTATTTATAATTGATTATCAATGACAATTGATTTACAATCATGATTGACTAATTGAAGATTTCGACTGAAGGTGCTTGGTGGAATATAAATATTAAATTTGAATCGTTCAAATTATGTACAATTCACACAAGTTTTGTCACTAATATATTCGTTAGATAAAAATATTAAATTCACTTTTGAATTCGAAGACAAGAATACTTATTTTCTTGACCTAAACATTAACATTAATAAAACCAACATGCTGTTTTCTATACAAATTCAATGCACCCATTTTCTTATAAACTAGCCACATTTCATTTAGAAATTCACAGGCTTGTAAGTGTCCTATAAAGTAAAGTAAACTTTAATATCGAATTCAAAATCATCAAACAAATGGCTATCAACAATGGGTACGATATGTCTCTTATTTGGAAAGTTGGAAGCTCGCTTTGCAGCACCACATAATTTCGGTTGGTAAATATATAAGTGAATAAAAAATCAAATATATTTACATATTACTAGAGTGTGTATATTTGCATAAATGTATTTAAATATTTATATAGCTATGTAATTAGTAATAAAGCAATTTTAATTAAAATGTGTACAGTGTTATTTCAGCGAAACGTCATTGAAAAACAGCCCTTTTACAGCGAATCAATTCGTTTAGGAGATGAAAATGGGTGAAAACATTCAATATAAAACTAGGTAATGAATTTAATCGGATGGGTATTACCTTTTATACCCTTTTGTTGGCACTAATGAGCACCGTCCAGTGCGGTGTTCTGCTATTGAATTGGCATTAAAGTATATATGGAATACGTTTATTGGACCAAATTGTCTTTTATTTCCTCCGTAACCAGTATAAATTATTGAATGCATTTTAAATTGACAAAAATACTTCAAAATATGATCTGAATGTTATATTTAACGATCACGTTACAAAAACAATTCAAATGATATAATTGCTGTATATAATAATATTACTGCACATATTTTTGGTCAGGTGCAGATAGATTCAAACCAGTGAGATCCGTAACGGAAGCCCGTGACGTTAACCATTGCACTACAGACCCAGTAATAAAAAAATACTTTATATACAATAAAAATACATGCTATTATTGAAAATACGGGTCTTTAAGAATCACCCATTCCAAGATCTCTAAAATAATTGAATGAAAAAAACATTTCACATTTCCTTTAATAGTATTGGAATTAAACATTAACTCTTGCCACGTGTTTCAATGCAAAGATTTTGAATATAAAATATGTAAATTTTTAGACCAGAAATAAAGACCATTAGTCTTTGCAACAGCCTAAGCATATTTATTCAATACGGTCTGTTTTGCACCAAAACAAGGATTGTTCTTTGAAAAACTTTGTAAACAAAATTTCAATAATGAACAATAGAGAAATTTCCTTCCCTCGAGACAAGTGAATAATTTATAAAACAGTCTGGGTTTGTTTTAAGGTGCTTGCGTATTTTGGAATAGTGCTTAGTTACCCCTTGTTCACCAGACCAACTTGACTTTAAATATCATTAATTCTTGTGGTCACTACAGCGTTTAAAATTCTAATTATTATGGTGAACTGATGACTGTCAAATATTTGAACCGATAAAGAATACGTAAATTTATATTAACTTCCGGCTGATTGCATGATAGTAATTTATTTGTTATTTTTTTTATCTAACTTATCAATATCTATTTTACAATTATTGTTATTATGACAATTTTTTTACATATAAAACAAAGTTATTGTAAGAACGAATAAAAATAAGTATTAACGACAAAAATATACAATTTTATATGAAAGAATACAAACGAATGGGTGTTTAGGATATTTACTTTACTCGTTATAAATATAAAGTAATATAACCAAAAGCAATAAGTGAAACTTTACTGATGATTTTGTAATCAAAGTATTTTTTTCGTTTCCATGACCTTTCATTTTTATTTTAGTACGCTTACATTAATTAACATGTAATTTTATTTATATTTTTAGTTGTAATTATTTAAAGTTGACTAGTTCAATCTGTCGATTTTAAAGCTTAAAACATTAATATTTGAATTGAATTAGCTAAAATAATAAAACAAGTAAACAAACAACAGCAATTATTTCATTTATAGAAGATAATATCGATCGATAGCTTAGTTTCATAGTACTACAACTAGAAATTGGTTGTTTTCAGATATAGCTGACCAAAAGTTTGACGCATCTAAACTGAGTTATAAAAAAATCATTATTATTTGTGTCAAATTTTTAGCTAATAATCATTTATTTATCTCAGTTAAATTAAAATTATTTCCAGCATTGAAAAAACCTTCCAACACTATTAAGATTTGTATTTATATGAAACTAAGTCAAGACTATTTAAATTGTGTGTATTTTCATATTCAAACATCTCCCTACCGAGAGAAAACTGTGTTTTTTTCTAGTTCTACTTTTTGTGGAGTTATAGAAGAGAGGTATTCGAATATGATATGTAATATAACTCAAAACATCAAATTTTTGAATTATTAATCAATCTATGGAACTATGTCATCAACATTTTCTATATAATAACATTATTATTCACAAATATTTAGTGAGAAAGTAAGTGAAAAAGTTGACGAAAATTAGATAAAATGCACAATGAAATTTTTAGGTATCAATTGTTCATATGGAATAATTCAGTGGCTGCATTTATTGTACCAGTTTGTAAATAAACAGATTTTTTATTGATGATAATTTTAATGTAGATTTAGAGGCAAGTAATTGTCTTTATCTTGATATTTCAACAATATGTTATGTAACATAAAATATCGAGGCTTTTGAAGACTTATTCTAAAAGCTCAAATTTTTCATTAGCTATTACATCAGAACTATCAATTTGTTATTTACCAACGTTTGCCAGTACTGTGACGATACATAATATTGTAGGTATTCCTCTATATGTGCGAAAAAGGCACGGCGAAGGAAAAAAGCGCAAATATTCACAATGTTTTTTTTTTCTTTTTTGATAAAACAGTTCACGAACCTAAATAAAAGGCTGTAACCCGTTGAAGTAGGCGGGGCAGGTAACCGGTGCGCGGTTGAAGTCCCTCCCGTACCGAGTGTCTCTGACGGTAATCTTCTAAACGACAACACTCTGCGGGCTCCCTTCGTTTCGTATGTAGATTCCGCAATTTGCTACGAATGTGTGTTCCGGTAGGCAAAAAAAGCACCTCGGTTTTGCGTAAATTCGCAGAGAAAATGGACCAAACGGAAGTGGCGGGTTCAACAACTGTGGCATCATAGATTGCGCGACATATTTTGAAAGAACTGTAAAATGCTTCGATAGCATGCGCGGTTTTACCATAATGTGACGAGTGTGTTTTGTTATCTTTAATTATGATTGTTTTATTGCACTAGCAAAACATTATAATAACTGATGAAATACGTAATTTTTAATCGCATTATTTACGAGTTGGTGCAAATGAAATAAAACTTGACACCAATGTAGAATGTAAAGCAGTTTTTAATTATTGATTTCATTACTTGCTTGATTTAAAAACTGTAAAATATTTTTTTTTTCTTCTCATGGTGTTGTAAACGATGTGAAAAAGGCTGAAGTAGTAGTTAACTAATTAATTTATATATATTATATTAAAACAATATCCGCTTCTGATGTGAAGAAAGAGCTTATCTCAATAGAAGTTTTGATGCAAGAACTATTACTCAGTTGCTCAATCTCTCTTATTTCGAATATAATAGAAGATAGAAGAATGTTAATATAGCAGGACTAGTGATAAGTTAATCGCACTTGCTATGGGTGGAAAATAATTTCAGACGTACATGTTTTCGAATGGACATCGGTTGAAAAATCAATTCATAAAAAAATTCTGTACTTGGATTTGAACCCGTGAGTACCGCAAAAGTAGCCGTCGACGTTGACCGGTTCTGTGGAAAAGAATTTTGTCATCAAAGATATCCCTGTCAGAACACAAACCGAAAGTTTCGACATACGATGTTTGCTACTGTTGTTCACTTGGCAACATTCGTTTTAGATTTAATTCTAATAAATAAAAATATGTTTACAATTGATTTCACCGTTGATAAAACGTGATTACGTGATTTTTTTTTTCTTGTCACTATTTGACATCAATATATGAAAATATTTTATAAATAAAGAGCAAAAAATCATCTCAGTGTTAATAATTTGAAGGTACGATGTATTAAAATAAAATTGTGCGACTTATTTATGACATGAACCAAAAAAATGTTTGAGCGGGTGAAACAAGGATGTAAATTGTTAAAAATAATAAGTTTTTTTATATTTTATCATATTTCTTAGTTATGGCTCTGTAAATATTTAGTTTATACTTGTACTAAAACTTCAAACCGTTCTACAGCGGTATGTAATGCTGGCGAAAACTTTTTTATTATATCTATTTAGATTTTAACATCGAACCAAAAACATATTTCATTTTCTAAAGAAACTACGCAGGTTGAAAAAACAAAGCTCTTGTGAGTTTAACATATTAAACCAACCCTCTCTTGTTGCTAATGAAAAACTTAAGTTTCATTCAACGTATGGTGGTTTCACAGGAAAGCACCTGTCCAAAAAATCTTGTGATAAAGGTCGTGTACATTATTTACAACAGACGTTTCATCCTATTAAGCCATCTGAAATCTTAGAACAAAAAATCTGAATTTTTTATATAACAGAACCCAAAAGGATACCTCTTTATTGAAAACTTTTATTTTTATTTTTTTTTGTAAAAAATGTATGTTGGGTTTAGTATTTGGTTGATACTCATATCATCACAAATAAATTATTTTTATGGTATCAGAATAATTGTCCCCTTCCTCAAAAGCTTGAAACTGTAGGAAGCGTAATGCTCAGTTATAGGAAAATTTTGATAATCTTGTATGGTATTTTTGATATTTTCTGCCAGTGTTGCTTTAAGGTAAATTATCATTGAAATAAATATAAATACAAATTTGAATTATTTTCATTCTGTATACTTCCATAAAATTGTGTGTCGATAACGACCCGGGTTTCGCCTTTCGGCATCTTCTGGTACTATCCAGTGTACGAATGCACTCGAACTGACAAAAAAAAATTAAAGTTAACATTAAATTTCAATCAAGCACCTTCAGTCGAAATTAAAAAAAATTCAGTCTAAATTCTAAAATATAAATACTATAAAATAAATAATAACAATAACAATAAACAAAAAATAATTGACTTGACACAATGTAGTGTTTTTAAAGCATTTGACGGGTTCACAGTTCAATCATATAATAAACTGATTTACACTCTGGTCTCTTTTAATGCGGATCTTTTTTTATGCGGTTTTGAAGTTATGCAGTTTTCAAAAATAATGGGACCTATCCCTTGATTTTCTATGTAGTTCAAGGCATTTTTATATGCGGATTTTTGAATTTGGTGCACAAAACCGCATAAAAATGTAAAACTGACATTAGTGCGAGTTGCAACCGCAAACGTGCGAGTATGTAAAGGGATAACGGAATTGTTTTGTCTGGCAGATCTGGCAGCTCGCACCCCTACCACCTTGTGCGTGTTGGTCACGTGGCTTATTGTTTACATAAATAGTAGACTGGTTATTTCTTCCAGTGATGAAAGTGACCTGGACCAAGTTTATAAACCATGCCGATTATTGTCGTTTAGTGATGACAGTTCTGATATGTATACATAAATATGTATGATGACTGACAATAATTTGGACTAAATAATATTTAATAAGCTATTTTAAGATACGTATTTTGTATTTTTATTTTTGTATTTATATGATTTTCAAAAACTTTTTTTATGCGGTTTTTGGTACATTCTAACATATTGATTTAAAGTTATGCGGTTTTCAAAAATAATGGAACCCATCCCTCAATTTTCTATGTAGTTCAAGGCTTTTTTATGCTGATTTTTTATATGCGATTTTCTGTGGATCATATCTACCGCATAAAAAAAACCAGAGTGTATTTTGACATATTAAAAAAAAATATTTTCTAAAATACCCGTTATATCTTGAAAACCCCTGTGTTTAAAAATGTTTTAGAATTAAAAGTCAGTAAATGAAAATAAAATTGAGATTTTAGCTGTAATTTAAAAAAATATTCATCTAGAAAACAGAATACACGTACGTTTTAAAAAAAATCATTTATCACCCGGAAAAATGGTCCTTCATGCTAAAGTAATTTCCTTTTTTTTTGTGAAAAAAATTATAATAAGAAAACTTAAGATATTTATGCAAAACTAAGTTAAAAGGTCCATGTTTTATTTATATAGTGCCGAAAAATAAATGAAACTTCATTTATCTAAATAAAGTACACAAAAAAGCTAATCATAAATTTGAGTTTGTTCACTAAAAAGTAATTTAAAAACTTTTAAAATTGTAATTGAAAATGTTTTTTTTTTCTGTAGAGCTAGCTATTTGCTTCTCTTCATAAATCAATCAGTTGTTGGCAAGCTTACAAAATCTGCTCAAAATAATGGAAAAAGTACAACACTAGAATGAAAATATCAAGAGCGATTACTTAGTGTTTCGCCTAAGCGAGTAATTGGTTGAGACGTTTGCCTGAAATTCAGGCTTGCTTGAAAAAAAACTTAGATTACAAAGGGCACCCGCTTAAGCCTCCAGTATTCTGTGAGAAGAAACTTATACATTAGAGATATTCAACAATTATATGGTTCACTTTAAATAAAATTAAAAATTTGTGTTGAATTTATCATCTATCGACTACTACGATTGTATTATACCATTAAGGTCCAAAAGATTCCGACATAATATTAATACAAATTCAAATAATCATTTTAATTTCGACATAGTCACCTAAATAAATAATTAAGTTTTCAATCTTTCTAAAAGAAATATAAAATAATCATTTCTTCTGACATCTTAATCATCACAAGACTGATTTTTACGGAAACTATAGTATCTTATTATGTGATTTATTCGATACATTGCGACTAACGTGTAAAACAGCAGCGGTACTAATTTTGGAAGATAAAATTTTATTGCATACCAACTAAAATCTACTTCTTTGTATTTATTACTTACTATTAAAGAATATGATTATTTATATTATACCATCAGTTTTATAATTATTGTTGATTTACAACGTCATTCATACAGAAAATTATCTAAAAACCTAACCTAACGTTGTCGTTATTATATTATATTTATTTAGATAATTCATACTTGAAATTGTAGTTCGCTAAGTAAGATCATAAGAAACTTGAATTTTGTGTATAAGTTGTAAATATTAATCTTTATATGAAAAGTAAACCACTTTTACTGCAATTTTCAACTCATCTTTATATTCTAAAAGCCTCTTGTTTATTAAAAAATCTATAAAATATGATTGTGCTTCTTTTAGTTTATAGTGGTTATCATTAAAAAAAATATCTTCAAGCCTACACTATTGTACATTTTAAATTATGTTTTGAGATAACATTGGGGAAGAGGTGATAAAATCAAGCGTCTCCCAGGACGGTAACATCTTTTGCTACGTCATTGTTAACCGCTTGTCCTTTCCTACTTCGATCTTTTTATAATTTTTACTTAGAGTTCCTATGGAGTGTATTAACATTACAATATTCATTTTATTTAAACCATTCACTTAATACCAATATTATTAAACTGAATGTATTGTAATCTCCAACGACACCGCAATATTACGCAAGTTTGTCTAGTGTCACTTTGTACACCGTTGCTCTTTGATCTTATTTTCAACGTTTCGGGACAGAAGTGTCAACTAACTTCGAAAACAGAAGATGAGTAAAAGAGTAACAGGCATTTATTGTAAAAAAACAACGGTCAACGTTAGGGTTAAAAATATATTTATATATATGAATCTGTTTGCATGATTAAGTGTAACTATATGATTTACTATTTTTTATAAATATGTATACTAAATGAAAATTGTTTGATGGTATAAAACTGTTTTTAACTATGTATAATATTAGTAGATTACGAAATTATTCCAGCAATGAAAACTATCTACATTAAAAGTAAGTACCAAGAAATGTATGCAAGACTACATAAACATTCAACTGCATTGTCGCCATTCAAGTTGGTTATCCCTTCCGTAGATTCTGCATTATCTTCTGAAAACCATAGATTAACCGGCGCCAAGCGCATAGAGGACTCTTCTCCCGGAACGGGACTCTTCTGCGAAGGGTGGCCGTAATACAATATGACTTCCTACCATTCCGCAACGCAGTGGACGGTTAAATATTTAAAATTAAAATCACTCTTGTGCCGCGTTTAATGGCCGAGCTTAATTCAGTACTATTGTTATCTCGTCGAAAATCAAAGTGGAAATGTTTAAATAAAGTTGTCATAATAATCCAACTGAAATAGTCTTATTCGCAAAATTTCACACCAACTTCTACGCATATTTTGTTTGGAATAAAATAAATTGTGGCTGAAAAAAATGTTACCACAACGAAAATCAATGCTAAAAAACAATGTACAAGTGTACAATTCCACATTTTTTAATAAAGATCAGAACCACTTTCATGCATCACGAGCAATATCTAATAATCAACTTTACACTACAAAATCAACGATTGTTATAAGAAATATAACATAATTTTAAAAATAATCATTTTTTAACCGTGTCCGCTTCCTATTTGAAACATATTGACTCTTCTAATGGAACTTATGTCAACAAAAGTTTTCTCAAAGAATTGCTTGTTAACCAGCTGCTCAACCTCTCCTTTTCGAAAAGAGTAAAGGATAGGAAGATAGAGCTAGAACAGGGCTAGTGGTAAGCTAATAGTTATTTCTATTCCCATTTTTAAGGATCGAATAGACAGTTTTTGGTGTGTATTCCGTAGCCTAACAACGTTATCCGTGTTCAAAGTTTTGCCAGGAATTTTCCTAGAAGAAATTCTTCAAGCATAGTTGCATGCACTTCAGTGTGCAAAGTGATAAATAAAATAACGAAGTGGACAGTTATGTATACATTTTCGAATTCATTGAAAAAATAATTTATAAAAACTGTCTATACTGGGATTTGAATTCGTGAGAGCCGTTATCGTAGCTATTCAACCACGGACCCGACAATAATAAAATATATTTTTTTTATTTTTAAACCATGTCCGCTCCCAATGTGGAGCATATGAACTCCTAATGGAGTTTATCTCAACAGAAGTGTTTCTACGAGAACTGCTTGTTACTCAATTGCTCAACCTCTCTTTTTCCAAAGAGAGTAGGGATAGAAGGATAGGGCTAGGACAGGACTAGTGGTAAGCTAATCGCTCTCGATACGCCCGTTCATAGGATAGGATGGGTGGGAGTGGGGAATTGAAGACATCACATACATCCATGCCTACGATCGAAAAATCAATTTATAAAACTGTCCGCACCGGGATTTGAACCCGGGCCCTTCGTAACCGAAGCCAACGTCGTTGACCACTTGACCACACAGGCGGCAAAATATACATAACATAAAAGTAATTAAAAAAAACTTTGTACTTTTTTTACTCAAATAACTATGTTTTCCGACATAAATTCATACATTTATTGAAAAGTATCCGTTTTTTTTTGTTGATTTGAGATTAAAACCTATAACGCCGCATCCAAAAATAACAAGGAGTGGCTGGTCTTATATCTGAGTGGTCATTTTTTTGATCGTTCGCCGTGAAAGAGTAAATTAATCTCAATATAAAATGTGATGCGACATCGTAAACAGTAAAATAAAATCAAGAAACAATTATAAAAAAAATATTTACAAAGCCGGAATGACAATTAATATTTTTATATATTTTCAAAAGTGAAATATATTTACAGCAAATGTTTATTTTGACATTGTTTACTATGATATGAGATTTGTAGACAAAAACAGGTTACCCCCCAAAGAAAACAGAATAAACTTAATGCGTATGTCCTGTTTTAGAATGAGGTAAAATTGTACCACGCTAACTATATGTGACTGTGGTAAATGGAGACAATTTGTTCCTGTTTAGCTACTGAGGAGAGATCGTTTCTACCGTTAATAAAATTCAGAGTCCTGTTGCAGTAGCGGATGACTTGGTTTCTTAAATAAAAAATGCATATTTTACTAAACACGAATTGTTGATATTTAAAAAAAAGTTTAATTGCTCTATTAAATTATAATATTCTTTGTCTCTTGGTATTGTATTCTACCGGAGACTTTTAAGCAGTCTTGGATCTACTCCGTCTAGAACAGGCATGAGCAACCTTTCCTAAGTCTGGGGCCAAATTATCATTCTGTCTCCGAGTCAAGGGCCGGACCAAATTATTAAACATAATAAAGTAATATTAAATTAAATAAAACACGTTGCTACTTCTTATATATTTTTTTATTTATATAATGAACGACATTATATTAATATTATATACTGATTACAAAATTTAGTGTGAAGATCTGCCTTGTACTTGAACTAAGAGACTATTAATATCAGCGTTGGTATTGCTTAAGAATAATCAGGGCCGGACAAAATAACTCGGCGGGCCGGTGGTTGCCCATATATGGTCTAGAACAGTGTTTCTCAACATTTTTGGGAGTGTGGCCTCTTTTGAGTGTCTTTATTTTTTTGTGGCCCCCATACCATTGTTTTGTCTTCCCATGAAAATTATAATTTCAAAAACCCACCTTTTTTATAGCTCTTCCGAGATTTTAGAATCTAGAATGCCAGATTTACAAAAAACAGCTGAGCGACGTCCGCCATTATACTCTTCCCTGTATCGTTTTATCAATACCCGTGCCCCCCCTAAACTGTGTTGTGGCTCCCCAAAATAAAAAAAAAATCTCTGTGGCCCCCTTAGAACACGCTGTGGCCCCCTGGGGGCCACATGGCTCACCGCTGAGAAACCCTGGTCTAGAACATCAACTGACAACAAGTGTGGAATAGAGAACATCTTTTCATCAATGCTTCGGCTATTCTCCATTTTACCTTGATTAATGTGTTGAATTTTTCCGTATGCCTCACTGTACAGCTGGAAAATTACACTTAAATCGTCAAACATAATCCTAATAATAAAAAAATAGTTTTGATTTATGCATTTATGTAATTATTTTCTTCGAGTTATAATACTTGAAAACGTAGTTAATGTGTTATAGATGGAACATATGTTAATGTCGTTGTCCTCTCGTATCGGTAACGGTAATAGTATTTGTAGCAAGATTTCAGCTAATGTCCAAAAAAATCTCTTCAAATGCTATTAATCTGGACATTGCTTATTTCGGACAATTTATTAATGTGAGACAAAGGATTAACAAAATAGAATAACAAATGTCTATTTATTGCACCCCAATGTTTAATGAACTGAGCTTCTAGAAGCGAACTTTGTTTTTTTTTTATTGTGCGGTGCAATGAGACGTAGTGACTATTAGCTGACGTCGTAAGGGGTTCGCAAAAAATGCTTAAGTAATAAATTATTCAGAATGTAATTACGGAGTGGGAGAAATTCGTCTGAAAAGTAGACATAAATTTCTGTATGCAATTCATGGAGAATATAAGGGTTGCGGTACGATGCTGGATTTTATTATTATTATAAAGCATGAATGAAGTACGATATTTGAAATGAAAGCGTTATTTTTGTGGATTTATGATAAGTATTGATATTTTTATTTAATGTTAGAAAATTCTGTAATGTTTCAGTGCAATTACTAAGGCTTATAAAAAAAACGACAAAAGAAACAGTTTTCAAATTTTTAATTTTTCTAAAATCTTGTTTAAAAAGTTTTTAAAGCTTCACAAAGAATGGATAATTAAATTAAAATAGAAATACACCAAACGTCCAGTGAACCATTGCTAAGAAACTTATTTTTGCCAAGAAATCTTCCTAAACTAGAGAATATTCTTTTGCTAGGTAATGATGTAAGTCAGCGGTTTCCAAACTTTATGCTACTACGCCTCCTTAAAATAAAAATAAAATTGCCGCACCTCCCCTACTTTTTATTTTTTTGTTAAATATAGTAATACAGACACGTTTTAAAAAAAAAAAAATTATTAGAAAAAAAAATACTAAAAACCATAATTAATAGAAAAATAACAAAAACATAACATAAGCACATATCATAACATAACAAGAACATGCAGTGCTTTTTTTAAAAAAAAAAAAAGATGTTATTTTTTTTGTATTTAAGGAACCATTTTTAAATTTTCCGTTCCATATTTTTTTAATAGGAATTAAAAGTACAGTAAGTACATTTCTATGTATATAAAAAATTAAGAAAAATAAAAATAAACATTCATACACTGAATTTATACCGTACGTTACGATATGAAGTTTTATTTATATGAAGAAATTATGGTATGAAAATTATTTTTATATTAAAAAGTTTTGGCGCCTCCCAGGTTGGAAACCACTGATGTAGGTCATATCGTTTTTAAAGTATCTAATAAGATATTTAAAATTGTTGCTATTTTAATTTTTAACTCGTTTGTGTCAAATTCAACCCTAGGTGTTTTTTTTTCAGTTTTATATACATACTTGTGAACTGTATTTAAGTCAAAACGCAGATAGGTATGAAAATAGCAACATATTTTTCGATTTTGTGTATATTCTGTTCAAACAATTAAAAAAAAGAAAATATTTTTTTCGCGTGCCACGTATTTGAAGCCGCTGGTAAAGTGTATAAACTTTGATATAAATTCAACATAATGTTTGATTAAAAATAAACATAATTATATGGCATGAATGAATAAACAAGAAGCTGAAAGTTCTACAAAACAAATGGAAGTTATGAGTAAAAAGTAATCTAAAACTACAAATGTTGAACATAACAAAGCAAAAGTACTTGATATTTAAGTAAATTATGTTTTTTTCAAACATGTTTACCAGTATTGTTGAGTATTGAACTCCTGGCAAAGAATCTCAACAAAAGTTATTTTTAAGAAGATTTTCGGTCACTCAACTTTCCTACGTTCATTTTGGCTTATAGAAAGGATGTGACTACAAAGCAATGTTTTCTCTAAAACGAGAAGTTATCTGAGCAAAAATTTCAAAGACTGAGCAGGCCAATCCAACAAATGCGCGACATAGTTTCAATCCTTTTGCAAACATCAATGTATCATTTTTCATTTTAAAAATAGTGTTTTATTTGTTTTGCCTGGTATAATTAAACATAATTTATTTTTTTACATAAAATAAAATCAAGCCATAAATTATGAAAAAAACAACAGAAAGAAAAAATAATCAGTCGTTAGTAAAATTATTTACATGTTCTATAAATTAATTATTTTTTCTATAGATTTTCACGTCATTCTTTACAAATAATCCATACAAGTAATCCATATTTCATAAAAATGAATATCTTTTTCTGATAATAGGTAAGCCTTAATTTAAAATAAGTTATCTAAGTGATCAATTAATTTCAGTGAATTAGGGTTATTTCGATGTTAAAATGTATTATTTGAATAACTGTATTAGAGTGCGTGATAACCAGGGACGAGTAAACAGAAGGCTCTAAGCTACTGCGCGGCTACGCGCGCGCGCATCTTAAAGGCAGCATTGCTAGAAAGTGAATCGTAAGTAAAGTAGTCACTCTCGATCAGATAATTAATAGAGAGTTAAAGCAATGTAGAAATTAATGCATTTGAAGTTTGAACAAGAAATCGTAAATTGATGAAAAACAATTCAATTATTATAAGGTTTGTCGAAGGATTCGAAATCGTGAACATACAGTTAAACAAATAGCTATTTATATTATATTTAAATAAGATGTCTGGCCATGATGATGATACTGAGTGTGTCTATGGTAGGTGTTGAAAAAATGTGTGATTGCAACTTTCCTAGAAATAAGTGAGAATGAAACTGGGCTATAAATTCGATACACTAACTTTTTTTATGTACTGCCTAGATACTTTTTATGTCCCTTTGTATTTGGCAGTTGACGGGTATTTCTGTTTGCTTCTTCCAGCTGAAAGATCGTAGCCTCTAGGCTTGTAAATTACTGCTGGAAAGGCATTCTATTAAAAACTAAAAGACTTTGAACTAAATCTACATTATTTGTTTTGTATCAGGGTAGGTTTGCCTTACGGCGAGTATTACCAACTGATAAAATATAATAAAGTCAGAATTATTTATACAAACTTGAGTTAGAATATTAACAAGATGTGACAAACAATTGATTTAAGAAATTTGAAAAAAATAAAAATGATGATACAAATTATGAAGAAATGACACTAGATTATCAAAAGTAAAAGCGTTAAAGACCTCTTGCAAATTAATACTGATAATTTAATCAAAAATAAAACCAGATTGAAGATGAAAAAGGTACATAGAAAGAGTTTAAAAGAAAAACTGTTTTTTACAGGATATTTTATAAATAGCAAAAAAATGTTTCCATATAGCTCTCAGGTAAAGTAAAGATGAAAATAAACAAAAACAAAACAAGGAAAATTCAGATATTTCAATATTTACTTTAGGTAAAGTGAGGTTAGGCGAGGTAAGGTTATATAGAGATAATATATATACAAACATTAATAGTATAGTAATATATAATACCACAAGAATATTTGTTAATTTTTCACTTGTTCTTAATTATCATAGATTGGTTTTTGCTGTTATTTATTCACGGAGCCGTTAATGCATTAATGCGATAAAAATCATTTAAATAGTACATTTTCTATTCATCTTAGTAAGATGAATTGTGATTGAATGTACGATAAGAATTCAACATTTTTTTAAAAGAATCAATTCTTTTGGTTCTTTCTAACTTTAAAAAAATGAAAAATTTAACGACAAAATACAAGTGACCAAACTGGAAATTATGCAGACATATTTAAGGACGTCTCATTAAATTAATATAATCGAAGAACTAAGTTAAGAATCAAACACGTCCACATGCTCTTTTGAGAAAAAAGAAGATTTCACTATAATATTAGAGTACTCATTAAAAGTTAAATATTTTAGGTTTTAACGTAGCTAAAAACCTCGCATTTGCTATAAAGCTAAAGGTTAAAATATGATTTTGTAATCAAAGCTGTCTAAATCTTATAACTTAAGACAAGTGTGCTTTTCTCTGTTTAGTAAAAAGGTGATCTGATCCTTTTTTGATCTCAAGATCCTCAATTATGTAATGTAATTATGACAACACTATTATAATAAACAGTTTATAACATAAATATTACGTTAAAAAGAAAGATATATCTTCAAATATAAATAAGAGTTAAGGTATTTTAACTTCAATTCACAAAGCATTAAAAGTAACCATTGTAAAATTCTTCTACTTGAATATGATCATAATCTCATACATCTGTAATTCGATCAAACAAAATTATGGAACGCGTGTTTGTTTTTTTTTGGTGGGTTACGTCTTTTCAGCAGGTCCGCTGGAATTGAGTCGCATTGGATTATTTACTAGGTGATCCAGTTTGAAAGGTACAGTAGGCGTATGATGCTTTTACGACCTTTTGACGGCCGATGTTAGTATAGAGATATGTATTGAATTTGATTATAAAGCGATTTCAAATATAATAGGGTGCCACGTCATACGAACTCAAGATTGTATTTGTAACCATATAAATGTGGGTAACATAAACAATCATCTTGTGAGAACGTTGAGAATAAGTTGCTCATAGAAATATTTTTTATAATTCTGTGGTTTTCGTAAGAATAGTTGAGCTGAGTAGCTTTGCAAAAATAATAGTTTTTTCCTTCTCACTTATTCCTGTTTAGAAGCCACAATACGGATCTTGAAATTAAATCTATTGTATCCTGTGAGAAGCATAAGTTGTAAGCTTATGTAGTCCAGTGGTTAAAGAAATACAATAGTAATTAGATGGGTCTGGACTCAAATCCCTGTAAATTCAATATCAAACATCGATTTTTCTGTATACTTAAAATCTTAAGCATGGATGTTTTTGTTGCATTTCCTCTTTTTGATTGAAATACCATCACTCGTCGTTGTGTATAACGCAGTCAATTTTTCACCACAGACCCTCATCACAACTATATTGAAAAAGAGAAAGTCCTTCCCTCACATTCATGATACGAGCTCAGTTTCACGGGACTGATTTTGAATCATTGACTAATAATGTGTTTGATAGTATAATAAATAAATTGCTACGGATAAAAAATTTGCTTTTTGATCAGATGGTTCCAAAGTTGATTTCAAGCATCGTTAATAACATACAGACTAGGGCATCGAATCTCGGAGCCTTTTTATAATCACAGAATCTGAGATTCACAATTTTCTAATCCCGGGATCGAACATTAATCATAAAATCGTAGAGAAATTTGAGATTCGGGATTGCTCGTCAGTTTTCAAATCCTGAGACTTAACGGATTTCCTAAAATGAAAAAAATGTGAGATCTTTTTTTAGATCATTCAATTTTTTTTGTCACTGCCCGGTTTCAAAAACAGGAAATTAACGAATTCCCAAAAATGAAAAATGTGAGAGCTTGTTTTTAGCTCTTTCGTATTTCAAAAAAAATATGATCAAAGGTCAATTTCAAAAACCCAGGAATTTACCGAATTCCCAAAATTTAAAAAATGTGCGAGAATTCTTTTACATCCCCGGGATTTCGAGATAAAAAAATGGACGAGATCCCGAGATTGAAGGCCCTAATACGGACGTATCTAGATTTTTACAGTAATGAAATATCTCCGTTTTAATTTAATGTACATCTTTAGGGACAAGAGTTGTTGAAAATAAAGAGTTGAGCAGTAAAAGTCGTTGGACAGATATTGGTTTATGCATTTCTGTGAATAAATTTCACTCCCGCCGATGCTAAACATTGAACGTAGTGACTAGTGAGTGTGATAAGCTAACCACTATTCCTGTCCTAGCTCTATCCTTTTATTCCTAATCTCTTAGGAAATAGACGTTAAGCATCTGAGTAACGAGCAGTTCTCGCAGAAAACAGAACCTGTCATAATATTTGTCGTAAACAATATAATATTGAGTTCCCATCTAACATTCAAATATTCTTAAGAAAAAAACACAATTTTCCTTTATACTTCATTTTCACTTTTATTTATCAAGATCAAGAAACCAGTTTTGTTCATGGCGAGCATTGTCAACTGATAAGAAAAACAATTTATACACCCTAAAAGTGATTCAAAATTTTCAATGAAATGTATTGTATGCTCATCGTTAGTACCGGAAAAGAGAAGTGTGTAGTTTGCTATAATGAATAATTTGAAAAAAAGTTCAACGTGTAATCCACAAATTTATTGCTCTTTCATATGACTAAGTGTCATATGGCGTTGGCAAAAAAAAAATATAAGCACATTAATTTTCATTGTATTCATTATGTCTCGAGACATTTTAAGAGCAACGTTCACATACCCACTTCCCAAATCTTTGAATAAATACACAACTCGGATAATATCACTATAAATTTCTAGAATCCTGCTGATTTATTGTCCGCGATATATGTACTAGCATCACACTGTATATTAAATGTCCTATATTACAGTGGCACTAAAACTTTGCGCGTAGCAGACTGATGGTTTTTTAAAACTACTTCATTTATGGTGGAAATATAATAAGAAAAACAAGGACATTTATGTAGAGATAATTCAATATTTTTACGAGTTAACTTTAAGTAAAAATATCAAACACTTTTTTCAAATAATTCCACATTTCTTATTAAAGACCAGGACCGGTTTTGTGTAATACAAATATTCTCAACTTATTCATAGTTATTTATATAAAATTGAGTCAAGCTAATATGAATTGGTATTGTGATAACACAAGTTTATAACTTGTTTTAGTTTAGATTCAATTTTTTACGTTTTCTAATTTAATTGTATAATCTTTGATATAGCAAAATATTAGAGCTGCTATTTTATTACATAGTTGCAAAGTTGTTTATTGAAGTTGCAATACTTAAAAAAAAATACATAGTTTATTATATTATCTGGATCCGTGGTTGATTGGTAAACGTGGTTGGTTTGGGTTGCAGAGATCGCGAGTTATCTCAATAGAGCAGTTTCTTCAATTAATAGATTTCTGTTTGACGAGATTGGATAACCATTACTCTTGTCTTAGTTCCATATCCTTCTATCCCTGTTTTTTTTTAAATAGAGAGGATGAGTAACCGAGTAACAAGTCGTTTAAGTAGAAACGCTATCGTTTAAATAAACTCCAAAGAGTTCAAATGCTCCATATTGGCAACTTTGTTTTAAATTGATAAATAAAGAACGAAGAACTTGGGATCAAACACGGATCTGGTCATTTTTGATCCAAAGCTTCTTAAACATATAATATGTATATGTATATACATATAATGGCCAGACAACAGTATAACTTACTCTAATATTTTCAAAAGAAACTAGAATAATACATTACAAGTTAGTGTTGAAACTCTAAGTCCGTTTATTTGATATAAAATTCTTCAAAATATTGTATAAACCAACTTTTCAGACTGATTTAAAAACTTTGTTTTTGCTCTCCTGTAAAATTGTGTAAACACCGTTTGCCTACACAGTATTGAAATAACCCTGTATCGATTTACATTTTCGTCAGTTTATAATGCTCGCGATGAACGAGTCCGTATCTTTATTAAAACATGTGAAATTGGTACAAAAATTGTTTTATTTTTTAATACAATGTAATTCCACTAACAATCGATCGTGATTACCTGAAAAATAACACGGTCTATATGGTTACATACCATATCTACTAACAATTTGGAGTATATCGACAAGTGATGGAGCATGACAAAACAATTTGTATTGATAATTTTTTCATGTTTAGGCATTTAATCCTTCTTTTACGCAGATGATTGAATTATAAAAATAGGTTTGGAAAAGAAGTGAAGATTTCTAAGATTCATAAGAAATTCGATAAAATATCAAGGAAACAGATTTCACGTCTTTGTTATTCTACTGTTACAAATTGTGGCACGTGTTTTACTTCTTTAAGGAAAATATTCAGACTTAATGTCTTATGATTGTTTGTAAATGAAGTAAATATTGACTCTAGTTCTCAACTTATAATTAAATATAAATGTTTGATTTTTTTATTTATACTGAGCGTAGAGAGGGAGATAGATACAAACAATAAATCAATGTTTACTTTATTTACAATTAACTTTAAGATACTTTGTCTAGAGATGTTACTCAAAAAAGCGAAGCACATATCACAATTTGTATCACAATATTAAATATGAATTCCCATTAAGTTATTGACGAATCTGGATTAGACGATTGGATGCCTTAGTCAGTAGCCGTATACTCACTATCTTTACTTCTTTAAAGTTTAAGCAACTTTTTTTAGATTTCTTGTAAAAAAAACGTCTGTTGAAATACCTCCATTATGAGGCCAAATGCTCCACATTATGAGCGGACACAGATAAAAAAATAAATTACATCATTTTGATTTTGTATAAGTCGAAAGAAAAATCAAATGAAATCTTTGATGTTCTCCAAAAATCCATGTATATTTAAGAATAACATTAATAGCACGACAAAAAATTACTGAAATAATAATGAAATATTTATCGTTCATGTAAATTTACGCAACCTAAAAAAAAGTTATCATTTTTGTGCTAGCAAACATGTTACTCTCAATCTGCAAAGTAAAATTTGAGTAACACTGCTCTAAAAATGTACAATAATATAAAATGTACTTGGTATGCTTTTCTGAACAGAGCTCGAAATAAAAACACAATCCAAGTCCTTATTTTCGTCGAAGATGTTTTTTTTATCTTAAGAAAATATTTTCACTATTTTATTTAATAAATTATTATGAGATACACTCCGTGACAGTAATAAAGTATGTACTTATTACTCACTAACAACGAAATGTAAATTCAAATAATATTTTGTTTGGATTTTTTTTTTATTATATTCACTATCAATGTCGAATTCCTAAACGATCTAATATTATTATAACATAGTATAAATGTGTATCTCACACAAGAACAATTATCAACATGCGATATCGTTGTTAATTGCATCGAAGAATTTGTAAAGAACGTAACATGAAAATATATTACGTAATAAATAATACGAAATCTATTAGTTAGAAAAGTATTTCGTATTATTTCCTTCTGCAGTCGGTGTGGGGGTCCGTGGCGCAACAGTCAACATCGTTGTATTCCGTGACAGGTCTCATGGGCTTAAGTCCCATTACAAACAGCACGATTTTAATTGATTTATTGATTGCTATTCGAAGGTATGGGAGCTTGTGATATCCTAAAATTCCATCCTAACCTCCAAATCTTAAACGTAAAAGCAACAAGATAACATGCAAACATGCGACCGGGTTTCAACGAACAGTTAACCCTCCAAGGACGAGCGTGACCATATGGTCACAGTTAACACCGTTGTCTATTGATCACACTATTCATCCTTTTATCGTTGCTTTCACTCATATTTGGTTAAGAAGGGTACAGACTTAAGTTAGTCATCAGCCGCGGGGACAGAAACGGCCACCAAAAGCACATGCGATTTTTTGAATTTCCATTTTTTTTAATGGACTTTTTGAAACTATTAGCTATTTTTTTTTTATCAAAATATCAAATTATTTACAGTTATTTTGATAATATATTTGTATTGACATTATGTTGATCTAATGAAGTCAAATTGTAAACATTTTTTAAAATTTCACGTTTAGCTATATTTCAACTCCGAATGTTTGCGTGCCCGTATGGGCACGCTCGTCCTTTCTACTGTCCGTACACAATATTACACGGTAATAAAAGGATGAGCATAACATGACTCATGCAGGGTTTCTATACAACGACTTGGCGTTTTTTTTTAAAATTTTTTGTTAAGAATAAAAGTTATCCGTGATTTCAATGTGGCTTAAAAAATATTTTTTTTCATCGAAAAAAAGCTCTCGTCTCTAGAGGGTTAAATTGACACGTGAAAGCTTGTACCCGTAGTTCAGCGTTATATTTTATTTAAACTTAACTTAGTAATAAATAAGTCAGGGCTTAGAGACCCCGCTTTGCTTGCTTTATGCCTTTAATATGAAAATATACGTTACAGCATCATTAAGATATTTAGTAATGACGCTATTGAAGAAGAAACGTAGAGTTATTTTCACAAATACATTTAATGAAAAAAATGACCATAGAAAAAGGTGATGATAATTTTCATAAGTTTTCTTTTCAAAATATAAATACGAGAAATAATTTAGTCAATATCTTACCAGTACGGACAGTTTTTATAAATTAATTAATAAATTTCTGTCTAAAAGTATGTATGCATGTGATGTTTTGAGTTCCCCCTCACCAATCCTATTCTAAAAAAACGGAGGTAACGTTAGCGATTAACTAACCACTAGTACTATCCTAGTCTTATACTTCTACCCCTATTCTCTTTGAAAAAGTAAAGTTGAGAAACTGAGTAACAAACTGTTCTCGTAGATAAAAAACACTTCATTAGAGGGTGAACATGGTTAAAAAATATCTAAAATGACTGAAAACTTTCTTGTCACGAATTATAAATGAATAATATTGCTACGTCTAATTGAATATATATTATGAAATGTGATGAAATTATGATTGAAAATTTAAAATCTAAGCAAAAATATGGCAAGATTTGTATATGAATTAATAACGAGAAGCCTTTATGACGTCAAAGGGCGTCGTTATAATTATGTCGTCAGAAAACCAACCATTCATATATTTATTTATTATGAGAATTCAATCTATTCTTGATGTCAACAAAAAGGATTTTCATAAGCTTTGTAGCTTGTTTTCGAAAAACCTTGTTTTAAAGAGAGGTGAATCATTTTTCCGACTAATGAGGCAAAGTGTGGAGGCAAATAAACACATCCCAAAGTTCGTGTGACGTCAATATTTTACAATAAATATCACACGGACACCAATATAAATTAGATGATTAGCCTAAGTATTGCAAACTCTACCGTCACTTCAATACTACAACTATGTACATAACTTAGCTTAGAATTTCATATCAATCCTTGTATAAAGATGAATTAGACATTATTTATTTGTTATTTTGTTTTTAAATAAATTTCAATTAGTTTGGCCGGTGTAACAAAAATTGTAGCATTGATTTATTTCTATTTCAAAAAGTATAATGAATAAATCGGAAAAAAACGTAGTTGTATTGATGTGATGTTATATTTGAGTAGCTTTTTAAAATTATACGTAAAACTGTAAAAACCAATCAACGAAGTGGTTATTTACATTGAGAACATAGTCGTCATTGCCCTGTTTCGGAATACAAGTTCGTTTTTATTTATTTTTTTGATTTCAATTTTTAATATCGTTTTCATATTCAATGAAACGAATTCGTAATAAAATTGATCTTCTAAAATAAATCTCTTTACTTGATTAGAATTTTTATGCTTTTGTCAAACACTCGATTGAGAATGGATTTTCGATTTAATTAATTCTTTAGTTTGACCATCAAAAATCCTTTTTCAAAACTGACTTTTGACAAACAAATCTCATCTAATAATAATGAAAGAGATTTTTTTTATTTTAATAATCTTATTTCAGTTTTATCGCAATATATTACAGCGTTTTTTTCATTTTCTCTGTAAATCAGTTGCAACTTTTTTAAATCAATACATTAAATAAATAAAATAAAGCATTTTATAAATGAGTTTTCTATAAAAAACCTATCAAACACATGGGTATTAGTTTAAAATAATTTATTGCAAATAATTAGCATGGTACCCAATCAAAAAACCAAAACGAGGTAAAAACGTAATTAAAATTGTTCTTGGTTGTAAACATTAAGCCTACACACCAAAAGAACAGCGTTTGCCTAAGCCAATTATGAAAACAGACAAGTCGACTTAAAGATTATATTCAGTATTAAAGGATTGCTCTCGCGGGCATTGTGGCCAGCGAAATGTACGCAGAGTGTGGAATTAACAAACAATACTTCTTGAATACAAGATAAGCTAATTTGATAAAGGGATTTACATTTTAGCGTTAACAAATAATTTAGTAACCCAGACAAAGAATGAGGCAAAGACAGACATTTTTTCGTTTTATAATACACATTATAAATGTACATAAGATATTATGCCAAGAAGGACGCTGTTTTGTCTATGAAATATAAATTTCTGACGTTCGTCTGGTGAAAAAGTTAAAAAAAATACGGACTCCATTAAAAACCTACAAAAAAACTTAGGCATTAAAAAAGAATTAAAAAATACAAGATATTTAAGGCATAAATTGTGTGTGTAACTAAGTAACTATGGCTTATACAAAAGCGACTTTCAATAAAACCGGTTTTCGAATTTCAATATTTACAGTAAGTGTTAACTCAGTTAAATTACGAAAAAAAGTGTGATTTTTTACAATATATATTTGATTGGATGTTTGTGATGCCTAAAAATTCCTCTCACCATTCTTATCCTAAAATAAATGAGAGTGATTAGGAAACCTCTAGTTCTGTACTAGCTCTATCCTTTAAATCAATACTCTCTTAGAAAAAAGAGAGGTTGAGCAACTGAATAATAAAAAGTTTTCGTAGAAAAAAAACTTCTGTTGACATACTCTGTTAGAATACCATATGATACACATTAGAAGCGAACATGGAATAAAAAGCAAATAAAAAGTATACACATTACCAAATATTCTTGAAGACAATCTAGACCACGGTTTAACTAATAAACTACAATAAAGTTTTCTTGTATGTGATGTGTGGTTAGTTTTCAGTGTTAACCGACAGCTAAAAACTAACCACTGCGAAAATTTTCATCAAAAGCTCATTCTATTTTTTGAATAGGAACAGTTGATTTAAAATTTTATCCAGGCATAGATCGTTTCTTGAACCTTTTGATTACTCAACGGGCCTTAATTATCAATGAAGATGTTATAAAAATCTTATCTAAGGCCAATTAGCAACGAAACTATCTTGTTTAATATTAATAATAAATAAATATTCGTTTCAACAATGTACTTCCGCGCTGACAGCTTTATTGTTGACTAAAGTAAATTGTCACTGAGCTTTGGAATTATTTTAATGACTCTGCCATTTATTATGAAACTTAAATAAGTACACGAGTGCCCAACGAAATAATGGACAGTGGCTTATTGTTAAAGTTGTCACTTTGCTATAATTAATTATAAAGGAAACTGGGTAATTAATTATTTTAATAAAACTATAAAATTTCTAAATGTTAATTAAAGAAAATTTGTACATTATGTAATAATCTATTATTTAACTGTTTCTATTTTCAGTGAGGTGCTGCAGATGAATGATATAAACATAATGATACTGGATAAATATACTATAGAATATGAGAAAAATGATTGCTATTGGAAGATCAACGAAAAAGACATGTCAAAAATGAACGACCTTATTGTACATTTTAAATCGTTTCAACACACCACAAGCATTATCTGTTATTTAGACAAAAACGAGTAGTATTTATATAGCAGAGTTTCTCAACGGGGGGCTACTGCATGTTCGGAGGGGCCACAGAGAATTTTTAGGGGAGCCGCAGTACAGTGTTGGGAGGCCACGGGAATTTTTTTCGAAATCCGTAAATTGCTGTGCTTTAGAAATTGGAATGTATGGGAGAAGCTAAAAAAAGTTCCAACGGCGTTCATTTTGGGAAATTCCAAAATTCTTTACAAAAACTATACTTAAATATTACAAAGCAAATATGGGGGTCTCGGAAAAATATTACACTCAAAAAGAGCTGCGGGCCCAAAAAGGTTGAGAAACTATGGTATAAAGTAACTACAAGGTATAATAAACAAATGGTAAAACAATTATCACAAGAGTTTAGTAATAATCATAAAATTAATTATGTAATAAAAATAAAATTATTTCTTACAATTAATTACAATTTAATTATAGATAATAAAGTTTTTTTCGATAAGTGTTTATACAGTTAAATATATTAATAATTCTTGTCGTATTTATTTTACCAATAATTATCTGTCACACCTTGTCAATCTTCTCATAAAATGAATAATCCGGTATCGATTTAACTACACTTATTGCCTGAAGTTGCCAAATGGCGAAACCCAGGCCGTTTGTTATTCAAGTGTAAATAGCTGAAGATAAATGCGTGGTGGACAAGAAATGAAAACTTTACAGACATACATTAATTTTAAAATAAATCCATAGATTGATTTAAAAACCAATGTTGGAAATTAACTATACTGTAAATACTATTGTATAAAATAATCCAGTTTATAAAAAGCTTGACAGTTTTTACAAAAGAGGTGATAGATACCACTTAGCGAAAATATTGTGTCAGGGTAATAATAAAGTAATTAAATAAAATATTATACATAAAGCTACAACCGAATACATCGAAAATACGAAGCATTTTTGTTGTTAACTTAAAAAAAAACAGTCGAAGACGACGAAGATGAATAGATGCTAGATGTGAACAAAGCAGTCATTTAATCTAACCTTGAGAAGCAAAATATCTTATGGTATAATATCAGCTTATTTCATTACAAGAAATGCGTGCCAGACGAGACGGCACTTGTACTCTGGTACTCTAAAATAGAATTGCTTATGAATGAAACATTAAGGCTTATATCTGAGGCTCGGGCTAAAGGATAGAGTGAGTAATTTATGTGAACTGAATCAAGAGACATGTGTGCTTAAATTCGACGAGTTGCTATTACTTATTCCGCTGTATGGGCGTTGTGTACAACCAAGATTTATTCGCCGAACCGATTTTACATTCAAATAATATCAAAGCATAACGTGCAATGTCGGTGTTGGAACAGAGGCGATATTTTAGAACGAAAGAAATAATTTTGATTTAAATCAATAAAAAAAAAACATAAATTGTTATTCATACTGTTTCATATGTTTGTATCCAACGTTCAGAAGAAACAAAAATACTCCATTCTGTATTTCTTTAAATGTAAGAATGTTTTTTTTTAAATCTATGTCCGCTCCCAATGTGAGGCATATGGCTTCCTTATGGAGGTGTCTCAACAGAAGAACTATGAAAACTGTTTGTCACTTAGTCGCTCAACCTATCCTTTTCAAAGAGAGTAGTAAGGAAAGAAGAATAAGGCTAGGACAAGACTAGTAGTTAACTAATCGCTCTCGCTACGCCCAGTTATTGAAGGTTTGGAAAGGTGGGAAGTGAGGACAAGTCATCACAAACACCCATGTCTTCGAACATAAATCGATAAGTCGACTGAAAAAATGCTGTTCATACTGGGACTTGAACTCGTGAGATCAGACAGAAAAGCCAACAATGCTAACCGCTGCGCCATAGGACCCGACCCATATGTCTGGATGAAATTCTTTTATTTCTTAAATTTAACAGCGGCGGCGATCTTAGCAATAACTATATTTTCACATTAAATTTAATAAATACATGTTTTATTCATGGTTGGCAATGTAGTTTTTCCAAATTTTAATTAATGTAAATATATAAAAAGAAGATAAATCTGATAAATAATAAATATTTTAGTACACTGTATTTAATTATATCGTAAAAAAACCCATATTTTTTACGGTTGGTAATGATTGTTGGAAATGATTAAAGTTCACTGCGAAATTCAAAGAATCGTCTCTATTTGTCTAGAGCCGATGAGTTATTGAAAGATAATAATTTCATGAACGTCGCGCCAGCTCCGTAGAGTAGTGGTAAAAGACACACAAATTCTCACTTGGTTGATTTGCATCTTATCCGAAAGCAATATCTTTTTGAGTCGCAGACAAACGAAAACTGCCATCCCATCCCAGAACCCCCCTCTGCCTGACTGAAAAAACTCAGCAAAATATTTTCTCCCATGTCAAAGTCACATTTTTTATGATACGACAGTATTGCAACAATTCATGAGTTGAAATATTGTGCACGAATGTTTCAATAAGAATATTATTTACTTTCGATTTTAACCGTTTGAATACCGCGCAAATAAATCATTAATATGTCCCAAAGGTACTGCGTGTTTTTGAGAAAAATAATTTTGCCTAATATACTCTCAAATTCGATATTTTAAAACCATATATTGACTCAGTATTGATGGAACTACACATATTCATCAAAATATTGCTTTTATTCTATTAGAATACCAAGTATTTAATTTTTAAATGTCTTGGACATCAGTTTTCGCTTGCATATGTTCCGGACACTTGTGTCCGCTTGGTATTCAAGTGGTAAATGTCAGGTAAAATACCTACATATAGTGGTCAACGTCGTTGGCTAACGTGGTAAATCTACCGTGCTCGAGTCAAAGTACGAACAACATTTTTTCAATCTTAATTTATTTTCAAAAGCATGAGTTTTTGTAAAACATGTCTAAAAAAGTATAATCATTCCGATCTTAAAAATAGCGGGGCGTACCGAGAGACATTCGTTAACCACTAATTCCCTCCTAACCCTATCCTTCTATTTTTATTTTATATAATCAAGACCGGTTTCACTTATGACGAGCATTATCAATTAATAATATTATATAATACAATATTACAGTGTTATTTACACAAAACTAAATACATATATAACAAATAAAACTTATATAAAAATATAACATATATGTAAAAATAGCACTGCAACATTGTATTATCTTATCAGTTGATATTACACGTCATGAGCGAAACCAGTCTTGATCATAATAAATAAAAGTGGAATTAGTACGAATGAGTGTCTTTAAATCTTTACTCTCTTTGAAAACAAAATGTAGAGCAGATGAATAATAAGCAGTTCTCGTAAGAAAACTTCTGTATTTTTTTTATAAATGAGCCATATGCTCCTCATTGAGAGCGGACATGGATTAAAAAATAAAATAAAGTAATGTTTTTTTTACAATCAGTTTTTGGTGTTCATTGACAATTTTTAGTAGATTAATAAAATAATACACAATATGTCATTTTCATTTATAATGTCCGTGCTGAGAAAAATCGGCCCTGATCTAAAATAAATAATGTGAAATGAGTACAGAAAGTGTCTTCTTCTTCAGTATAATCGCGAACGCATTAAAAAAAGTGTAAGTTTTTACAAAATACTTTGAGCAAAATATTTCATCGTCGGGTCACCACATTACGAAATATTTTTTCTCTTGAGGCACTATTTTCACGAGTTTTTCTTCCATTTTTTTTTCGAGAAAATCGGTCTACTATCTTCGAATCGCGTCAAACCAATATAGCAAAAGGCAAAAGCCACCGTTCCATAAATCTCCTTAACGTCGTCTGCAATTTTTGTTAACACAATATGTCACTTTTATTGTTTTTTTTTTATTTCAATATATTTAATTCTAACTGAGCTTTAACTTTTATATTTAAGCTATGTGAATTTACCAGGATCATTGAAGTACTTATTTAAATGAAGATTAGATTTTTCTTTTATTATTTTAATAAGTGGTAATTAAAATTTTAAGTACAGGTACCGCTATTATTGTACCAAAAAGTTTGGCTGTCCAAAATATAGAACACCCTATCAACATTATTTTTCCAAAATAAATAATGTGTAAAGCATTTTATAATTTTTATATATACGTTTATCTATTTCTTAACACAAAAATTTAATTCGAGAGTATTGATTTTGCAATCTTAAAAACATAGTATCGGTTATTTTTTAACACCCCTCCCATTGTAACATTTTCATATTATGTACTAAATCGTCACATTATACCAGACTCCCCCCCGGAGCGTGACGTATATGAAAACCCTCTTGAAATTAATAAGAAACATAAAAAAAAAAGTTTATCAAGTAATTGCCGATAAAATTAACATAAAAAATATTACTAGAACTCACTCACGTTAACGCGGAGTTTGTCGTATCATACATCGAAGATAAAACATATTTTTATGATGTTGGTATACATTTAAATTCTAATAATAAAGAGAAACGTATTATTATTGCATTAAAACATTTTTTGCTTGTTAAATATTCGATGTTGTTAAAGTTGTATTTGTTTCAAATTTTTCGCTTTTTCAGTCATGTAGAAAATTGAAAATTGGTTCAAAATAACAATGAATTTCTAGTAAAAATATTTCAAACAAGAATTGTTTATGGGCAAATATCTACAAAATATTTACTTTCAATTTTATGAACAGTACCGCGAAATAACATCGTTTAGGTCTTAAGAAAACAAGCTGGCAGTTATTTAAAACTTTTTACAAAAGAACTTGATGGTTACTCTCAAAAAAGTTATCACGTAAAATTTCTCTTGTAAAGATAATTAAATTTTATAAATTTAAAAATAAATAAAATATATAAACTATGTGGTCGCCAACCTTCCACATAGCACGCACTTTTAAGCATACAATTTAGAAATTACAACCATTAGGAAGCCGTAAGCTCCACCTTGGGAGCAGATGTGGATAAAAAAAATATTGCACACTCGGTGACAGTGCCACAAAGTTGTCGAGATTAATTAAACACTCACGACCTCTCCCTCACACACCTACTATTTTGCATGCGCAGACAGAATGTGTGCATGTGAGTTAGACACAAATAAATCAAGAAAAGAATATAATATAAAGAATGTTCGAATTAGTGTTTAGCGGGTCGATCAAAAATTAAAAAAACATCGCTTAGTGTTTTAAAAAGTTTAATTTACTCGTCTTTTCCTAGCTTCATCCTGATTTCCCAAAGCTTCCCGAAAGATGTTTACCAACTGACTTACAATTAGCTCTCGTAAAAAAATCTGTTCAGCTGATCCATTAGTAGTCTTTGTATATTATATTGAAAGAAAGTATGGCTTTAAAAGAATTTAAGGGTGCCATAGAATATGTACCAAATCGTTAGAATGGTGTAACAACCGGAAACTTAAGTTTAAGTTTTTTAGTACCAGGGCTGTGAAGTCGTGAAAAAGTAACCGTTACTTCAACGGCAGTATTAACTAATATACAAAATACGATTCTGTTTCAAAAAATGTACATCTTTTAATTAATCTAATAAAATAATTCAATTTTAATTAATTTGATTGAAAAACAGACTCGTAGTCGCCTGTAAATGTCGTCTATTTAAACTCCCAAAAACACCACGACTCCAAAACCCTGTAGAAAACCCTTTACTACTCTAATTCTATGTATTATAGAAAAGTGATCAAACAGCGTTAAAAACACATAAACAGGAATAATTGCCAATTAAAATTAAAGCAAATGATGATTATTATGTCAATATTTTTTTTGCTTTTTACAGTATATTAACCTCTTTAACGGTATTAATTATTATATTTTAATATTTTGTTATGTTTTACATAATTCTACAACTACATTAAGCGCATTAAACAAATTTAATTCATTGGAAACAAATTATGATATTATTTTATTATCATATTATATTATGAATATTACTTAATTGATATGCAGTTCACGCTAGCGACGAACATCAATTCACGTGAGTTGATATCTGAATTGATACTGAAATCACAACATTAAAATGGAAACGGTGACGCGCCTTCGTTAAGTTTACCTCAATCGTGATAATAATGCAAGAAGTATTGATCCGCGATGCTTGCTAATTTCAATACTAATAGAACATATAACGTAAAATAAGCAATAATGATTTACAATGTTTATATTGTTTTAAGATTATTGCAACGCTAACAGAATAAAAACATTAAATCGGATGAAGTCATAAAACAATAAAAACGATAGAAAAAGTAAAAATAAAATATTTACACAACACTGAAGATCATGAAGACTTATATACTAGTGTTTTAGTGACACAATCATTAATGCAGTAAAATGTTTAAGAAAAACCTTTTTGTAAGTCCTTTTTCCTGATCGCAATTTTCCCATGCCCTTTTTTTCAAACTCAAAAGCTAAATTTAGATATTAATTCGTCATTTGCTGCTTAAACCTTTCTGATAGAACATGCATTAATCTATAAACATTGTGATTATCAATAAAAACTGCTTTAAAAATGCAAATCGGGTATTTATGAAAATCGCCAAAGTAAACTCGAAGTTTAAATCATGCAATGTTATAAAGTGGATTGTCGGATAGTAGTTTCACTAGTTGGTATTCTTAATGTTGTTTTTAGCTTGTATTTAGTCGGCCAATATCTCATTTTCAAAAAAGCTTCAGATATAAGAGTAAGGCTTGAAAAAGGCTAGAAAAAGATTAGAAGCTATTTAAAAAAATAAACATATATTTTTTGTTTTATCGCAAGCAATATTAAGTGATGAATCAATAAGACTGATTATTCTCACAAAGAGCGAAACCGGTCTTCATATTTAGTGAAATGAAGAAGTACACAATGCGAATAATCTTTTTTAAATATAATTTATTATCGGTACACTTTAAATTTGGCTAAGAGTTAGATGAAATCTTTACTTTGCCATTTTTTTAATTTTTATTTTTATTGAACAATAATTATAACATTAAATGTAAAAAAAACAGACACAACGGAGTTCGTTAACTCATATTTTGAAATTTGAATAGTTAATATACATACAAATTGAAAATGGTGACATATTCTCTTTAATGAAGTTTCAGTGCACCGAGAAAATATGCAGAGTGGAAAATTTAGCCAACTATTGTGAACAATGTTGTAGCAAAAGTTTTCTATGGAATTTTCTATCATTTATGATTAATTGAACAGTAAAATTGGTTTCTAACTACAAACAATAAACGAAGAAACAATTTTCCGTAAATATTTCATGATATTCATGAATTTGTCAACTGAATGAAATGATAATATAAAATGGTGTTTTATGATTGACAGGTAATTGCTATACAAGAATAATAGAAAATACCTAATCAATTCCCCACATTAGAAAAGTATCTCACATAAAAAGGTATTTAGGCACTTTATAAATATGGATTTAATTTCCTATAAAAAAGTCTAGGTAAGGTTTTTTTCGTAAACATCAAATCGTAAAAAAAACTAGACTCAACGGGGCAAGAAGTAAACCTGACAGATATTTATACTGGTGATTTCAATATAAAGCAAAAAATATGTTTACTTTTTTATTACGTCGTAAAAATATTTATTCATGTGCAGTTTATAATATTAAACAAAAAATTCAACATATATTAATAATAAAAAGTTTTACTATGAACAGAGCAGTGGTAAGAAGAATGAACTTAACTAGTTTTAGTTAAGATTTTGTCATACTTGGCTTCGAAGTTAGTTTTTCCTATCATCAAAATGATTTGTGACATAATCAACACATTGCAAAGCTGGAACGTAAATAGGCATGGGGCCTGATTTGGCCCGCGGGCTTTATTTAGTTGATTGACTCCTCGTCTAGGTAATGGAAAAAATGGTAAAATTTTGAAATGATTTTTTTTTAATGATATGCAAAAACGAATTTACTACGATTTTTTATTTAAGTTTTAATAAAAAAATTCAAATTATTGATTAAACTAATTTTATAATGTTTACTATAAAGTATTTGTTACGATAAATGGCAATGTTTAATTCACATACATATATACAATAATTACATTATAAAATTGTTTTTTAATTGACATTATTCAATAAAAAAAAAATGACTTTTTATTCTCTCATTTTAAGTATAGTAAATATCTCCTAAAAATGATAGATTAAAAACAAAGTTTCCAATAGCGAATAAATGATTGTCGGCCCGTGGTGCAGTAGTCAACGTAATTGACTTCCGTAACGGATCTCACGAATTCGAACCCCAGTACGAACACCTTTTTTTCAATCGATTTGTCGAAGGCATAGGTGTTTGTGAGGTTTAAAAATTTCTTTCCACCCTTCTAATTCTAAAATATCGGGGCGTAACGAAAGCGATTTGCCGACCACTAATCCCTATCCCAATCATTTTTATTTTTATTTTCTTAAAAAAAGAGAAGTTTAGCTATTGATTACCAGAAAGCCATATTGTAATGGACCCATATGTTGAACCCCTGCCTTTTCGCTATCATATTCAAAACTAGAGATAAAGTAATTACTCATTACTATCATACTCAAACACAGAGATAAAGTAATTGAAATTATCGAAACAAACAATTCTTTATCTTGTTCCTAAATATATGCATGTGATGCTCAATGTTCGAATATCCAATGTCAATATTCAATATACTATATAATGTCAACCATTCCTCGTCTTCATTAGAGATTAATCTTTCACACAGAACACTAATACAATCTCCAAATCATGTAACTAAGTGTTTTCCTCGGACGTCTATAACAATATGCTACACATTGAAAACGGATTTGGCTTAAAAAAATCTCAGATCTGATAAAAATATAGTAGTAAAAAATAGTCTATATTAGGTGTAGTTTTTTTTTTGGGTAACATGTAAAAAATGATTTTAACCCAAAACTAATCTAAATTAAATCAACCCTCCGCGAAATGGCAAGAAACCTGATAGTAAACAAGAAAATAAACTGAGCAAGCATACAGGATTAGTAAAGGATTCTCTTTGGATTGGTTGTATTGTGCGGTATGGGGTTATCGCCACAACCACTGTATCTTTATCCCATTGTCTTCCATATTAGTCTCCTAATCCCGACGTTTTCAATGCTATTATCGTGCTCACTCATTTGTTTCTTTGGATAGTGTATGCCATTTGTATGGTTGGCATTGTCTAATATCCAAGATATTTACGGGAATCCTACATACAGGAGGATTTTGATTATTAAACCAGGACAAGGATATTACATTGAGTCTTACGAATAATACATACTTAAGCAATAGAAATTTAAGGTTATTACCTAATTAAAGAAACTTTAGAAATCAAAGAAACCTAGTTTTTTTACTATGTCTCTATGCCATATGGGTTCTTCGTTGTACGTTGGTAAATTGAATATTAAAAAAACACGACAAACTATCAAAACAAGAATTTAAATATGCACATATTAAATATTCAATCTGTTTCTTATTGTACGTATCGTTTTATTCAATTGCAGTAGTCTTTTGAGATAGAATACTTTGTATCTGACGAACCCTCAATTTAAGAGATATATTTTAAATTAGTTTAATGATCAGAGCAAATAAGTAGCTAAATAAGACTCGAGCCAATCACGGTTCACCCTGGAATATATAACCAAGCGGAACGATTCTACATAAAATGTATGATTAAATCAATACTTTTGGTTATTTGCACACATAACCTTAAAATTTTCGATAAAAAAAAAATATATATATATATCTAGTGCTCTGTTTGTAAGGTTATACAATTGCACGGTAAAATGTTATGGTGCGTATAAGGTGTCCCTATTTCTGTCAGTTTAAGTTCAACCGTGCACTTGAAAGCCTGAAGATGCCGAAAGGTGAAACCAGGGTCGTTAGTGACAAAATCTGTGGGAGTGTACATAATTTGAACGATTCAAATTTTATATTGAAATTCCACCAAAGAACCTTCAGTCGAAATCTTAAAAAGGTGTCCCTATTCACTTAATCATTTCTACACAGTTTTATTCACACAGTTATTTTGCTTGGAAAATTTCTCCGTGTAAAGTGAAGATTGTGTGTACTTGTGTTAATTAAATTTTTTGTGCAACTATGTTTTAAAATCAATCCATGCGCTAAGTAATATTTCTTATAATTTAACAATTACTGTACCTGCATGAAATATTCGTTTTTGATTTCTTCGGATTAAACAATAAGCTTGAATTAGCCAATACTCTTTAAATAAGATGGATCATGGAGCATGGTGTCTCCTGGCAGAGACGGAGAGACACCTCTGTGAAAAGGCTCCATAAGTTTATATTATTTCCGAACATAAATGGCAAATGAAGATAACTAAAGTGATGGACACGGTGGTTTCGCTGTCAAGCGCAATAAGGTTGGCCGGTTAGTGAAAAGATCAGAATGAAAATGTGGTCCTATAGCACAAAAAAAATACTATTTTTATATTGGTAGTAGATGTTTGCTTATGGATAAATAGAAATAACGGTTACATATAAATGCATCTCGAAAAATCGTATTAAAGTTTTGTCGACGTTGCAATAAATTTGAATTGAATTGAGATCAATGAATTAATGATTAAATGAACAAATGAGACAAATAATAATTATCATTTTTTTATAACTCAGCTTAACTCATATCTCAAACCTATCAATTTCTACTTGTAGCAAGAAAACCATCTATGTGTATTGTGTTTATTGTGACTTTTTCCACATATTTTTTTAATTTTCAGATTTAACATTATGTTTTTTTCGTTCACAGATAAAATAGATACACAAACAATACATTAATGATTTTATATTAAATCCAGTAACGGAAATGGAAAATTTCGCAAACGGATTCACCCGTGCACTTTCATGATCAATTGTGTGCAAAACAAGTCGAGCTACCGGATATATCCATGTTTAAGTGACCGAAATGGATATGGTCACAAAACCAGGAAGCGTGTGATGCATTTCATTCTACACTTGTGTGCTTCCCAAGTTATATTGGTACTTAAAAGTCCAAGAAAAAATATTTCCCATTTTACTGGTTGGGTCACTTCACCTCTAGAAGGCTTATTTTATAACCAACCACGTTAAAATAAGAAATGCTTTTTTAAGATATTTAGTGAGAAAAAATGTTTAACTGAAACCATTAGTTAGATATTTTACGACTTTAGATTAAAACTGTGAAGAGATTTTTGTTTGATTTTATGCCGTGTCCCCTGCTATACGACTAAGCTAATGAAAAATTATTCCGTATGATTTTTTTAAATGTGAGATATTCCAGCCAAACAAAGTTAAGCAGAGCTACTCTTTGGTCCATATTTTACTTATTTAAAGGTATTTTTTTATACTTTTTTAAAATTAAAATTAGTCTAACTTATGTCAAACTCTTGTTTTATAAAGATAAACAAATAATTACAATGAAAAAAACGTTACTATTAAGAAAACAACAAGAAGTCTTATTGAAAAGAGATGACTTAGCAAAATCCCGAATATAACTGATCATAGATTTAAGTAATTCAAGCTTCCTTTCATTAGGAAATAAACTTACATGGTAACATTTTCTTTCTGTTTGAATTAGTATGTGTTGTCTAAAATAAAGAAGAAATATCTGAACCAATAAAAATCATTACCATTATATTTTTGCCATTATACTTGTGTATACCCACTTCTCAAATTGTGTGGTAGATAGGCTCCTTATTATTCCCCGAATTCATGTAAATCGATCCACATAATACGTACAAAATTCAGAGATATGTTACAAAACAAATCTCGTTAATTGATATCAAAATTTATATGTGTACATTCTCGTATATTATAACAAAACAATGTAGTGTAGGGTAAAAATATTATTTATTACCACTTTAAAATAGCAATTGATATTATTTTATAATATTCATAGGCAATTCATTATTTATGTATGTTGTATAGCTTAAAACGGGATAACAATTTTAATATTTCTCTTCGTTACTGCTGTATTCTAATCCAATCAGTTGTTTCTTTATAATTAAAGTCATATCTAGCAGTGGATTTATCTGAGTTTAGCCCTGTTAAATAATCTGTTATAGATTTTCACGTTTTATTAAACTATTATTTAACCACTTGAATACCAAGCGGACACAGGTGTCCGGAACATATGCAAGCAAATACGGATGTCCAAGACATTTAAAAAATCAAATACTTGGTATTCCAATAGAATATAAGCAATATTTTGATGAATATGTGTAGTGCTATCTATACTGAGTCAATATAGGTTTTTAAAATATCGAATTCGTGTGTATGTATATAAGGCAAAATTATTTTTCTCAAAAACACGCAGTATCTCTGGGACATATTAATGGTTTATTCAAGTGGTTAAAATATGTATTTTTACTGACCGCATTAAAGTGAAACATCGTAAAACAGAATAAGTATTCGTTCATTGAATTAAATGTTGATGTATGTTTCCATTAGTTATCTTTTTTTATGGCACAACCGTGAGGATGTTAAGATTATAAGTCAATATTAAAATAGTCACTAAATCATTTTTTAAACATATATTCTTGATTCGTATATTTATTTACAGCCCCCGATATTCAGTAATTTTATTAAAAAGCACTCGCATTCACTCACTCGACATTACGAGCTCTGATTTATCAACAACCTTTGAATCCATGCCTCAGTGCAGATAATTAAAGGTCCCAATAGTCCTTAGCGATCATCGGTCGTAATACGATCACGGTTCACGGACTTTCCATTAAAATATGTCAATAGCTTCGTACTTGTATGTGTGTAATAAGCATGTCTCACTACTATTCCAACCTTTCGTTGAGCTTAAAGCTTACGTAAAGTGACCTTTGCTTTACGAGATTTTACGTGATACTTGAAAATCCACACTCTGTTGCTCACTTAATAGATTTTACTTTGTTCAATTGAAATTGAAATTGAAAATTGGCGGCGATGTTTATTTTTGATAAATCAATAGGCTTTTCTCGTCGTACAATTTAAGTGAAATACATTCACACAGCAAACAACAGTTCAATATAATTAAAACTATTTAGTTAAATAGTAATCCGATTCTCCATTATGCGAAAGAAAAAGTAAACTGTTTTTTTATTTAAAATGTTTTTTTTTTTAAACCGTGTCCGCTCCCAATGTGGAGCATATGAACTCCTAATGGAGTTTATCTTAACAGAAGTATTTCTACGAGGTCTGCTTGTTACTCAGTTGCTCAACCTCTCTTTTTCCAAAGAGAGTAGGGATAGAAGGGTAGGGCTAGGACAGGACTAGTGGTAAACTAATCGCTCTCAATACGCCCCGTTCATAGGATAGGATGGGTGAGAGGGGGGAATTCAAGACATCACATACATCCATGCCTTTGAACAGAAGTTCATACATCGATTGAAAAATCAATTTATAAAACTGTCCGTACCGGGATTTGAACCCGCGCCATCCGTACTCGAAGCCAACTACGCTGACCACTCGACCACACAGGCGGCTAATGTTTGAAATGTTTGACCTTTCTTTAATCTTTAATATGAGCTAACTAGTAAAATGGTAAACTTTTTCTTGGACTCTTACAAGTTAAGTACAATCACGACTTTACTTGGTGTTTTGGTGGATTGCATATTTTTATTTTATGGACATAACGCTATTGCAATGTGCATTAACTGAGTTTACGCCACTATCACGATACTCCTAGACGTGTAGAATAGTACAATGTATATATTTTTTTTTTTATAAAATACCACTTGGTTCACTTCACCTCTGATGGGCTCATATCATATAATTTAAATTATACGTTTAAAAAACAATTAACGTAATCATGTCCGTTGCCAGTTGCGTAAAATTTATCATCATGCATCATTTAAAATGAAGCAAAGTTTAACTGATTGTAAATCGGTCACTTAATAAAAACTTCAAAAAATAATAGTTATTTAAAAGAATTGTTCCGAAACTTTCTACCACAATTATAATGTGATGAATTGATTTCAATTAAGCCAAAAGAGACCCCGATAATGCATGTTGATATATAAATAAAGTTAAAATTAACAAGTAATTCAAGAAACCAAGAACGTTAATCATTCGGCAACATAGTCAATATATGTACATGTACATGTATATTAAGTCGTAGAGCGACATCGACAAATAATTTTTTAAACTAAATTTATCAAATAAATCGAGATGAAGCACTAATTCAAACCATTCTTACTTAATAATATTTCAAAATGACAAGATATCAATCAAATCACATCTCACGCAATAAACTTTTATTAAATGAACTATACTAAAAAAAAATATGTGTATTGTTTTGTTATGAAACAAATCAATTTCGTGGTAGAGAATGAATTCAATTAACTGACCACAAATATAAAACAAATAATTCCCCACCTTCTGAGTGTGGTAATTTAATAATCTATGTGATTTTAGCACATATTTTTTATGTATAACAAATGAATAAAATATAACGATTTATATATTCAATTAAAGCAATTGGTAAACATTATTATTTGCATAAATTCCAAATAACGAATGATTTCGTGATAAGCGTTATATGGCAACATTGCAAATGTTTATTACAAGGTAAAATAAATATCAGACTGAATTATTTCATTCGGAGAAAATTTATTCACCGTAATTTTGAAATGACAATTTACTTTACAGTTACACGAATGGTTAAAAAATAAATAAACATCAACAAAAATATAGGAACGATTACGACCAAAAGTGGAAGCAACACCAGTTAAAATATGCAGAAAAAAATAGTTTTTTTCATATACTAGTCACTTTACTTGAAAAAGTTGGTAATTAACAAATTGATAGTTCTGAGTAAACAATAAATGAAAAATTTGAGATTTTGAGATTAAACTTTTGATATTTTATGCTAAAGTGATTTAAAAAAAATGTCAACGAACATTTTTTTATTCATTTATTTTATAGTATGGTTGAATATGGTAAAAAACAACTTACTTTGCAAAAAATATACAGGCAGACCTCTACTTTCGAACAATTCGCTATTTCGTGCAAATCAAAGTGAGGAAGAAGAACCAGAAAAAATCATGAAGACTTCAATAATAAAAAATATGAACGAAGCTTTTATTCATCTCGATACATTTTTGAATATTATGGAAGAATGTGATCCCAATGGGGAAGGCATATCTCAAGTGAGTAAGGCGATCCATAAAAGCACTGCATGTTACAAAACTCTACGAAGAAAAGAAAAAAAAGTAAAATACAACTAACTCTTGACAAGTTTATTAAAAAAATATAATTTTTATTAAATACATAAGTAAATTTTGATAAATAAAATTAATAAAGGACAATTTTTGCTGTTTTTTTACATCCCTCTACTTTCGAACATTCAACATTCGCACACACTTTCAGGAACCAATTGTGTGCGAAAGTGGAGGTCCGCCTGTATATATGTATGTATTAAAAATTACTGCCATGAGTGTCTCAGAAATAATTTATTATTTATTAAATGTTTGACTAAATTTGAATGTGCGATGTTTATCAAGAAAGTAATACGAAATAAACTGATATATTCTGCTAAAATAAACAAATATTGATTATAAGTAACGATATATATCACAAAAAGGACTTAAAGAAATATAATCATTTTTCATTTTTACCCGTCGTAATTTTATTGATCAACTACGCGTCAATACAATTAATTTTATTAAGGCGAGATTTAAAAAAATAAATAAATGAAAAACGACAATTAGAAAAAAATTAAAATAAGTCTGATATAAAAGTAAACATATAACACTAAATACTAAGTCAAAATATTTAAAAACAATGTCGAATAAAAATCCATACGATTTGAAATGAGAGTAAACAATATAGCACCAAAATAGTATACTTTCAAAAGAATCTGAAATAATCACAATTTACGTTTAAATTGGAAACCTTATTTGCCACACGCCTACAATGTTTTATACCGATAACCGAAAACAGGAAAAAACTTATAATACCTAAATAAAACCACGTTAGGTTATAAAAACCAGTGATTCCGGAAATCTTGGCGAAAATTGTCCACCCTATTTTATAAAGAGATTTTCTGTGAAGCATATGCGAGATAGGAATTTTTCTCATAGCATAATGGGATGTGGGTAGACCAGGCAATTACATTGAATATTATTGCCTGCATAACTGCTTGTGCCTTTTTACGTTTTCTGGCAACACTCGAAAAATTGTATAATTGCATTCATAAATTCACGTAACGGTATGGTATATCCTTCGCCGATTGCGGAAGGCTCCTTGGGCTAAATACAAATGCTCCCTTTGATCGCTTTCTTTACTTGATATTGGCATATTATCTTTTCTTAAATCTATTAAGAATATCCAAAAATATTAAATATAATATCCGATACACTTGGCGGTAACTTTGGGAAAAGTTATTCATAATATAAAATTAAAATGAATCACTTTCACAAAGAAATTAATTATTATTGAATAAACTTTTTAATTAAGACGGCTGGCTCCCCATTGTAAAAATTATTTCCCTTTCAAATATAAACAAAATATAAATTGACTCCAGTCTTTTATTGAAAAATCTATTTTTTGTTTATTAATTTTAAAAAGAGCACGATGCGAAAATTTCGTAAACTGCACATTTATATACATCAAATATATAAAATATTATCACAATGAAAACAGCACATTGTTTTATTCATAGTAAAAATATTTATTTATTAAATGGAAGAAAACGAAAATTGTATCAAAACTATGAGAGAATTTGATAATTGTATATTTTACTGCGAAACTGTATTTAAAGTGATATTATATCCAATTTGTATTAGTGGAAATTTATTTTCACTGAAAGTCACGTGTAAAATTATATTCTTCTATAAACTGTCATCGAAACCAAATTTGATACATGTGTAATAATCTGATGAAATATTCGATACCAGTTATTTAATCCCTGTAAGACATATGCTTCCTATTGGGTAAAGATATGTTAGGTTAGTTAAGGCCAATACTGTAGTCACAAACACATGCGTGTGAAATACAGTTTTAGAGGTACTGAAAAATTAAATATTAAGACCATTGTGTGATACGTTTTCACTACATTATATAGAAGAAATATATTTGGGTAAATACAAAAAAAATCAGTTAAAATACACTTTTGTGTAAATAGATTTTTACTTAATATATATTCAAAAGAAGTTTGGTTATACCTAAATAAGTATAATACTTTACAATAAAAAACATTTTTTTTATATATATTTCTACTGTAAAAAAATATGTTTTGATAATTAAAATGTTAAGGAAAATCAGCTCCCGTTTTTATAAAATTTACTCTTCAAAAAGATCACAAAAAGTAAACATCTTCTTGATAATTATATAAGGTTGTTTTAGTACTTTAATCTTGTTTTGTTTTTGTATTTAATTTGGAAAATTCGTTGTATTCAAGAGAGGATATTTGTCGAAAATTTCTGAAATCTTTTCTTATGTAAAATTTATCTTGAAGCATGAAAAAACTTTAAAATTCGAATAGATATTTTTGATAACGAAAAAGAATCTTAGATATTGTAGAAACAATCCAAGAGCGTAGTGATGTCTTGGTTATAAGTAATGTGGTAAATTTCTTGTTCTCGTTTCGGGGGTTTTCCTGTTTATGCCTCCGAGCGCTTTTGTTGAATTTGTTTTATGGTATGTATATCCACAAAGACTATTTTATTGGCTGAAATTAACCTTATGCAAAAGGTTGAGTGTGTTTTCGGTTTTATCTTGTGGCCTTGTTATTTACAGGTATTTGTCTGCCTAAAATTTATCTTAATTATTTGAAAATATATTGTTTTAATAAAAACTGTTTAACTGTTTAAATTTGTAAAAAAATAATTAGGTACCACAACAGAATACATATCGATAAAAAATGATTCAATCAAATTATTCTTCTATCAAAAATTATATGTAAAGTCTGGCAAATCATTAATTGAGTTTATTAATACATAATTAATTTTACACCATCTTTTTCGTCAATTTACGATAGAGTAAAAACCAGACCGATTTCAAAGAATATTTTTAAAAATAATTTGGAATGGTTTTTAAATTTTTAAAAATGTTATTACAAAAATTACACTTGTTTACTTTAAAATATACAAATTTAAATATAAAGTTCTTTTGGTAATTTAAAATGACAAATTTCCAACAAAACTATAAACTGAGTTACATTTAATATATTATAATAAAGTTATATATAATATAACAATATAATTCATATATAATCACTGTCAATTCTAGATGGAAAACGATTTTTTAAAGAGCAAAACCATTGATAAATCAGTTGATAACGCTCGTGATGAGCGAAACCATCTCAGCTCCCTGAAAATGTGAATCAATACAAAATAGTTTTTTTTATCTAAATACCTTTGTCTCGATCAAACTATTCAACATTAAAAAACGAAAAAAAAAACTTAATGTTTTTAAAAAAATACGCGTTTAAATAATTACATTCCTCTTTCTTTTATTAGTTGGCAAAATAAAATAGTAAAGCAATAAAATGTTGGAGAATTTTAGAAAAACTGGGAATGGAAACATTACTGGTATTGACTGCGAAATATTATGTACTGTGAAATTTATTCATTGAATCATGAAAACCAATATTAACAAAGGCCATTAATAATAATAAATAAAATGTTTGTTTATATGCAAAATGATTTATCGATAAACAGGAAAAAAATCGGTAAAAAACTTTTCCGGGAGATAGATAATTTATTAACATTAATTATTCGATATTGATTTATCGACTGTTGGAAAAACATCGCAATACAAAAGAAACTTAGCGATTTTATTTTTTAACGAGCATTTTTTTTTTGTTTTTATGTATTATTGATATGGTTGACTATAAAAAAGTCGTAAACAATATTGGAATAACGTTACCAATACATTGATTTACGATATTTCGATTGGATTTTACGCCTCTTTACTACCCCATAAATATTGTAGAAATTAATTTTCCCTGTGAGTGCCATGAAGTCAATTTTATTAGCAATATGAAAAACCGTGAAATCACGTTACACTATATGAAATTAATGATTGTAATATTAAATTGGACGATGTATTAAAACATATTATTTGTTCATGTCTTCGCCTTATCAGGGCTGCAGAGGACGATAAAACGACTCCGACCTTTAATTTAAGCACGACTATTTAAAAAAAAAGTTAAGCAGCATACATTTTGACCTTAGTGATTTGAATACACGTTATTTTAAATTGACTCAAAATTATTAGTTTTTTTAGTCCGACGTCAATTAAAACAAACCGACTCCACAACTTCAACTCCAAATCTAAAGCCCTGCAGTTTTAATGCTAAAAAGAGGACAGAGTAGAACAGAGTTGAATACCCTGCCTAGAAAAACTGTTAAATATTGTATTATTTATTTGAGGTATTCATAAAATTAAAAGATTTTTTTTTTATTAAAATAAATAATATTTTTTCTGTTTATGGATTCATTTCGCTCATCGCAAACATTTTTAACTATATTCGATGTAATAATTGATCGTCGTCATGACCAGAAATGGCAGATATTACTTAAAATTCAGTTTAAACAATTTATGATTTGTAGATATGGTGGAATATGGTGAATATTAATGCTTATTTTCTAATAACATACACTTAAAAAAATGTGGTGAATGGAGATAACCAAAGCTTAGACTATAAATTTTCACAAAAGCCAATTCATTACTAGTTGTTTCACTGTCTTTCAGATGAGTTAGTTGAACCGTGCATTGTTTGTAATGTCTGAAAATGGAAAGAAAAAATAAATTGGCGAGATTAATCTACAGTTGGACTCGTCTGCAATGTCATTTTGATGATTAAAGAGGTAATTTAAATTAAATTAAATAAATTAGTTGAGTAAATATTAATTACGAAAAGCTTTCCATTTATGAATTCACCCTATTTGAGTACGTTAAGTATTTGGCCACAGTCACCGTCTTGTAACCGTTAAAATTTGTTGTATATATTCGGATTTTGAAATTAATTTAACACCATTTCGGGCCTAATACGAACGTTATTAACAGCGTTGTTTTATAAAAAAAGTACAAATTTAGTTGCCGAACTACGTTAAATTCTGCCAGCAAAGATTATTCCATATTCAAGGAGATGCACTCAATGATTTTTATTTTCTTTTCAGAGCGCAAGGTGGCGTATGAATAAATGGGAATATTAAAATGCAAGTGCACGAATTGTTTCCAACTAAAGCCACCCGACAAAGAACCTTAATAAGAGCTTTCTATTGGTTCACCAGAGCTTTCTAAAGTTTTGAACCGATATATTTATTAATAAAAACACAATAATCTTTATTTCCACTTTATTTTAAAAGGTCCAGGACCAGTTTCGCTCATGGCGAGCATTGTCAACTGATAAGAATGATAATTTAACAGTGCTATTTATACAAAAATAATTTGGAACGAAAAGGTGTAAACAATAATTGACATTTACAGTAGAAGTGATTATATAATTACACAAAATAAAAATGGTTAACACTTCTAACATATAATTAAAAAATCATCAAATATTAATAAATTTAATGTGGTGACTGATGCTAATTACAGACAATGAGACAATGTTCGCCATGAGCGGAACCGGTCTTGACCTTTTTAAATAATGTGGAAATAAAGTATGAAGGAATATTGTATTTTTATTAATATAATGCCTTTCCACCAAGTATTGACAGTAAACTCCCAAATTTTTTAAATTTATTTATAGTGGTATTCTAAAGACTTCCCAGTATTACTCTTAGAATTTACCTTGACATACCTTACATATCGTTCTACAAAAGCAAAGATTCAATGAATTCGAATATATTTTAAGAATTTCTTAAATAAAAATAGCTGTGGACAGGTTGAGGTGTAACAGTACCCCTAGAATTTCGTTCGCAAATATGTAGAGCTCAGAATATATATTAAAATATTTAGCAAAATAAAAGTATCAAAGAAATTAATCATACATTGTTGTGTTGCTTGTCAATTGAAAAAAAAACTTAAAATACGACTTGGTCCAGGAAGTCCTCCTTTTATTCGATTATTTTCTCCGCGAATTTGAGGTTCTGTTATTTTACAGCAAAATCAAATGATTTAAAAAGCATATTGTAAACATACCTACTATTCGACTGTATATATTAAGATTCCTGAGGGAGTTTATGGAGATGAATACTGAACGCAAAAGGTTAGTCAAGTACGTTCGATCGGTCAGCAACACCAGCGTATTGCCAGAAAAGACAATGAATTTTAGTTAAGAAAAAAAACAAATGCCATATGGACATCGAGTTAATTGATTACGTCTGACATCTTTTAACATATTTAAAAGCTATTGATGTCGATATTTTTTTCATCCATTTTTTTTTCACCAAATTTTGAATACAAGTACCTGGTAAAAGGAATCACAAAAAATTTAGTTTTTTCCTAATCCAATTCTTCTATCAAAACTTTGATATGGCAAGCTAAGCCGACTGGTTTTGAATTAATTCTTGATAAAGTGATTCCCGAGAAGTTCATTTGTTCCATGCGGGGTGGGAAAATTGATTAAAATAATCTAAATACAATTGCAGATCTACTTGTAATATTTTATGATTTAAAAATATGTTTCTTTAAATAATAGAAAATAGGTTTTGCTCACCACTAAGAGTATTAACTGATAAACGTAACCAGTCCTGTTTTTTAAAAAAAATTAAAATACATGACATAAGTATAAAGAAGTATTTTATTTTTTAATATCATGCATGTTAACATTTTAAAGTGATGTCTAGATGGAATAATTGCTTTTTGTAATAGTATCTTTATTTAGACACTGAAGCGCGTAGCTTATTTCGACAGTTTATTTATAAGTAATAATATGTAGCTTTGAATACATTGTTAATGAAACAAAAGAAAATTGGAACATTAGGTAATGTCTCATGATATTATTCTGCTTGAAACTTTGAGAACAATTATCTTACAAGACGACAGTATTTCCGCCACCTTTATTTGCTTAAACTAAATCTCTTGAATTCTCTTGTTTAGAGAAGGTGAAATGAGACGGTTTTCTTTTCCCAGGTAGAGGATGTTAGCATGTTTTGTTCTATTTTGGTGACTCAAAAGAGATTCTATTTGCATATTACTTACGAAATAATCATATTACACGATATTGTATTGTGAAAATACTTAGTATTTTAAAATACAAAACAGTTCTAGGTATGCTTGAAATAGAATAGTTTTTGAATAATGCTATTATATAAATGAATTGTTTTATAGCAAAAACAATGGAATTACTGTTTGAAATAATAGTGAATAAACACATGTCCGCTTCTATTTATCTATTCTATCTACCGTATGGTATTCTAATTAAGGTATTTTAACAAATATTTTTTACTCAGTTGTTTAACCTTTCTTTTTCTAAAAGAGTAAAGATATTAATGACAAAGCTAGTGGTAAGCTAATTGCTCTCGCTACGCTCCGCCATTTTGAAAGTGGAAATGAATTTAAGACAACAAAGACACACATGACTTCGGACAGAGTCGATAAATTGGTTGAAAAAATGCTGTTCGTGCTGGGATTTAATCCCGTGTGATATGCCTTGGAAGGCAATGAATTAGACTACTGAAACACGGACCTGACTGTTAACGCTAATAAAATAAGCCACTAATATTTAAATTCAATTTTGTGTTGCTTTTCAAACCAACAAAATTTTAATTCGGATATTAATCCATGTTCTCTAAACACAAAACCACACCTCATTGTTCTTTCAATCTTAAATATAGCGATTGTGTGATAAAAAAATAACTTATGTAAAACCACCATTAAACCGCGTGATTGGGAGTCTCGTAATTGGGGGAATGAATCTCATACAAAAATTAGGGATAACGTTTTTTTCGCGAAAAATGCAAAACCGCCAAAACTAAGAATAAATTAAAAAAAAATGGACGAAATCTATATGTAGCTACCTCGTGGTAAAATACGTAGCGCTCGCCAATGTTTGACTGTATGTACCACACAGACAGCCGACCGGCTGTGTGTACAGCAGCAACGACAATGGAATGCGACCGCGCAATTAAGGGATTTGCGGTGAATATTTCTATTAGGCGCGTAATTCGAGGCAGCGTTATTGGGGGTTCCACTGTATCTATATTATGTGAAAATCCGTGTGAACATATTGTTTTTATCCTTTCAAAAAACAAAATAATCTTTTGTGCTAATTCCACTTTTATATTATATTATCAGGACCGGTTTTTCTCATATCAAGCATTATCAACTGATAATAAAATACATTTATATCCCACTATTTATACATAACAAAGTAAAATAATTAGGGTGTAACAAACAATTCGTAATAGAAATATGAAAGGAATTTACGGATAGAGATACAAAATATGAATAAGTGGCGCTCTAATTGACTGTAATTAAAATGTTTAATACCTCTTTCAAATAAATGAATAATTTGCAATCGCATCAAAGAGCAATTAAGTTAAAGTGATTACTTATCATAAATTTGATTGTAATTATAATAAAGGAATTTGTTATCATTTGAAAATATTATAACACTGAAATAACATTCAAATAAATGAACAATTTGCAATCGCATCAAAGAACAATTAAGTTAAAGTGATTACTTACAATGAATTCGATGGTAATTATAAAAAGGGAATTTTTTATTCTTTAGAAATATTATAATGTTTAAATAACATCAATGTTCAACTAAACAAAAGGAAAACTTTCTACGAGAAATCCGATCGGTGGCAAATATCTCGCAAATAATTTCCTCAACATATTTTTATGAAAAAGTTAGTCATGCACGTAATCTTGATGTCGTGGGAAAATTTCTCACGTACAATATTAAGTTGCTGATAATGTTAAAAAGTCACACGTGTGTAAGAATATATAAAACAAAAACATGTTATGTAATATTTAGCCAGCTGTACCCCGAAGCAAAATATTTGTCTATGAGAATTAAGCTTTCAGCGTTTTCATTATCTTAAGGTCATTAAATATTGAACTAGAAGTCGTGCTAAGCATATTATGTTATGTATAGCGGAGTCAACACTAACAACTTTCGAAGAAGATATTCAACAAGACATTATTGTAAGAGAGTCAATTGCTATCATGAACAGGTAAAGATTTCAAGGGGTCTTAAGAAGTGTACTCTTTCATTTAAAAAAATACACTTTTTTGACGTTTGATAAAATCCTTGCTAAAAACTGTTAATATAAAGAAAAAAAATAATTGAAAAATTACTTCAATCGAAAAAAACTGGCGTGCTAAATTCAAACACGATTTAAGTTATTGCGTACACTTTACTTGAACGACAGAACCCCCGACCTTCAATTAGTCACTGCCCTCCAGCAACGGTGTCACTGCGTTAGGTTAAAATTTATTAGGCACTTAAGGTAATAATTAATGTGTATGTGTGTCCCATAATATCTTGATGCGTGGACACAATATTTCAACCCATGCGACCTCCGTTCTCAACCCCTCATGTCTGTTATAACCACGGTTCAACAAATGGTGAGGCAGGTAATGAAAAAAGGTCAAGTGGGTCAACTAGTTTCAAAACCAGCTAACTGTTACATAAACTAGACGTAATTATCAGGTAACAGTGTCACCTATCAGCATTCGTTCAATACTTTTGACGGTAACGATGAGCAGACAGAGATAGCTTAAAACTTACACACGCACACTCTCTTTTCCTGGCACGTGCTGAAAGAAATGCAGTGAAATTGTATATGTGGTCTTGAGTTAAAGATATACAAATAATTTAAGACACATAAATAACAGTCGGCCGTGTATGTGGTCGAGTGGTCAAAGCCGTTGACTTCGATCGAAGAGGTCACTTTATAAATTGATTTTTAATTGAATTATTTAATTAACATTGCAAAAGGTTGACAAATTATAAATTTAAAACTTTTACAATGGAGAAAAAAAATAGAACAATTTAATATTAAAATCAGTAGAAAAAAAATGGCAAAGAAGCCAACTGAGTAAGCTCCGACGAACTCTACTTCTGTCGAAAGGCATGAATGTATGTGATGTCTTAAATTCATTCCCAGCAAACCACTAATGCTGTCCTAGACCTATCCATCGGCCCCTGCTCTCTTTGTAATAAAAACTTCTGTTGAAATACCTCCATTAGGAGGATATTTGTATTTATGGTTCTACATAGAATTTCACTATCTCTGTAGAGCCATGATTATATTGGTTTTTGATATTATTTAAAAAGTTTCGGCAATCTGAGTATATTAAATATGGAGAAAAAAGATCCTATATTAAACAAAAAGGTTCTTTAAATTTGTAGAAAATAATTTTAAATTTCAGTCTGTTGTAACTGAAATATAAAAATAGTGAAACAAGTTTTCATTTCTGAATACGTAAGTGAAGTTTACGCATACCAAACCATACTTACTTGGCAATTACGTATGTTAACTTACATGACAAAATTCGCCAAAAGGCAATTGTTGGAAATTTTTCAACATAATGCTTTTCTTTTGCCAATTTCATACGCAGAAAAAAGTTGTTCGTGAATACATATGAATAATATTGACTTGCTCTTTAGGTTTATAAAATAGAATATTAAATAAAAATTCGCTATGAAAATATTATGGATTATTGAGATTATTGGTACTGCTGACTATTTTACTTTGTATGTCTACCAGTTTCTTTGATAAGCTTTATTTTAAAGTATAACTTTTAAGCTTTTAAACTGACTAGATAATCTTTAAAGGTTACTTTCTTTCGATTAAGTAATCAAGTGTTCAAGCTTCCGAATGGACCCTTTCGTATTTTTTCTCCATTGATGTATGAATTCATACCCAAATGATTGACTTATACAATTTTTATATTTGTCCAGTCATCTTATCTGATTATAAAAACAAAGATGGTAAAAAATAAAGCGATCAGCTTACATTTAAGTCTTTTCAATCGATTCGTCAATTCTTTTGTTGAAATTATTCACAAGAAAGCTTCTATTTTACGTTTTTGAAAGGGGTGACGAATTATTCAAATAAAAGATATCCGTAGACGGTGGCATAGATTTAACATATTTTTGTGTTCTTCATATAAAACTATTTCGATTAAATAAACTTATTAGAAGGTTTTTTTTCATCAGTGTTAATAAAACTACACTTTACATTAAAATGCACATATTTTGAAAGCGAGAGAAAAACAGGAAACTATCATTAAGCCTATTCACTTTATCAATGTAGCATTTTATCGCAAAATTTCCCAAATTTTATTTATGTTTGTAATTACTTTCAATCACCACTCTAAATATATTAATCTGGGATGACTTTTTAATTATATGTTAGATGTGTTAAAATTTTTAATTTTGTGTTATTTTATTATCACTTTTAATGTAATTGGTAATTTCTTTTCAATGCCAATTGTTGTTTACAACTTTTCATTTTTGTATATATAAATAGCATTGTTAAATTATATTTCTTATCAGTTGACAATGCTCGCAATGAGCGAAACCGGTCCTGACCTATTACATAAAGTTGAATGAAGTACAACGAAATATTGTGTTTTTATTAGCACATATCTTTAATTGAACTTTGAAGATTTCGGGAAATAAAACGTAAAAACGGTTAATAAACATATCTATTGAAATTGCTCTTAATTAGCCGAAAAACGTGAGTTTCATTTTCGATTAATCCGGGTAAGATTGTATAAAGAGTCGATATGATCAAATATATTAAATAATGAATTTTGCTTGGCTTGTCTTTTTAAGAACTAACAGGTATTGCGTCGTTGTTTCCCAAATTTTACTAAAAGTTTATTGATCAATTACAAATCTACAATAGACTAAATTAAAATTGTTCAAATTTTGTATACTCCTACATGTATTGTCACTAACGACACAGGTTTCACTTTTAGGGACCTTCAACAGTTCAATTGCAAGGATGAACTTGAATTTGAGTCAGTTCAAGTTCGTCCGTGGACTTGAACGCCTAAAGATGCTGAAAAGCAAAACGCGGGTCGTTAGCAGGTAAAACACTTTTAGTCGAAAACTTTAATTAATCTACAAAAATTTGAAAAATTTTAAGTTATAATAATAAAAGGCGTTAACTTGATTGATAGTTCGAAAAAACATATGTATATCTACCGTTTCGAATAAAAAATTTACAAAAACAAGTATATTTTATCAGTTTTTTTCTTACCTTTAAACTAAAAACTTCAAAGCGGATTCTGTTTCCAGACTATTTATACCTCTATTATAGTTACGGAGTATGTTATTATATCCTCTTTCTTATACGTATTTAGAATACACCAATTTGTATGGACAAATGCTTTGAACGGGGAGAAAAAAAATCAAAGAAAACCCTTAATGAATAGTGAATGTTGATGTTTACAAAAAGTGTTAAATTTTTATTTAAAAAAACAGGAATTGTTTGCAATATGATTTAGAATTGACGAGTTGAAGAGTCACTTGTAGGCGAACATATCCTACTGGAAGGTTGAGTGGACAATTTATTTGTTACTATTTTTTATGAGAATTTCTGATTTATCAGATGTTGTACGCCTATTTTCTTCTTTATGATATACCCACCACAAAATATCTATTGTTACTTGAATGGCTTTGCTTCCTCTAGGTCATATCAGGATAGTATAGGTTATCTAAATACTTGAATATGTTGTGTTTGAAACTAAAATGTCCCCGGTTGAAGTTCAGCTTAGGTAACTGTTACGTGTGCTAAACCAGTCGCAAACATCCCTTCATGTTAACTGGTGGCACATTGTGGTATTAGAATAAATTCCTGACAAAATGAAACATTATACAATTGTGGAACGGTGAAAATGTCCACAGACTTGAAATAAATATACCGTTATATGCTAATCCACTGGGACACAAACACGATACTAGCGGCTGATATGTAATGCTGTGGTGAGAGAATAATTAAAAAACTATCAAATTAAAATCCAACGTAAAGAATAAAATACTCAATTCACAATTTAGTCAGTAACTAAACTAGGTCGGTAATTTATTTTATGTAGCGTCTTCTTCTTCGATTCTTTTTTGATGGCGCTTAAAGTCTGGGATAAACCATGTCTGCAATCAGTCTATCACTGTCCAACGCAGTCTTGTAACAAAACCATTCATCCAACAGAGTAACAATCTTCCAACGTTATCTCTCAGCTTAGAAAATGTGAAAGATTTAGATTTCATTTATCCATGAGTGATATATGTCATACCAAGCGTAAGCATTGACATAACTCAAATCTGTAAATTAAGCTGTACTTAAGATAGTACTTGTACAGGCTTACTGTAAGAGAACGGCCTGAGTGACTGCGTTTTGTAGGGCGACGCGTGCAGCGTGCATATCAAACACGTGCTATATGAATACAGGTGTCCTGAGTAGTCAAATAGTGTTGTGCATGCGAGTTGCACGTAATTACCCGCAAACTCTGTTCACGGGAACCTACACAAAAGATTATTGATTTCATGTTTGTGTCAACGTCAAAGAATACGATGCTCACAGACAAAACTTAATTTTGTAATACAGAAGTCAAAAATGTTACAAGTTTTTCTTCTTTCTTTGTCTGTCGCTACAGTCTGGATTAAGCCTTGAACACCTAAATTGATCTTCTCCCTTCAGCTCAGTTCTTTGCTCTCTTATACCAGTTACTCCAGATCTTGCAAGTCCTGTGAGACTCCATCCACTAAGTGAAGCTGCGATCTTTTAACGATCGTGTTAAATGTTCAGTATATTTTTTAGTTTAAATAATGACTATTAATAATATTATATGTATACTGACAACTGACTCATTATATAAAGTAAATAAAAAAGCGTTGACCAAATAAATTAACATCCTTAACTTAGCCAGTAGTGTTGAAACTTGGTCTCCCAGAGAATTTGATAGGAAAGGAAAACACGCGTTCAAGATGTGGTGTTGGCGGAGAATGCTCGGCATTTAGTTGCGGTCTTGCGCGCAAATTCCTAAACATCTAGATTGCAAAGCCAAAAACACGTGAGGTAAAATGAGCAACTTTTGAAGATATTGAATTGAACGAATACTTTAGTTGAAATTTACTACTTCTTGAAGTTTTATCATTTCATTTATGTCTATTGTTACAAAGTTGTAATAAATAACATAATCAATACATTAAAATTAAACAATTCATGTTATTTTGTCTGTTCAAAAGATTATAATATGTAATTGTTGAAATGCAACAATCTCACATCACATCCAACTGATCGTTTTAAAAAATCAATACATAATTCAAATTTATCCTTTACCCTCTTTTAGTATTTAAACTTTAGTAATATGATATTACTTATATCAGAATTTGATATTAAAGATACATCTTATTTAATTTTTTGTCTGAATTTGTTAAAAAATATTCGGAATGGTTGTGTAAAAATTCACGAAACATAAAATTATATCCAAAGCTTGAAATTATGTGATGTTTTTATTTCTTTGTAGCCAATATATCTTTTTATAAAAAAAGAGGCATATGTTATATACAGATAAATGTACACTGCTGGGCTTTTTTTACAACTCAATTTAATTGATCAACGGATGAAAAATCAGTGCTTTTAAAATTCATTTTGTTATTTATATTTAAAACAATTTTCGGCCTTAAAGTTTTCAATTGCCAATGCACCAGATATATTGGAGTTTTTGAGCTACGCAGAACAGAAAGTAGCTCGAGTTGAAAAAAGCATCGCAAATACTTATCACTTTTAAGGTGTTCACCGCCAAGCAAGAAAACAAAAAAATAGCCTTCAATTGATAATGCTCCCAATGAACGAAATCGGTCTAGATCTTCAATAGATGTTGTGAAATTAGTAAAAAAAATGTTCGCCATGATAAAACTAATTTGAGAAATCTTTGTTGCTTCTCAAGACTTGAAAATATACCAATCTGATCGCTAAGATTAATCTCTTACCACAGACCTAAATGATTCATTATAAATTTAGATGATCTACATCTGAAGCTCACATGACTATTTTTTTATTATTAATGATTGTAAAATAAGCAATGAGCTATTGCGCAATATCCGCCATCTTTTCTTATATTCTAGAATTAACCAAGTATGTGCCGCTGATTTGTATGATAATTTTTGTTTAACATTCTAGTGCGACCATGAGTTATTTGACGATGCACCAAATTTTAATAGTATGACATGAAGGTATCTCCACTTTAAACGTATATCGTAAACCTTAACGTGTGGACATAATCCTTCACGCCCGACCCTTGTCCTTGTCTATGCGCGTAGAGTGATTTGAGATGGGTGAACAACGAATGCTAAAATGCGAAATAAATGGTATAAGTGAAATCGAAGGCAAAGGAAAACACATCTCAATAATTCTAATGTGACAAAGACGCCAACTTGTCTGTGACATGGTTTGGACGTAGGGATTGCATCGACGATACTACCGAAAGCGAAGCGGTACTCGATACCGAAATATCGGTTTCAAAAATACAAAAGTTTACTGAATATTTTTTTAAGCCATGTCCGCTCCCAATGTGGAGCATATTGACTCCTAATGGAGTTTATCCCAACAGAAGTGTTTCTAAGAGAACTGCTTGTTACTCAGTTGCTCAACCTTTCTTTTTCCAAAGAGAGTAAGGATATAAGGATAGGGCTAGGACAGGACTAATGGTAAGTTAATCGCACTCGACACGCTCCGTTCATAGGATAAGATGGGTGAGAGGTGGGAATTCAAGACATCACATACATCCATGCCTTTGAACAGAAATTCATAAATCTATTGAAAAATCAATTTATGAAACTGTCCGTACCGGGATTTGAACTCGTGCCCTCCGTAGCTGAAGCCAACAACGCTGACCACTCGACCACATAGGCTAAATAATATTATACTAAATAAATTATCGCTACATTTTCGCGAGGCGAGATATAATTTGCCAACGAGCATAAGCATGGTTGAACAAATGACAGTCATTAACCTGTAATGAAGAAGTCCCTCGCGACTACTTACACAATATTATCTGAAACGTGTGGCGTACGGCATGCGAGAAATTATCGCTCCAGAGATGTATAGTACGCAATATAGAATGACTACACCAAACGTCCTAGATATAGGTTAATTGGTCAAAGATTTCACGGCTCCAGGAGAATTTGTGACGTAATTTTGGTCACAGTACCTAGCGGAAATTTTTGACTGTCTTGTACCTTCCAGTAACGTTTTATCTCATAAAATTCAATAACGATATTAAACCGATTTCGCTTATGATACAAACTGGGATTCTTATAATATAGTTTTATGTATTGTTATAAATCAGGGTTTGGTAAACTTTTTTTGCAAATTATTATTATAGATGTCCGCTCCCGATGTGAAGCATATGGTCACCTAATGGAGGTATCTCAACATATTTTTTTCTACGAGAACTGTTTGCTACTCTAAACTAAACTAAACCTCTCTTATTAAAAGAGAGTAGTAGGAATAGAAGGATATGGCTAGGACAGAAATAGTGGTTTACTAATCGCTCTCACTTCACCCAGTTATTAACGGATTGGAAAGGGTGAGAGAGAATTTTTAAACATCACAAACACACAAAGAGAAATCGATAAATCTATCGAAAAAATGCTACTCTTTTTAGCAAAAGCTAGATCTTAAGTAAATTAAATTCAGCTAGTCAGGAAGTTAACTTAACACTTCCCTTTTGGTGTTAAAAAATACTTTTGATATGTTACTGGTCCTTTAGAAAGCAAGTGTAAAAAGTTTTTTTTTAAATGTACGTCCTAAGTTTTAACCATCCGTTTAAGGGCGGGGCGGTTAGTGTTAAAACATGTTTTGTTCACTTGGTTCTTTAAGGGTTAGCAACATATCCAAAGTATTTTTTAACACCGTAGGTATAAAAATAAAATAATAAACTTAAATAACACTTTTGGATGAAGTGGTTGGAACTGTAATAAATAAAGTGCATACATAGAGATGGTACAATTAAATGATTATCGAAAATGACAATTACATCATAACAATGTTTTTTTGACTTAACACCTCCTACTAGTATACCGAAAATATAATGTTTCAATTGCACATAGTTTAATGTTATTGTACCGTAAAACCCAAAGAAACGTTTATTTAATTACTATATAAACATATTTAAAAATTTTCAAAGCTTGAAGATTCGTAAAAAGTTTAATTGTTATATTTAACGAGTAAGTGAATGATTAGTGGTTTCTGCAATTTGGTCATATATACATATCGACTGTGGAAAGGAAAAAGGACGTAACCCACAGTTTTTTCAAAACAGGTTTTTTTTCGATAATCACAATGTATCAAACATGATCCACGTGTAAAAAATTAAAACCAAGAAAAAATATTGAAATAAAGGTTTTTCCTAGACAAATTCTTCAATTAATATCAGATTATGTCAATTAAACACCAGTTTAGAAGTCTCCATGCACTTCAAGGTTGTGTATAATTCATAATTTGCATATGACACAAAATCATCAAAACACATTTTTCGCGCCTCCTGTAAAATTTGATATATGTGGGTTACGTCCTTTTTCCTTTCGACAGTCGATATGTATACAGTAGCATCCATTTTAATTTTAATAATGACGAAAACAATGAAGTGAAAATATTATACAACAGGAATAAGAAGAAGGAGTAACAAATGAGTAAGTACGGTTGTAGAATGAGTAGTAGACGAAGAAAATAACCTTATTTACACACGACATAATTACTCCAAGTTTCCCCAATGCGACGCGGTCTCTTTCTGAACTCACAGGTAACACTGAAATTGGAAACATGTTCCTTTGAAAAGTTATCGTTTGAAATGGGTTGAGAAATTTTTGGCAAACACAGAAACTCAGATATAATACAACTACTCAAGTAATGATTACGAAGAAAACAAATACGCTATGAATTCGTTTGATAAAATATGTTGGTATTTGATAAATTAAGTGACATAGCTAAAGATTTTTGTCAAGTATTCGACTCTTTTTTGATATTAGAGTATTTTCGATATTAAATTATTCTTTCATATGATTAAACGATTGAACGAAAAAAAGTATTTGATATTACATAAATCAAGTTACAGTTACATATACAGATATATTATATTTTGATTATTACATTTAGTATATGTATATTCAAGCAAAACGCGTATTCAAAACTTGCTAGAATATGAAAAAAAAAATCACTTGTTTTCAACGATTATTTGGAATCTCTTATATATCGTAGCTCAATAAAATATGTATAAGACGGTTACTGACCACTGTGCTAGTAATTCTCCAAGAATCTTTTTTACCAACATGTAAGGTAGTTTTTTTTTTTATCAAAATTAAATATTTTAGCACAATAATGTATGCAACGTAAATTTTAAAATTGAATCGTTCAAATTTTGTATATTCGCACAAGTTTTGTCACGCTTGAAGATGCCAAAAAGCGAAAGCGGGATCGCTTTAGTCGATATCTTAAATTAAACATTGATATTTGCATAAATTAAATTTAACATTTCAGAAATTTATTGTTTATTTATTTTTGCATATGTATTAAAAAAACGGCTTAAAATGATTATTATTCCACTATCAATTTGATTATTTAAAAATAACAACTTCTTTTATTTAAATTTCCTTTTAAATTTATTGAATAAGTGATTAAAATCACTCACAAGCAGAATATTTTCGGAACGAACAATAAAAAATATGAATATTTTTCTCGGTATCTTATCGTTATAACTCGATTTGATTCTTTAAAGGAACCCAGGCATAAATTAATTTACAGAATTTTTCAAATAAAATCTATATAAATGTTAGATTAAATTGTTTCGAATTATCAATGACAGTCATAAAATTTATTAAATTTTTAGTGACTGAAAATATTTTTTCCCGAGAAGAAAACCCGGTAGAGAAAACACAAGTAATAATAATATTACAGAAGTCATATAAAATTCCACTTAGATTTTATTAAATTATATGATATTATAGTTTCAACCTTTGTTCTTTTGCGTAAAATGAATACCAATTTTAATGGAAGCCTTTCACAGATTCTCTTTAAAGATATATGAATGCTTGGTCCAAATATTTATTTAGTTTTTTTGCTTTGATTTTTTCTGTAGATTTTGTTTTTAAATGAACTTTCCAGATATATAATTGTGTCTGTTGTCAACAACAAATAACTACAAAAGTATTGAATTAAATTTTGGATAAAAAAAACCTTGTTGAATGTTTGAACTATTATGTTTTTTTATTTTTTTTTTTATCTCAAGAATTACTACAAAATTATTTGTTCTCGAGTACATATTTATGAAAAAATCTCTGCAAGATTTTTACTTTTAATAATTGATGAAAATAACTTATTTAACATTTAGGAATATATTAAAAAGATAATAATTAAAAACCTTAACAGTACCGAGTGTCTTCAGGGTGTAACCATTTTCAACAATTGTATATCACATTTAGAAAAAGTATCAAAAATATCCACCCGGTAAACCCAACCGGTTCTGACTTCAGTGAAAAAAATGTAGAATCGGAATATATTTTATAAATATTTTTTCCTTTTAAGATGACTAAACGAGTCTAAGATGAATTGTTACATTGTTGAGGCAAAGCAAAACAAACAATTTTGAAGTGCGTCACTATAGCACGCTCTCAGCCGAAGATATTCATACTCACTAATAATTTAATTTCATACATAACTTGAATACCAAAGTTTAACTAAGTACTTAGGTACTCTGAGACTGAAATAATCCTTCGAAAACTTCTTCTACGACGTCCTTCGTCATTGAAAATTTCCGTAATATGCAAATACACAATTGCATAATTATTGTGGGGCCTTATTATTACAGAATAGATATGTGGGTGTTATATACTACCCAGGTACTCCGTCTCAAGTTCCTAACTGTAGCTACTTTACATGCAAAATATAACAATGGGGTGATGTCTCGTGTTAAGTGGATACGATACTCTGGAACTATGCAAGAGGAATGTTAATGTGTTTAATTAGTTCATGTTTTTTTTCCTATTTATTTCGACACGGAGTGATAAACAATGTGTACACATGCTATAAAGCAGAAATCAACCACTCCCTTTTTATACGTATAGGGCAACTCCTGTTGAAACTAATGATATGTGTTTTGAAGTTTTATCTGTCTTGTATTATGTGACATGTATCGCGGGCAAACTTTTTACATTTTTTTAAAATATATGTAATTGATTCCTCATTAAACATGAATGTATATCAATTTCGTGGACTTAAACCCAATTCCAAGCTATTTTTCATAATTCGTAACGTACATTTAATTTAATCATTGTGACATTATACCGCGAGAGAAAAAAAAACAAAACTTTGCTCAGTTTTTATTTTTTTAATCCATATCCGCTCCCAATGTGGAGCATATGGCCACCGAATGAAGGTATCTCAACAGAAGTTTTTCTACGAGAACTGTTTGTTACTCAGTTGCTCAACCTCTGTTATTCAAAGAAAGTTGTAGAGATAGAAGGATAAGGCTAGAACAGGACTAGTGGTTAACTAATCGCTCTCACTACACCCAGTTATTAAAGGATCGGAAAAGGTGGGAGAGAAAAGGTTCTTGTAGAAAAACCGTTAAATACCTCCATTAGGAGACCATATGCTCCACATTGGGAGCTGACGTGGATAAAAACATGAATATATTTAAATATATATATTTTTTAAACCATGTCCGTTCCCAATGTGGAGCATATGGACTCCTAATGGAGTTTATCTCAACAGGAGTGTTTCTACGAGAACTGCTTGTTACTCAGTTGCTCAACCTCTCTTTTCCCAAAGAGAGTAGGGATAGAAGGATAGGGATAGGGCAGGACTATTGGTAAGCTAATCGCTCTCGATACGCCCTTTCAAAGGATAAGATGGGTGGGAGGGGGGAATTCAAGACATCACATCCATCCATGTCTTCGAACAGAAATTCATAAATCGATTGAAAAATCAATTTATAAAACTGTCCGTACCGGAATTTGAACCCGCGCCCTCCGTAACCGAAGCCAACGACGTTGACCACTCGACCACATTATTTATTATACATATATTATATTATATATATATTCAATAAACAAATCAATTCTAGACTAGAAGGTTAAGACGCATAAATTTTCCTTTTTTTATTTTCTTCCTGACACTCAAACCGTTTCATCTCAGAATTCTAAGCATTGGAAAGATTCAGAATGGGTACTACAATATTCCTCTGTTCGGGTTTCTCCTCGTCTTTTTCTAGATATTTCTCATCTGAGGCAGATATATCCTAATCACTTAATATTGTAAATCAATTACATTGCTATTTAACGTCTCGGCGACATCTTCCTCGTCAATTTTCCTGAACATGAAACTTGGACAATGTTCTGCTTTTGAATTTTTTTTTTAATGACTTTTTAAAGTTGATACATCTAAAACATTTCAAACCGGATAATTAAGGCTCGGGTAATAAAAGCTTGACTGTATAGTATGGTAAATATCAAGCATTATTAGATAAACAATTAAGTAAATACAATATGATTAATCCCTTGTCAATTGACATTTTTCACATGTTTTCTGGTAATTTATCCAAACGATCAAAGCTTTTTTCTTTAGCATAGCCACACTGAGATCAAAGAACTGCGTGATCATAAAGAAATGTCAGGGCTTACTTTGCTTGCAGAATCCTTTCATACTAATAAAAGCTTTTCCGCGATTCATATTAAGTATGATTATATTAATTGGTAGCGCTAACGAGCTTTAAGTGCTGCAACAAATCGAGCTTTTGCGTCAACCGGAGAATAGTTTCTCTTCTTATCAGCTTAACTGCACTACTCTATGGTAATAAATGCGGCAGTTCTACGAACTACAACAACACTGAGTTTTGGAAAGATTAATATAATATTTAAAGCCAGTCTTTGGTGGAAAGATTCTTTAATAGTACAGAATCTTTGAGTAAAAATGAAATTTATTCCTTGAGTTTTTAAAAATAGATATTATAACTAAATATTGCAATGTTTATACCCATCAAAAAACTTACTTTTGCGTGAAAAATTGCAGTGTATAAAACTGTTTATTTATTTGTTTTTGCGTAGAGGTACGAATAATGCAATAACGGATGCAATGATTAACAAGAACATCAAATGTTGATTTTTGGTTGTAACATTTGATTAATGATAGCAAGAGTGCCTGTCCTTCTTTTTTGAGCTATTCTTGAACGGATTTGTTGAACTCTTCATTAGTTTTAGTGAGTGGTTTTATATTGAATGAAATATCAAAATATTTAAGTATTAAAACTGACTATAACTAAAACAAAGATTTTTTTTAAGATAGGATTTACGATGAACAATTCATAGGAAGTATAAGCATTTTTTAGAATACTGGCAAGTGTTTGCTAGTCACAAAAAGTGTCAATTAATCTTGACATGGTTGAAATATTAAGTTTGGCAACGTCAGATGTTGTAAGTTCGTATCAAATTAGAGTACAAAAAATGAAAAATAGTACAGAAAAGAATGATGTATATTTTTTTAAATGAGTTCAAATATTAAATATATTTTTTATACAAGTGTCGCTTTCGGAATCTTGAGAATAAAATGTTTTATTTTCAATTTTCATATATGCCGCGAAGGCAGCTCAACGCTACCTACAAATTTCTTGGTCCGTAGTTTTTCTCAGTCAAGTAATTCCAACAAACTTCAGAAACTCATGAATCCAGTAGCTCAAAGGAAGTCATTGCGGTCGTATCGTGCCTCTGAAGTAACATTGAATTCCCGATATGCTAAGAAATGGCCCAGACAAACGTTAGTAATATGAGAATAGATGAAATAGACTAGTTATGCAAACTAATGTCAAAAGTAACTTTTAACCCTCCAGAGACGAGAGTTTTTTTTCGATATTTTTTTTTTTAAACCATATTGAAGTCACGGATAACTTTTATTCCTAACCAAAATTAAAAAAAAAACCCAAAGTCGTTGTAAAGAAATCCCGCATAAATATTTGGCCATGCTCATCTTTTTATTACAGTGCAATATTGTGTACGGACAGTAGTAAGGACGAACGTGACCGTATGGGCACGCAAACATTCGGGGTTGAAATATAGTTAAACGTGATTTTTTTTTAAATATTTACAATTTGACCCCTTTAGATCAACATAATTTCAATACAAATATATTATCAAAAGAGCTGTAAATAATTTGATTTTTTGATATAAACAGTTTCAAAAAGTCCATTAAAAAAAACGGAAATTCAACGGAAGTGCTTTTGGTGGCCGTTTCTATCTCCGCAGCTAATGACTAACCGAAGTCTGTACCCTTCTTAACCAAATATAAGTGAAAACAATGATATTCAGCTAGAAAAGAGATGAATAGTGGGATCAATAGACAACGTTGTTTACTGTGGCCATATGGTCACGCTCGTCCTTGGGGGTTAATACAAAATGCTGAAAAAGATTTATTTTAATGATTCATACATAGTAGGTTTGAAAAGTTGGATTCTATGGCGCAGCGGTTAGCGTTGTGAATATAAGCAAGCTTTTTTGTTAACAAAAAAGGAAAATAAATCGGTCGGTTCATAGAAGTAGGCTTAGCTTACTGATGAAAAGTTGGATTCAATTGTGTGGCTTAATAATGTATATAATAAATCAAATTTAAACTAAGATATTTAAATTAAGGACAAAGATCGCATTAACTTTTGACTTACATATAAATAAAACATGTATCTTTAATTATTTAATTTAAATTTTTCCTTGCGGTTCTAACACATGAAAAATTGTTTTTATGCGGCCCACTAGATAAAAAAAGTTTGAGCATGTCTGATGTATACTAAAACCGAACCCGGCAAACAACCCAATATTCAAAATATATTTTACATGTCATTTTTTGGTTTAATTGACTTTCTGAAGATTGGTGGGCTTATATTGTCAATATTGTGTGTCACACCAAGCAATGAAATTTCGTATTTTCTCTCTTGTACCGGTTTGGCTTATTTATATATAAAGAGAGTACAGGTGTAATGACGTTTCATTGCAGTGCAGTAAAAACATCATAAACAAAAGCATATGCCATTTGTAAATGTAACATGTGAAATATTTATCTGTCTCCACTCTTGTTCTCAAATTTATTCAGATGGTGGATTCGACTACTGAACGTGGCGACCCGGTGAATGACAAGTCGTAAAAGTGTCAAGTAAACTCTTTATGACGGCCATCAAACCAAGTTCTCGGTGCACCATCACTGCAGGAATGTTTTTGGATTACTGACTCTCCATCTTCCCAGGGTATATTCAACGATGTACACGTCACTACCTGATCGTATGTACACGTAACCACCTGGACGTATTCCATAATACAATCGACAATTTGATTTTTGGAGCATCACTCGAGAATGTGTATCGCTGAGGAGATTCCACAAGAAAAGTTTATTGAATAAAAAAGCTATTTGAGACTAGGTTGCTATGCACTAGAGTATGCTAAAATATTGACGGCTTAATAAGATTTACTCGCTCTCCATATGACGTCGCAATTCTATTTAAATATGCAATTGTCAGTCTGACTGAATCGAGTACCACTTCCGTTAAGTAGTGTATTGAAATATATTCATATATTTATAAAAATGCACAGCAAGTAGTGCTCATTTAGAAAAAATAATTTATTAGAGTGATAATCAAAAACTGTTTAACTGTCTTTTGACTTTTTGCTTATGATTTTAACCTTCAAACCACAATGAAATCGTTTTTACAACACTTAAAGATGAAACCTGCAATGTTTTTGAAAAATTGAATGTTTTTTACAAATTACAACACAGTGTCTTCTGGATATAATAATTACTATATTTTGTCTTGATTTATTTATGATATAATACTAGATATATGAAAATCTTACACACACTCTCTCTGTCTGCGTGTGCAATACGTGGATTGGGGACTGTTGACAGAAAGTACAATCATGTGATAAATTTGTAATAGTAATATTATCATGTTGAATTTTTCTATTAAGCGAATGAAAATTCAAGAATTTCAGTTAATTCATAGATTTTTTACGATGATTTTTTTCATTTGATCAGACAATGGAGGCTTAATTTTATCTGTTATAAATAATACCCTCATTTGAGTCAATACAGACAGATCAGAAGCTTTGGCTAAAAGTTAATAAATGGATCTAAACTTTGAATCCAAATAGACAATTATAGAGAAGGTTCTCGTATTAAATTGTGAAACGCAAAGGACCGAGAAAGCTTTGATGTCCCGGCGAATAAGATGAAGTAAGATAAGTCCGTCCCAGATGAGGATAAATTATTCAAAAGAACATTACGAAATATCGCAATCATTACTCTTTGTATTGAAGTCGAAGTGGGAAAATTGACAAACAAAATAATACAAGGCAGATGCGGAGATTAAAGTGGATTATGCACGATTGAAGAATCAGATGTATAGATTGATAAATTCTTATGGAAATTGATTATAAGAGACATTTGCTATAATATTTATACCTTATCAAATCAGTGCAACGGTTGGTTGAATGAAACTTTGGCTTTATTAAAATCTATGTTTTATATAATATATTTAAATATTAATAATAACATAAAAATACAAAGCGGACTATGAAGATCGTCCTGTGTGGTCGAGTGGTCAACACTGTTGGCTACCGCTACGGAGGGCACGGGTTCGAATCCCAGTACGGGCAGTTTTATAAATTGATTTTTCAATTGATTTATGAATTTCTGTTCAAAGGCATGGATGTATGTGATGTCTTGAATTCTTCCTTCCCACCCATCCTATCCTATGAACGGGGCGTATCGAGAGCGATTAGCTAACCACTAGTCCTGTCCTAGCCCTTTCCTTCTATTCCTACTCTCTTTGGAAAAAGAGAGGTTGAGCAACTGAGTAACAAGCAGTTCTCGTAGAAACATTTCTGTTGAGATAAACTCCATTAGGAGTCCATATGCTTCATATTGGGAGCGGACATGGTAAAAAAAAAAAAATGAAGATCGAAAATGCTAAAACGGTAAACCGGCCTTTGTCATATTAAACAACTAACAAATTAGTAAAAAAAAATGTTTTTTTGTTTGAAATCTATTCATCTGATAGTTTGGCAAACTGCTAATGGTTTGTTAAGCGAACGGCAGAAAAGAAGTGCTTATGTGTGAGTTATTAAATAAAGTTATCACAATGATTTAGCATTAGGAAAATATAATAGAATCATACTAAAGATTGTTTAAAGACAATGCGAGTTTCCTATATTAGCGAAATTTGTTTTTTTTAACAATACATAGTTTGTTATTAAATTTACTTAATCAACATCGTGTAATGTATAGTGAAGTATATATATTTTTTAATTCTAATAATTTTCGTTAAAAGAGCCTAAATTAGTGTCAGATTATTTTACTTAATTAAATCATGTAGCGGTAGATTAAATAAAACTTTGGCTTAATTAAAATCTTAGTATAATAATGTATATATTTAATAAAATCTTCTCATAAAATAATATGGAAGAGAAAATTGAGGAATTTAAAACAAGGGCTGTGTAAAGCTAAGTGTTTTGGCCTGTTAAATTTGATATACGTATTTTCGCAGGCCCGGCTTCATGCGGCTCTTGTATAATTCGCTGGGCCCAAACCTCAGTAGGGCGGCGCGATGCGAAATTCGCCATCCCGTTGATATAATATATGCGGAGGTTCCATTAATTCATAATTACTTCGGAAAGTTGTGAATTTTGTAAATTAATTTAATTGCCTGGGTGATAAATTTTTAAAATAGCCGCCAAAAGCACCGATGGCAACCTCAATTAGACGTTCTGAAATATATTATGACTAACGTATACATTCTTACTTTAAATTCTTTTACACGTAAGCTTAAGGGTCATCGAAGCTTTTATATTATTATAAAGAGTATTTTAACTTTCATATAGAGTTATCAATTGTTACAAAAGTTTTATTACCAATATTATAATTAATTTTGATAACATAGGATCCTACGCTTTTTAATTGCAAATAAAATAATAAGGTAGAAAAGCAACATATTTAGTTCTACAGTTTTAACTGTAGAACTAAATATGTTGACATTTTTACCCTATTATAATGGAGTTCTACCAAGTAAATGCCAAGTCAATAAATAAAGCAAATAAAATAGTTATTTGAGAACGTTTAACGCATCATGATTCTTATGCAAGCTTTCGGTTATTGCTCTTGAGGATGTATTGAAATCGAGGGATCATATCTATTAAGTTTACCTTGATATACTCAGCATTGAAAATACAATATCACATAGGTTATTTTAAAATAAATGCTGTTGTGTTTTCACCTCTGTTCGAATTTTGACTCTATTCAATTTTGAAAACGAGTTGAAAAAAGAGCGATAAGTCAACTTATGATTTTTCTTCAGATTTCTTAACAGAGAGATTGAACGACAGATTTATACTTTTATGTTTTTTTATACAACATTCATTTAAAACTGCGTGTGCGCTATTCATTAACATTCAGACTTACGTAAGAAAATCAATCAGTAAAGCAATGCAATCTTAAAAAAATAAAACATTTATGATTAATACCGTAAATACAAGACTTTTTACTTTTTGTCAAAATGCATAGTTTTAACCAACAGTACACACATAAAAAGCAACATTTTGTTTAACCGACAGTTATTTTATCATAAATGATCCTGAAAATTGTATTTAAGAATGCAGTAGTATTTTTTTCCCGGCGAAAATCATATTTTTTTACAGTTATTAAAAGAGAATTTTAATATATTGCCTAAAATCAAGTAAATAACTCCGTTTTCCTTTGTTTGATTGCTGTTAAGAACCAACAACCTCTTGTCACCACAACATCCATTAGAAAGCAATTAGAAAAAAATATTTGTATTTTACCGTTAAGTATAAAGTTTGACGTCGCCCTGACAAAAAAAATTAGGCAATGTAATCTATACTTTACGTAGTAAAGTATGCATTTAAGTTAAGTTAATTAATGCTGACGTTAAGTTCACTGAAAACATAAAATTAGGATTGAACTTCATTATTAATTACATTAACCCAAATTCAAAAGTATTGTGTCTATAACTCACATTGTAAAGTATATTTTTGTGACTGAATGAAATCCGCTGCTATCACAACATATCACATTTTTTATTCAATAAATTGTATTTATTTGACGCTGCCTTTTATTTTAATTTATGTAGTAAAGTTTGCAGTACGTGAGCGATGGTTTTTTAATATCGTCATTGAAAAATATTTCTCAATCATAAACGAGTGATTATCTTATATGTATAACTTGAAGTATCTTAAATTGATTATACTACATTAATAGGGGTTATCAATTCTAGAACATGTCAATATTGACATTGATTTGATCTTGGCTGATATTTCAATTCGTCACAAACAGTTTTATAAACATATGTGATGATTTCTATACATTAAAAATCCGTTTTGAATGTAAAGAAAGACTGGTTAGTTATGTTCGACCAGACCTGGGGAACTTGCGGTCTTTTAACTACTCTGGTGCGACCTTCTGGCCAATTTTGTAGTTTTGTATTTTTTTTGTAAATTCGTAAATTTCTGAGATTTTAAATTTGAAAATTCCTGGAAGACATAAAAAAGGTATCACGCTGCTAATTTGAACAAATCCGTAAATTCTTGCGATTTCGATGTCAAAATCTTAAAAAAAAGAAAATTGTCCCACGCTGGTAATTTTGGGAAATCCGTAAATTTCTGGGCTTTAGAAATTGGCATGAAATTGTTTCCGGCCAAAGATTCACTAGTCAATATTCACTGCGGTCTTATGTCTAGTCAGAAAAATGAAGTTAGACTGACATAAGAACAATATGAAAGAACTAAAAAGAAGAAAAAAAATTGGTTCACCTTCTGTAAAATATGTCTCGCGCAAACATTAAAAAAACACTAAATACCTTTATTACCTCAAAACTTACCAGAGGCGGTGTGGGAATTTACATAAATAAATTTTGATGAGACATTTTATGCAATTCAGTCAAAAACCTTTTAATATAATGAGGCCATACGTTTTAATAAAAGGGCTTACTAATTAGTTTCGCGTTATACGGAGGACATCATAATTTAATACCCTTTATGTTTATTAAAATGTATACAGTTTCATATGTGTATATGACAGAGTTTGTAATTTTGTGTCTAGTCACCGTGTTATAGATCACAATATTGCCATTAAAATAACATTAAAATTTTGGCCGACATCACTGTATATTTACCGATTTAATTACTGTGGCATTTCATGTATGAAAATATATACTAAAATATATTTCACATAATATTAACTAAAATATGTTTTTAGCTTTTCATCAAACAGCGGTAAAAAACTTGTTGTTCACTGTCGATACTTGGCGAGAAGGATGTATATAAATAAATAAAAATCTTTTGTACTAATTCATTCGCTAATTTATTTATTATAGTCGAGATAGGAAACAATCATCACGGGTGTCTTCAACTGATCAGGCGGTCCTTATAAATAAATAAGAATGAAATATAATGACATCAATGGTCTTCGTCAAATCAATCAGTCGCTATTCATTATATTATATACAGTAGTCACTACTCACTAGTATGGCATAGTAAGGTATGTTCAATGTGAAATAATAGTATGTAAAAATTAAATAAACTCACAATTGCAATGAATTACTAATATTTTTGTAAAAATACCTCGGTAATCGATTGACCATTGTATTGTATTGTAATTGCGCACTGGTTATCAACTGATAATTTGTGCGATGGCCGTTTCTGTGTTAGCACAACTCACTTTATCGTTTGAATACCGCCCAAATAAATCATTAATAATATGTCCCAGATACCGCGTGTTTTTGTGGGAAATAATTTTGCCTAATAAACACTCGAATTCGATATTTTTAAATATCCATATTGAGTCAATATAGAAGGCACTACACATATTAATCAAAACACTGCTTATATTCCGTTGGAATATCAAGTATTTTTCTTTTTAAATTTCGTGGACACCCGTGTCCGCTTGGGATCCAAGCGGTTAAGTGTTTGATGTCACAATACAGTACAATACACCTTCTACTGTCGTAAAATTTATTATTGAAAATACCTACCATCCACGAGTTCGTTCGTGAAATATCTCAAAAGTTTCACAGCGAGGTAGGAAAACATTTTAACCTAACGATCTCTAATCTCCACAACTATGACGAGAAACTGCCTGAGAATCGTTTTAGACCCAGAGCAGTTCTGCTCGACGACTCTCCATAGATCGTATGTCGTCTAAAATTGACAATTTAAGAACGAATTTAGCACGAAAATTACTCTCTTCGTTTGATTTTTTTTGTGTACTGTATGTGTGTATGTATGTATGCACATGTGTGTGTACGTGTACGGATATAGTATGGAGGAAGTATATGGAATGTGATTTGCAAAATAATGCATATGGAGTTCCGTGAACTTCTTATCTCTGTAGTGATCACGCCCTTCCGTCTGCAAACGATGGTAAGGGGATGCAATTTACAATTTTTCAAAAACTTTATCGATGAAGGAGACTAGAAGAACCTTGATGCTAGCGCGTCCTGGTACTTAAAGCTCCATAAATTTGATATCCAAAAGAAATATATATATTTTACTTTGAGGGACCGTGGCCCCACAAACAGGCGTTGTGGCTCCCCAAAACTGATATTTTTCTTTGGCTTCCTTGAAACATGATGTGGTACACGCTTCTTCATATGTTTATGGTTAATTATAAATTATTGATAAATAAGCTTGAAAAAAATTCAAAATGCTGTCCGCTGTCCGCTAACCACTAACACATAAAACTAATATTTTTACTTTAAGATTTCGACTGAAGGTGCTTGGTGGAATTTCAATATTAAATTTGAATCATTCAAATTATGTACACTCCCACAGATTTTGTCAAGTTCAAGTTCATCCGTGCGCTTGAACGCCTGAAGATGCCGAAAGGCAAAACCCGGGTCGTTAGTGACAAAATCTGTGGGAGTGTACATAATTTGAATGATTCAAATTTAATATTTTTACGTAAAAAGACTAAAAACCAAAAAACTTGCCTGAAATAACGTTGAATAATGTTCGATTGATATGTAAATGAGTTTTCGAGCATGAAAGATTTAAATATACATCGTGTATGTAAGGAAATACTCTGTAGGTGTTGTAAGCGCCTGAGATAAGCCAGGCTCGTGAAAATGATATTAGTAGAGGAAGTGTTAATGATGTTGGAAAGCTTCTATAAAGTTTAGGATTTGAGTCGGTAAATTGAAAGCTAAAGCAAGGGAAGCGTTTCACGTTTCAAAGTTGTGATTTGTACTTCGATACGGGAATCATGATAAAAATTGCAGTTCTAAAGTTAATTATTACTTACCATATGTGAAATTGTTTTCATAACCGGTTATACCTACATATTCATTTAATATATTTCGATGATTAAGCTTCACAGATAATAAAACATAAGGCGCCAGATATTTTGATTTCTTAAATCGTATATATATTCGATACAATGCGGTTGTTTTAAAAGACACTCGAGACAAAACTATGAGAAAAGGCAAATGTTAAATTGATAATATCTTTTCCGAAAACACCCGGCCACTTCGTTACTGGTCTAATCACTTGTCCACTGAGGTTGACAAATATTAAACTATTGATATTTCTTCTTCTTTGTCTTTTTTGAAAATATTCGCTCCTTATGTGGAACATATGGCCGCCACGCGGCACTTTCACATTTTCCTGTCTCCTTCCAATCGCTTTGCTTCTTCCAATGACATGCCAGCATCCCTCAGTTTCACCGAGAACATTCTATGGATAGTATCCGTCGGTCGTCCGAGACGCCGGAATCTCACCGGTCGAAAGAAAAGGCAGGCAGGATTGACGCTTTCTGGAGGCATCCACAACACGTGACCCAGCCAGTTTCAACGTCTCTCTATAGCCACTGACGTGACGGAGCGCTTTTTTGTTCGTTCCCTAATCTCTGATTTGATATTAACAACCCGTTTATTCCGGTAGTGTTCTTTATTCAATCCAAATATCAGTGAAAAATAAATACCGATTCGGAAGCTTACCCATCCGAAATAAAATAAAATGTGCATTCCCTTTTACTTAAAAAAAAATAAGCTGTGAGCGTCTTTTATAATTATTTTGTTTTTCGAAAACATTCACAATTTTTTTTTATCATTATACCAATATAAAAATTGAAAATAATTCACTATTTCATGTCCTCCAATAAATTCACGTATATGCGTTTTTTTCTACATACAAAGGTGTCAAAGTTTAAAGCTGGCCATCCTTGCAATTTATTGTTGATTTTAAAATATGTGCATATAATAAGTTTCGTTATTTAGTTTGTAATCTAAAAATATCAAATTTCCTTTGTAGGAAGTTGATTTCTGTTTGAGTTACTTTCGATAAAGCTCGATAATACAACATACTTCGCCCCCCTCAGAATTAATATCGTGTTTAATTTCACTTAGTTAAATTTTCTGTTTTTTAATTGTCAAATCAACAAAACGTCAGTCAAATTAATGTTTAAGAATGTTTAGAAAGCCATTAACCTAAATTAGTCCAGTCAATTAGGAGTGCAAATAAAATATCGTATTTCATATAAAGCTTTTTCATGCGTCAAAGAAAATATTTGTTTTTTTGTCTTGGTAATAAATGTATGTATTGTCATTAGGTATCGTATTTTTCTACTTAAGACAGACTATTCACCAGCTGTGGTAGATTAGGCAAGAGATCGGCTTAAAAATCGGATGGGTCTGAGTCCATGTCCTGGTAAGGTCAATTTTTCATTTATGATCAATGAAAAAAGTAATCATTAAGTTTACATAGTATGATCATTAAATTCAATTTTTTTATTGCATTTTTTATAGCTGTTGGTATTTAAAAAAAATGCACGACTTGACAGTGGTTGTCAAGTTATTTTTTTAACGTAGTTTTGAAAGTTTTTATTTTTTTGACCACAGTTCATAAACAATTTTTAATACCTTTACTCTCATATTCATGCAATAAACTTCATTGCAGTTACGAAAAAGAAGAAAATAAATAAATTATTATTTTTCTAAGCAAAAAGAACAAAGACTTACTATGTTTAAGTTAATTCTTTAAGTTATTTAATACATACTATGGTAAACCTATTTTAATGATTTAAATTAAAAACTGATAAAGTTTTTAAAAAAATCTGAACAACATAGTTTCTTTGAAAGAATTCATTATAAATATTAAATAATTTTCATTTGGTCACACATTTTTCGCGGAAGAGTATTGTAATTCTTAATTAAAAATATTATTATTTTTTGTTTTTTATTACACGCCCGATAAACAATCTATATCTATATATTAATAGTCGATAATGTCCGTCCATCTGTAAATTGTCCCCGATTTTCCCTCCCCCTCCTCCGCCCCAGCCCCGCTGTCAACATTTTTTTATTCATACTAAATACATACTTTTTTCGTTTGTATATGGTCGCGATTTCGCCTTTTCGATGACGTCAAGAAAGACGGTCCTCCTCCCCCCCCATCCTGCCCCGCTGTCGCCATTAATTATTTTTTTATTCATACTAAAGACATATTTTCCCAATACACTGTTTATTATTCGACGAAACAAATCAAATCGCTGAAAAAATTTCATACAAAAAAACGCCGCGACCGTGGATCGAACACAGAACTCTGGATTACCAGTCGAGCTCTCTATCAACTGAGCTAACGTCATAAATATCAAGGCGATAAAAATAGTGTATATAAAATAAAAATTTGAAAATGGAACGATATTTGCGATTCCTACTGACTTCGATTGTTTGTATTCAAGATTCAAAAATGGAACACCTGTCAAATAATGAATGTGGTATATTTTACATAATATAGTTTCGACAGTTAAATGCAAATATTCCATGTGTGTCATATGTATGCTGACGGCTATTAAATATTTTACGTTTTAACAGAGGGTATTTAGAATTTATCCCGATAATTTAAAATTTTTGTATCTTTTGTTTTAAATAACGAGTAAACGGGTCTATGCTTTGGACAAGGTAAATTTATGCTCAAATAGTAATATAAATAAAGTAAGCGAAATAGTTTGATAGATTGGGGTCAACGAGATTAAAATACGGCAAAGTGAGCCAAGTTAGGATGATGGGAAAAAGTGAACTGAACCCACCCTTTTTATTGCATAATTTCAATCATTTTTTCTCTAAAATACATTGTTTATGCTTTCGATGGATTCGTCGGTAACTTTGTGGAAGTTCATTTGAATATAAAATAAAAAATAACTTAGATTATTCCACGTATTGTGCTACAAACTGTGACACGTGTTTCGCCTCTTTCAGAGGCATCCTCAGACAGACTTACTTTTACTTACTGAAAGTAATACGTGGAATAATCTAAGTTATTTTGTATTACTTTTTTATGCTTATTTATTGAATAAACTTTCACATAAAATTAAAAGTTGATGACAGCTCCCACAAAAAATAATTGAAAACGTAATTGCACTTCAAATGGAAAAGTTTCACCCTTTTTTCCCTTAAAGACTCATATATTCCTAAAAATAAGCTCCGTTTGGCGAATTAGTGAAGTTAATTTATTCTGATTAATTTGATAAATATGCATTTGATTGTAACATGGAAAATTTTTTTTTTTTTATAATACGAAAAAATCCTCCAGTTGGGCCCAACGGGCTTACAGCTATATATATTAAATTTCGTTTGAAAATGGAACCTTTCGTTTTTTATTTAAGAAACAGCATGCATATTATATGTTTTATTTTACGAGCTTTTCTCAATTCTACTGTACCCTAGAGGTAAGGTACTCTGCTGATAATCTGTAGGAAGCTGGTTCGAATCTAGCCTAGAGCGCTTTTTTTTGGGTTTATAACATTTTTTTTTTTTGAAAACTTTCTTTTTAAATCACAGTACACCTTGATCGTATGAAAATAAATGCTACCAAAATAACAAAATCCGATTGACTAGCGAAATATGTTTTTCAAAAAATAAATATAAGACGCAATTATTTCAAGATTTGTTTTTAATCTAGATACATACGTGGTATAGTTAGTTGTTGGCGAAAGTATAATTTCAGTATGTGTAATAAAATAACTTCAGTAAAAATCATTATATATATTTTAAAAAACAAGTTCTGTTTGGAGAATCAGTCAACATTTTGATAATTTTGTTTTGATAAAATGTGCAATTAATTTATACCATTTTGCATGTGAAAAATGATTATTAGCAAACTTAAACATTATTTCAAAAATTAAGTAATTTACAATTAAAAACTGCAGGGCTGTCGATATATGCGCCAAGGTCGATTTATGCTACTATGAAAAATGATTGTTAGCAAACTTGAACATTATTCCAAAGATTTAATATTTTACGAAATTTCTGTCACTACGAAAAAAAATGTTAGCAAACTTAAACATTATTCCAAAAATTAGGTAATTTACGAGGTATATTTCTGCTAATAGGAAAAATAATTGTTAGCAAACTCAACATTATTCCAAAAATTAAATAATTTACAATTTAAACACAACAGGGCATGCTGTCGATATATGCCCCGAGATATATTTATTTTATTTTTAGAATTTCTGGCTTATTCAATAAATAGGTTTGTAATTTTCTGACTTCTTAAAAATGCAACAAAAATCCCCCCGTTGAGGTCAACGGGCTTACAGCTAGTTACAATAATTGTTTGATTTTATTGAAATATCAAACTTACATTCAAATAGCCGGGAAGTAAAGCTTTAACGATATTTTTAGTTTATATTTCTTAAAATTTAATCATGGATAATGAAATAATATTAGCATATATTTGTAAGTTTTGGGGTCATAAGAAGGGAAAAAATATGTAATATTTTATGATTAAATTGCTATACAATAATAAGTAATTTCAATTTTCTACTAAATGATATTTCATCACAATCGGCCGAGGGATATGGTTTAACTTTGTGACATTTATGAATGAACGTCAAGCAAGCATTTAAAATTTTCCGTAATTAGTTAATGCGAAAATTCCCTATTGCAAAAATAATTTTATTTCAAACCCTTATACTTTTATAAGGGCAAAGTTTAAACCATTTTGAAATAACTTTTCTCAGCTTAACTTTTCAATGAGATTACCTTTGCTGAAAAGTATTTGATTAATAGTGAAGGTAAAAACAAAGAATTTTTCCGAAAATATTAATGCCAGCATAACTGCTGAGTTATAGCGAAATTGTTTTTTTAAGGTGCGGAACTACCCAACACAATAAACCTACTCCTTTGTTCTTCTAAATTAATGGTTGAAAACGTATAGTCGGTAATTTTAAATAACCTTATTGTTCCTAATGGTAATAAGATGGAAAAGAATGTCCTTTGATAATAAAATATTAAATAAAGTGACGTCGGCGCTATATTGTGAAGAGAATGAATGACCTATGCTTACATTTATAATTTTTTGACGTCCACTGAAAAAGGAAGAAAGCCGTATAAAATTTTCAATGACCTGAGCTCACACATAACAGAATGATCGAGGGTTCACAAAACTAATTATTTGATAGTAAACGTATAATTTTTAAGTGACATACTAAATAAATAGTCAATAAGATTTTTTTGTTATATATAAAGGATAGGTTTTCATGATTTTTTAATAACTGAATATTTAATTTTAAATTAAACCATTCCGTGTAAATTATTGATCGTTTAATCATACAATTAATACATACCTAAAATTATTATTATTTTTTCAATAGTACAGTAATAAATGTTTACAAACATTATTAAATAATATTTGTATTTGTTATGAAGATCTTTCTTAAATGAGTGAATAACTTAGGTTTTACGAAACTTTACTAATAAATTTGTCAATTTTACAGTTTTGTTTTGCGTAACATATTTTTGAAAGGCACGATTTCAGTAAATTAACGAAATTGAAGAGAACATAAAAAAATATAATAGAGTTCTACCAAGAAAATAAAGAATTGATTTATTTTATGTGATTTAAAAATTCAAATAAATATGCAAAATCACCTGATTTGCGTGACAAAAATTGAATTAAAGTAAAAAACATATTTTTTAAAATTTAAATTCTTTCTCAATTCCGTTCAAAATTTTATTAATTAGCACGTTTTTTTCACATCTGTAAAATAAAATAGATAGCTATTAAGTCAATCAATCAGTTTCACTATTGTTCACTATCAATAAATCAATTTAAAAAAAACAGATTTGATTAATTTCAAAAGCATGTAAAATAATATAAACGCGTAAAAACTCTACAATTTCTTAAGACCAAGAATTTCAATAATAAGTTGATAAAATTGACAATCAATACTAGATCTTACAATAACACAAACCCTTCTAGTAGTAACGCGGTACAAAACAATAAAATTAAGCAGGGATTGGAAGAAATCAGACACCAGCCTGCCCCTCCTACCCTGCCCTATGATTTAAAATTTCAAGTTAATATAAAAAAAGACGATTAAATTGTTAATTTTCTCTATAAATGAACTAAGGACTTTTATGACGTTGAAATGCTCTCGTATTTAAAATAACACACATCATTGAATGACTGCCTCCTTTGATTAAGTAGACTTAGTCGCCATATACTAACGGGTGATTTGCGAGTGTAACGAAACCGTTAACGTTTCGACAATAACGGTTTGGCGTTGCAATTGCGTTGGCCGTTGTAACGAATTCACAAAGGCCCGCAGCGGGAGGTGAGGCAATAAATACCGTTTATTGCATATATGACTCGAAAAGAAAGGATACGCCATAAAGGGTCATATAAGTTATACTGTGGAAATTTTTATGAGACCTCGTAGGATTATAACTAATGTCAATATGCAATAAAAGTCTGTCTATGATATAAAACTTCACACAGTTTATTGGTAGCACCGTGTTGATTTGTTGGTATAATTATGATAATATGGCTGCAGCATTAAAATTAGTTAGATAGTAATTGGGTTGAATAATTCTCAAATTCACGCCTGCTGTGGCCCAGTTGGTTAGAGCTTGCTCTACCGATCACGCAGGTCTGGGTTTGATTCCCTGTCAGATCACAGTGAATTTGAGAAATATTAAATTCAAAGTTGTGATCGAAGACTGGGTGTTTGTGATGTCAATTCACATCAGTTCCTCTCCTCCCATCCTTTTAATCTTTTAATAACTGGGTGTAGCAATAGCGATTAGCCAATCACTAGTTCTGTTCTAGCCTTATCCTTCTTTCCTTACGACTCACTTTGAAAAAAGTGAGGTTGAGCGACTGAGTAACAAACAGTTCTCGTAGAAAAAAACTTCTGTTGAGATACCTCCATTAAAAGGCCATATGCTTCACATTGGGAGCGGACATGGATTAAAAAAAAATTAGGTTGACCGTTTATTGACAGAAATTTTTGAAAACTTATATTGTTTATGATTTTATATATTTTTTTATTCTGTTCTGTCTATTCTGAAAAATCGTTTGGATTTTCGTTTTCAGTACTGTTATATTTATATTTTTCAAATGAATAATACGTCAGTGCTAGCTGTTTTGTTATTTTCTCCAAGCAATTAGATATAACTATAGTTAATTATTTTTTGGTTGCCGCTACGGTCGACTACATCAATGAATTTCTCACTAAAGTCGTTCAAGCTCTCTGCAACTCAATGTGTTCCGGAAGTCGACTGGATACTTGATTCTTTTCAACCTTGTGAAAAAAACTATTTTTTTACACACCTTGACGTGGGCACATTAAAGCATTAAATCCAGGACATTTTTTGTAATCACGGGATTTCGGGATTCATAATTTTTCCAATCCAATCCAATTTTTCTTATCAATGATAAAATTTGGGATCTTTTTTTCTTACATCTTGCGAGAATTTCAAAAATTTTGCCTGCTTGTCTGTTTTCACGAAAAAAATGCGGTTCTTTCATCAAAAAATAAATAAAATGATAATAAATTCAGATACTAATTTGGAATTTGATGGAACACGTATTAAGTTGTATACATTGTGGTTAAAAAAAACTGTAGATTACGTCATTTTATTTTTTACAGTCAATATATAAACATTGCAGAACTAACATACACTGATACATATTCACTCCCTATGTGTAGCATATGGGCGCCACGTGGCATCTCCATGTTTCCCTGTTTCCCGCCAATTGCTTTGCTCCCATGACATGCCAGCGTCCCTCAGTTCCACCGAGCACATCCTATGGATAGTACCCAATCGTCCTTCCGGGACGCCAGAAAGAAGAAGCAGGCAGAATTGAGGCTTTCCGGAGGCATCTGCAACATGTGACCCAGCCAGTTCCAACGTCTTTCCATAGCCACTGACGGGGCGCTTCTTGTACGTTACGATACTTTTTCACCTTTTCATAATGAAGTTCGACCAAGTAAATACCAATTCGATTTAAAAAAACTTGTAAACTACATTATATGAATGATCACGAGTTATTTAATAAAAATATGATATTTGATGATTCGATTGACAATGTTTATTTTTTAAGCCCCATCCTGTACACATAAACCAAAAGGTAGTTTATTACTATCCGCGATTTTCGCCCTGCTCTCCAAACTATCTGCGCGTAGTAGCCAAAGTATCTGCAAGTAGTTATATAGTTCCATTAGAAATTTACAATGTTTTTTTTAAATGTAAGTCACAAAGTTTTATTAAAGTCGAAAGTTTTTAGTACGTACATATATTATTTAAAAATGAAATATATGTTCATACTAGAAAAGTCCTTTCCCAATGATTTACATAACGGCGATGTTATTAAAAATTTCTACTTAACTTTTTAAATAACTTATATTTTTATACGAGACCCAGAATTAATGTTGGACTTTTTATAACCGTATCTACTCCAAATGTGATTATATCAACAGAAATTTTTGTACGAGAGCTTATTGTTAATCAATATTACAACCTATCAAGAGAGATTAAAGAAAGTAAATATTACGCTCAAACGGAATTTTGATTTAAACTTATCTCTCTCACCACACCATTTTTTTAGGATTGGATGTCTGTCTTTTTATTATTGGCTGCAATAAATATTTTTTTTGTGCATCGAAATGTTTTTTTTTTAAATTTTTCAAGAACCAGAACACCATTTGTGAAAAAAGAAAAAAAAAATGTTATGTATAAATTTAAGCATAGAATCTGACTAGCTTATTTTATAAATAGATTTTTTTATATGTATTTGAATTTTAAATTGTAATATTTGACATGTTACTTAATCTTGAAATTCCAGAATTGGTTAAAATACTAAATATCGGGACTATAGGATCCTACCATATTTGGAGCCCTATTTACTCGTATGATAAAAAGAAGCAATGGAATGAAGGTAGTCTAACAAAAATGTTGTTGATTATTTAATTAATGTCTTATTTATACTTTTAAAAGTATAAATAAGACAATAACTAAACTTATTTCATTTCGTAACATAAAATATGATGACTTCTTTCATCATCACTTTATTCCACTGGCTCTGTAACTACGTATGACACTTGTTTCACCTTTCTGAGAAGTTTCTATAGGTTACCCCTATCGTGCGATATTTAATTTAAAATATAACTATTGATTCTAATTATATACGTATAAATAAAATATTAGTAGAAGGATTTTCTTTTACTGTGCGTTAAGAGGGTTACAATTAAGGCCAAGTCCGCTCCTTATGTGAAGCATAAGGCTCAAAGCATTTTCTTCGAGAACTGCTTGGTACTCAGTCACTCAACCTCTCTTTTTTCGATGAAAGTAAAAAATAGGGCTAAAAAAGAAATACAAGTTAACAAATCGCTTTCTTAAGTAATGGAAGAATTAAAGTCAATGTTTAAATTATAAATAAAATAAAAATAATAATTTAAAAAAGGCGAAACACGGCTTATAGGTATACTTAGTAACAGAACCAGTCGAATATATAGGTTAGCAATTTCAATTTTATATAAAACTTGAATTCCCTAAAAGTTAGCGCTAAGTATATTGAAAATTTTCCTTGTTAACGGAACATTTTTCTTTTAAAGAGACGAAAAATAAAATGTCTACATTATGTACGTATTTGATTTTCGGTTCGTCCTTTTTGATACTAGTATTTTTTTCAATTAAAGCCTCATACAAACACATAAATTTGACGGCTTATCCCATGAACGGTATAGCTTCATTTATAAATGCCTTTTTTCATTTTTTTTTTAACCTAAATCTCAGTCCTTTGTTTTTTTTATAAAGTGTTTTTGATACCTGTGAAATTTATTTGGCAATAAAACTCGTTTTACTATACATAATAAGGCCCGGCCATAAACTAAATGCACGTTTACCTTTACGCTAACAGAGTCCAGCGGGTTTTTATGGGTATTTTTTAAATTCATTATTTTAATGATTATTTTTTTAAAATTTTAATGTTTTGGTTGAACAAATACAAACCTTTTACCCCTACTAACTGTAAACAAAATTTGTTTATTTATTATTTCCTAAACTGGAATATCTATTTTAACAGAAAAAACTAATTGTTTCTGGTTACATAGTGGACAGTGGATTTTAATTAAATCTGCACGAACATGTCTTAATGTAAAAATGAATATAAAAATATCAGTTTCTTGGTTGGTTGTCCCACCACCACCCGTTATTTGCATGCAGTAGCTGTTTTACGGCCATCTTCCAGAACGCAAAAATGCGGAAAAAAATAGTCGAAATAACTCGTAATGCTCTTGGTCCGATACAGGACTGCACGAGACCGGTTTTATAACATTGCACTATTGTTTTTAAAAAGAGAAAAAAAACTACGAATCAACAATGTTGGTTGTCCTACTACCATCCGCTATTTGTATGCAGTCAGTGTTTCACGGCCGCCTTTGAGAACGCAAAAATGCGGGGAAAAAAACCTCGTTATTCACTTGGCCTGCTACAGAGCTGCACGGGACTGATCATGTACCCATGCACTATTTTGCGTAAAAAAACATAAAAAATCGGCATGATGTTCAGTAAAAGAATTGTGAAAATTCAATTTTAGCATACGAAAGAATTCATGATAAAAATTGATAATGTTAAGCAATCCTTGTATCTAGAACTTTTTTGAGCGGAAGAAAAAAAAATACACGCGAGTGAGTCATCCTGTGTGATAAAAGTGAGTCCTCGAAACAAAGACATATACTAAAGGCCCTAAATAGTGTCAAAAGTGAATCGAAAAGTATTAAAAGAGCGCATGCGTGACTTAGTGGAACGCTGTGATAAATGTTTGTTTTACTTGCGTCATTCCTTAGCACTGTCAATATAAAAAAGGGCTTTCATCCACGATAGGGTCTTGGGCAATACCACTTCGCGAAACGTGGTATATTTCAGTCGCGAAAGATTCCTACTAAAAGTATTCTTTTTAAATAATAAATTCACTGAAAAAGCTTTAAAAAACGTAACTGTTGTCACTACATATATGTACATACATACATATTGACTGTGGAAAGGAAAGAGGACGTTACCCACACATATCAAATTTTACAGGAGGCGCAAAAAACGTGTTTTGATGATTTTGAGCCATATGCAAATTATGAATTATACACAACCTTGAAGTGTACGGAAACTTCTAAACTGGTGTTTAATTGACATAATCTAATATTAATTAAAGTAGTTGTCTAAAAAAAACCTTTATTTCAGTCTTTTTTCTCGGTTTTAATTTTTTACAAGGTCATCTTTTTCAAACTTGAAAGCTAAATTTAGTAATTAATTTGGTATTTGCAGCTTGCATTCTTTTGGTATAACGTGTATCAAGTTTGATACATCGTTATTATCGAAAAATGCTGTTTTGAAAAAACTGTGAGTTACGTCCTTTATCCTTTCCCCAGTCGATATGATTATATAATGATTTTTATTTTTTTTATCTATGTCTACACTCAATGTAGAGCATATAGCCTCCTAATGAAGGTATCTCAACATAAATTTTTATTCGAGAACTGTTTATTACTCAGTTCCTCAGCCTCTCTTTTATTCGAAAAGAGTAGGGATATAAAGAATAGGGTTATGACAAGACTAGTAGTAAACAAATCGCTCCCGTTTTACCTGTAAGTTTAGAATTGAAAGGGTGGGAGAGAAATTTTCAGACATCACCAAAATCGTCAGAAAAAATGCTTTTCTTACTGGGATTCAAATTCGTGAAGAACGGCACGGAAACCAACAACGCTGACCACAATAATTTGAAATTAGTACTTACAAACAGTGTTTTATTTTTTTAATTTATACAATTATTATAACTGACTATTTTAGTATTTGTGGTATGGTTAAGCATTTTCTAATATTGTTGTTTTAATTTAAGATTTCGACTGAAGGTACTTGGTGGAATTTCAATATAAAATTTGAATCGTTCAAATTATGTACACTCCCACAGACTTTGTCACTAACGACCCGGGTTTTGCCTTTCGGCATCTTCAGGCGTTCAAGCGCATGGATGAACTTGAACTGACTCATCCGTGCGCTTGACCGCACAATTAGTGACAAAATCTGTGGAAGTGTACATAATTTGAACGATTCAAATTCAATTGTTGTTTTATTTTTATTCAAGTATCTGAGTAAGTTCATCTTTCGTGAATCCAACTGAGTAATAGTTCGTTTTCGCCTTGTTCATTTATCAGTGTTTGTATTGTGATTTGGAGGCTAGAAGAGAAGGGCAGGATGGGGGAAGGTTTAGGCTAAAAAAGCAATTTCAACCGATTTACCGAGCGATAAAAAACAATGATCTTCGTTTTAGAAGTGATTGAAAAGTATATATTAGGCTGAAAGGTCTACGCAGAAATTTACATATTGTGAAAAAAAATCTCAGTTAAACCATATAATATATTTTACTTTTCTCATTGCTCATATATTCTTATCATAGCCTGCTCGAGTTAAGAGATACGAATAGGTTGTGCAATGCAAGGGGATGAATTCATTTTGTGAGGTGTATATATTATAGTATATTTGGAACACTATGCAAAGAGACCGATTCTTGTAATATTAATTTGTTTACGATAATAATTATTTTTTTATTTTTTTATTCATGTCTGCTGCCAATGTAGACCATATGGCTTTCTAAAGGAGGTATCTCAATATATGTTTTCTATGAAAAATGTTTGTTACTCAGTCGCTCAGCCTATCTTTTTCAATGAGAGTAGTAGGGATAGAAGGATAAGGCTGGAACAGGACTAGTGATTAACTAATCACTCTCGTTACGCCCAGTTATTAAAGGATCGAAAAGGGTGGGAGAGAATTTTCAGACATCACAAACACACATGTCTTCGAACAGAAATAGATAAATCGATCGAAAAATGCTGTTCGTACTGCGACTCGAACCCGTGAGATCCGGCACGGAAGCCCACAACGCTAACCGCTGCGCCATAGGACCTGACATTTTATTTACGAAACTTAAATAAAATCATTATTATATGGGCACTCTAGAGGTGAAGTGAGCTAATTATAATAGTAACATAGTAAAACTTTTTCTTGGACTTTAAAGTACAATCACGTCTTTATTTGGTGTTTTCGTGGATTGTGTATTTTTATTTTACGTATATAACACTATTGTAATGTGTATTAACTGAGTTTACTTCACTTTAACGATAATTTAAGCCCCAATTTACACCGAAAATATATTACCTATGTACGTGGTTAAAAACATCTCACCAAGTGTATTCATAAACATCAACTTGGCCGCGAAATCACTTATAACAGTGTGTAGTATTGTTTAATATTTTTTCAATTTTTCACACCGAACTGAAAAGAGGTTTCACTATGAATACGAATTGACGTTCATGACGACAAGCAAACAAGACGTGTAAAAATTTCTACACAGAGTAAATAAACTAAAATTTGTGTTATTAAGCCAAAAAACCGCCTTTTCCCGAAAATTTTTCCTTTTTTCTGATATTGTTTTTAGTTTCCCTTAGTTTGTATATCATCTAATGGTTTTTATTTATATCACACTTTCAGCAATATAATATAGATATTTCTTATAACAAAATTTGTCAAAAAACATAAAAATATGAGTGACAGAATATTCTCTATTTTAGTTTGATTGATGTTTCCGATAGCCAATATTTATATAATATAATAAAACAGTCTAGGGAAGTTTTATAATTAAAACAACTGTAAATGCCAGTACCTAATTTTAAAGTTGCTAAGTAAGTATAATTATTAAATTTCTACTCCAATATAAAGCTTTTTAATTAAATATTTTGATAATGAAATGAAAAGGAATTTCTCGTTTGACAAATACACATAGATAAAGAGTTTTGATTTATTGTTTTCATAATAATCAAATATTCAAGAAAAGTGTGTGTTTACATTCATCAATCACAATACTTGTTCATAACTCTAAAGTATTAAAACACATAATCTAAATAACGAAAGTCAAACAGAAGCCTCGCTCCACCCGAGCACTCTTGATTCGATCCCGAGTATTTCCGGGCGTCTAAATCCGACACCGACGCCGACGTCACTATGACGTGTTTTGACGTCTCGTTTGACGAAAGCTTCGACGTTTCACCAAAGTCATTCTGGCTTTTTACATCTTAACTCCAGAGGGAAGATTGATTATACCAGAAGGAGTGTGAGTGGAATACAAGGACGGGGTTGTTTCATCCCCTTGATGTCTTAATTTGATGACAGTTGTCGGTGCTTTAAGCCTGTATATTTCGACTTGAAAGGTTTGCGTGTGATTGATTTTGTAAGCTCTCGCCACGTCCTTTTCTTTTAGAGTGGCATGTTAACAGCTAGTGGATTATGCTGCACACTTTGATTTATTTAATGCAGCCATGTGATTTATTGGATAAGATATTCCTTTTGGCGTATTTCAAAACAACAGGCAATACCTTAATTTGCGTTGAGTGCTTTAGTTATGTAATATTATTTATTAAGATTTTATAACTAGATAATTCTGATGATAAAAAACTAAGCCCATATTAAAAAATATATTTGAATAAAATGGTTACATGTCGTTACCAAATAAATTACCGTTAAAAAATAGAAATAACTTTCGATTGACATCTTAAAAACCAATCCTGCTTCCAAAATGTACTTATCTTCTATTCGCAGTTATAGAGCTTTTCAAGAGAAATATTAAACAAAAATTGTATACGGTCATTCATTCTCTCTTTGGAAAGCATAAAAAAAAATAACAGTTAGCCAATCATTGATTATCATTTTTAAGAATCGGATAGAAGGTGTTTAAAAAGCGATTCATAGATTTATTTTCATTACAAATTCATTCATGGAAAATCAATGTATGAATGTTTTTATTTCGAAACTCAAATCGTTGACTGCGGATTACATCGTGAAAGTCCAATAACATTAACCAATCAGCTACGAGAGTGGAAAAATAATGAATCAGATTCAGAAGAAATATATATTTAAATGAGTAACAAAAGTGAAATTTTAACTAAAAAAAATGTGTTTTTTCAGTAAAGGTTATTTATTGGTCGCGAAAAGAGAAACGGTTGTCCCACGACCACCCGTAAGTTATACAGAAACTGCTACATGACCGACTTCCACTACGCAATAACGATTAAGAATAGACGAATTTATGCATCACGTTCTAGTCCCGATACAGAGGTAATTGTTCGAGACTGATCTTTTAACAGTGTACTATTGTGATTAAAACAAATGAAGAAAAAAAAACCGATTTAATTTAGGTTGTTGATTTATTTTTTTACTTCCTTGATATTTTTTTAAGCCAGACAAAAATGTAGTAATATTGGTCAAATTGAATTAATTTAGATATTGATTGATTAAAAAAAAAAATTTTTTTAGTTATTCGTGCGATATTAAATATTAGTTTTTTTATAAGACAATATTAGTTATTTTCACATGTGATAAAGAAAGAGTATAATTATAGTTTTATTAATGTTTATCATATTCTTTTATTATTATCATGAACAATAATATCGTAAAAATTAAATTCTTGGTATTCCAGAAATTAAAAACCAATAAAAATAGTTATTAGAAACCATCAAAATACTTAACATTATTGGTGGATCGACAGAAATTCATTGCAATACATTTGTAAAATATGATTAATTTGTTATGCCTCTGATTGCTTTAAAATTTTTAACATGAATATTAATTATAAATATTTACTAAGCCGACATTATTTTACTGTGTTTGTTTGAACAAGGTTGCTGACATAGATTTATAAATATAAATAGTTTACTCTACATAATAAACATAGTATCAATATTATCAAATAACGAAAAAAACTTTTATTAAAAAAGCTTTTAGGGTAGAAATAAAAATTCTTAGACTTGCGTTAAAGGAGTTTTATGGGTAGTTACGTTGAAACATTAAGATATTTGTCTAAGATAAAGACGAAATTCATTGACACCTATCCGATTAGACTTGTGCTCGAATAAAAGCGATTTTTATATGCCGAAGAAGTGATTTTAAGTAGCATCTGTCTTTAGTTTTATAGTTTGTGAAATTACTTCTTTTGAAGTAACCCTTATCACGACTTGCGGTACGTGTACCAAAGAAAAATAAAGACAGGGAATTTCCAATTATCATGTTGGAATTATTTTCCAATTACGACTTGTAACGATTATAATATGAACTAGCAAACTTATATTAAATTGTAGTTTTTTTAACCATGTCCGGTCCCAATGTAAAGCATATAGACTCATAATGGAGTTTATTCCAACGTAAGTTTTTCTACGAGAACTGATTGTTTCTCAACCTGGCTTTTTTTTTCAAAAAGAGTAGGGATATAAAGATAGAGCTAGGACAAAACTATTGGTATTTTTTTGTTGGATAGGATGGAAGGGAAAGAAGCATTCACATACATTCATGCCTTTCAACATTAGGATTTGAACCCATGACTAAGGAACAAAATAATTCTTATTATTTCATGAGTGAATTTATGAATACGATAAATTCGTTGTGATGGACAGTTTTAGACCAATGTTGATTAAAATGAAATAAAACTACGTTTTGGTTTCAAGAATTATATTCTTAATATCATATATCTATTTCTAGAATGAAATTGCTCATAAAACATAACCTAAATGAAATACCATTTTCCCTGTATTATAAACCACTTTCAAGAATACTTAAGTAATGTAAGATTAACATAGACAAATTATTCGGTATTGGTTACCATATAATAGTAATCAGTATTATTAAAATTCAATTCCTAAATCTCGGTATTTGAAATCAGAATAGCAAAAGTTTCTACAAATTATTTAAATTTTGACAAATATACTTCGTATGTTGAGAGCTGCCAGACTTATAAGTGTTGCTCTTGAAAGTATTTAAAATAAATAAAATGTACCCCAACATATGCTTGACGCCTAAGTATGTGACCAATTTTTAGTAAACTTACTAAAATTCAGTGGCGGCTCGTGGATAAAATATCTGGGATGCTGCGGTAGATTAAAAGTTAAAAAAAATCATCTGGACTGTATTTTATTGTAACCATAACAAAATACACGTAATATGTATTTATATTTCTTTGTAAAATTCATTCTTTTGTATTTTTTTGCTTCTGTCTTCTTTTTTTTATATCCCTGATTATAACATCCCATATGTATATTTGTGGCTTACTGAGATTGAGATGAAGACAATTTGCTATTAGAACCTCTTATTTGTGTAATGGCATTAGATGAAATTTTTAAGTTTTCTTTAATTAAAAATGCATCGATATTAGTAGATTGCATTTAGTTGTAAATAATTTCAACATCGCACGCGTGGTCAGCCACAGCTCGAGCTGGTCTTTTACTGCCGGTACTGCTGGAGTGGCAGGACAAGACCAAGCGTTTTGCTGCAAGCCCCCTTCTCGCGTACCTCCCTCACGCACGCGAGCTTATTCCATCGAAAACGGTACTGCACAAAATGTATGTACGTGTTGCGTCGCTTTCTGATATAAGTACCGTGGTGTATGATAGATAACTATTGAATGTATCGGTGCGCTTGCAAGCTTAATACACGTTTCAATAATATTGATATTTTTAACATTTATAAATTTATGTACATGCATAATATCACATTTTTTTTCAATTAACTTAGGGGTGCTGCAGTTCCGCAGTGCGTATGGAGGAGCCGCCACTGCTAAATTTATCACATAAGATTTTCAAAATTTACGGCTTATACTAACAATATAATATTGCAATCGCGTGTGGAGTATCATATGGATGGGTCACTAGTGTTAATGCGACCATTTTTCTCTATGTTAAAACGGATATAGCATGTTATATATAAGAAAACTGTTCAACTATTTCGTATCAAAAAACTTTTAACAAAGTAGATCAAATATTTACAAAAATGGAATTTGTGAAAAATGCATAAATGTCGTCGCTAATGAAGCATTTTTGTCATAAAATTCCGCGTCATGAAACTTCGTAGAATGTTTGTCACTGCAGACAAAGTTCTTATAAAAATAGAAAAATAAAATCGTGCTTCTTATATTTCGAGAATTCCGGTACAAGAAGAAGCTTTGTTAAAATTTGTATCCTTACTATTATGCAATTTAAAGTTTTAAAATTCGTGAGCTTTAAGATAAAAGCTCTGCTTTATTCACTATAATTTCATATTATTCCCAAGCATGATGATATTTTTTCGTTAGTGGTGTGCTGAGTGACATAATACTAATTTGTTACTGCTTAAATATATTTCTTGTGATAAGATTGATAAGCATATCTTAAACAAGATGTTATTTTTTATGAAAATGGGTAATTATTCATTTTCTCAATTTCTTTTTTTTTCGATGAGAGTGAAAATATATAAAGATGGGCTACAAAAGATGAGTCAATCACTCTCACTTTATCCTGTCATTTTTAAATTGAATAAGAGTGCCGTAATGTAAACTTCACAGACATTTATGCTATAGCATACGTATTAATTAATGTAACTAAAAACAAATTAATCACATTGTTTGTGTATGTATTTGAATGAGTAGACACCGTGCCCGTAAAAGACGCCCAAGAGCGTTGACCGTTTAGCTACAGGGTCATTTCCAACCTCCAATTCTTCCTTGTGATATATTATACAATACAAATAATCTGGAGTAGAGATATTATAAAATATATATTTTAATATATATAATAACTGTTTTGCTGTCACTTGATGTGTCAATGGAAAATGTTGAATTAACTCATAGTATTTCTTTATATAAATATGTATAAGAAAAATATATGAAGCTAAGTCAAAAATATTTTGTGGAACAATGGAAAGTGGTTTTAAATACCATCAAATGAAAAGTCATTCATTGTTTAAATTTTTTTTTTTTTTAATAAATATCAGAACCGATTTCGCTAATCACGAGCATTATCAATTATTAAATGAGTATTCTAAATTATATTGATCATAAAAATCCGTCGATAATAATAGTGATGAAAGAAAACGGTACAGATCTTTATTAAAAATGTGTAATTTTAACAAAAGTAGTAGTTTATTTATTATCTTTTCGCCAAAAATGTATAGAGAACGCTGATTAAACAATCGATTAAAACTCAGTTTATGAAACTATTTTTACTGAGATTAGAACCCATAAGCACCACAACTTAAGTCAACAATGTTGACTTCATGTAAAAAGACGCGGTTACTGAATTAAAATCAGTTGAAAATTTTCACGATGAGTGACACCGGTATTGGTTTTTTTTTTATTAAAATTGTGGAATAAATTAATTAAATCTAAAACCACGTACGGCACGGGTTAATCGTTTAGATTACAATAGGTTCATACTAATGCAGTACTAGAGCAAAAAGAATAACTTGAATCATTAACATTTCTTGAGCACTTGTAAAAAACAGGGGGAAATTAGTAGGGAAACTCGAAAGAGGGCGTAAGAAGCTAGAGAGGCACTTATTTGCTTTGTTTTCCCGATTTTGTCGTCGAGATCTACTTTTTGCAGGGACACTGTTGACAGTTTGATAAATTCGTTCGCGGAAAAGCGATTTGATGCGGAAAAACGGGAATCAAGTGACAGCTCTACTCGTGAATAAATAAGAAAACTTTTTGCCACCCTGCTAACATGTATAAGAGTAGTACGATCTATGTGATAGGAACTATTATGACAGTGATATAATCTTTTAATCGAAATAGAAAGCATCATTTATATTACTAAAATTTAGTATATCAAATATAATTTTGATAAAGAATAGAATATGGTTTAATAAAAACAGTTTAAGTTCACGAATAAATTCTTAACCTATCTCTGGATAATACCACAGTGCAATAAATTGTCGTGCTTTATTTACGCAAAACACTAAGCAGGAGAGTCGTAATATATCCTGGGTCAAATCAGTACTGGATTGTTTATCAAAGACTCTTGCTGTCAGTTTGACTGAAGATGAGATTAATGCGGGTAGAGATTGGTAAATATAAGGTAATTTCGATGGTTTTCACGGTGAGTTTGTGGAAATTCATTGTTAATAACATTCAATTTTGTAATTCCACTTAAGTTTGTGGAAAAACAAAATCATCAAACTAAGATTGCTATATTAGGACAGCATGCAAAAGATTCAAGTATCATTGATACTCTGTTACAACTCCATAACATTGTTAAACATTTAAAAAGGTTTCATTTTGAAGTGACGAATATTTTAGTGTTTTATCCTACTCAGTTATGCGATTTGTGTTCAAGCGTTGTTTTTTTTTTAATACATTTCTGGATTTTTTCCACAACTTATAATTCCCTCCCGTTTGATTTTTATCAGATCTCGAAAGTAAGTGAACAGATAACGATTTTTTAACTACTTGTCCTCTTCTAGATCTATAACTATTTATTTAACTTGCTCAACGAAACACGGCGAAAGAGATAATTTACGCTGTTTCTCGCGAAGCAACTTTTGTTGAAATACTTCAAATGAATAATATAAAATTGAATTACAAGTAAAACCCAAGCTTAGAAAATTTATTAATTGTCACTTGCAATTCAATTGAAGTAATAAATACAATGCTCGTATTATTGTGATGAAGTGAAGAATTACATATCAGACAGTGTGTTAGAAAATCTAAAATGAATCTCTCTGAAAAAATGACAAGAGACTATCTAATCAACGCGTTGCCAGGGGTGGCAACCATAAATAACTATAAATTTTTCGAATGATTGATTCACAGTGATTTGCTTGAAAGTTGCCAGAAGAAATCTGGGATTATGTATTTTTTGTGATGTTAATATAATGTATGACTCGGTTTTTTCATAACGGTGACAATGAAAATAAATCACACAAAAAACTTGCTGCTCAAGCCTGGTTCGTCTCGACCTGACTGAGTAATATCGTTCAACTTTTGTTTCTCGGTGTAATTTCCTTCCATACATACAAAGATTTATAACGGCGCGAATGCTCCAATTGATTGCTCGACAACGCTGAATAGATTTTTATTTGTTTTCTTTTCGATATGTACGGAGAACTTTTTCACAGTTATGACTCGGATTATCGAAAAAACTTTGTATAAAATACGAATATTTATTACCAAACTTCAAACGGCTGCAAGTATCAGTCAAATAATACATTTTGAACAAAGAAATTCAGAGCTTTATTGATTTTTATATTAAATCGTTAACTCGAAAAGCTACTCTTTTTCTAAATGAACTGTTTACTAAAACTCGGCTATAAATATAAAAAAAACAGCATTTGTAAATTTTATTTTATTGATGTATCTAAATGCATTATTTTTTTCGATATTCAAATATTTGTTTTCATCGATTATTTGTAGTCCGTAGTAACAATGTCACGCTGATGGTATGTTTGTAAAATAGTTTTGAAAAAAAACTGGAGGGTTAAAGCAGATTAAAATTGTACTAAATTTGAATCATTCAAATTATGTACACTCCCACAGATTTTGTCACTAACGACCCGGGTTTCGCCTTTCGGCATCCTCAGGCGTTCAAGCGTTTATATCGGCAAAACAGAGAGGACTTTAAACACCAGGGTATTAGAACATATGGCAGCCTTTAGACTGAAAAAGGACACGTCTACTTTTGCTAATCACTTAATTTCGGAAGGACACGTGTTCAATCAGGAACAGGGGATAAAAATGTTACACCCAAATACGGACAGTCATAAGCTCTTTTTCCAGGAAATTTTAGAAATTAATAGGGCACAGTTACATAGTCTTCCGATTTTGAACGAGATATTAAACCTTCCTGGCTCTCCACTTCTATACCCTATATAAATAATATCATAAATAATATCATAAAACCTTTGCCGACAAACAAATAAATATAATTCTAAAAACCACTCACTACTCAAATCTTTGGGAATTCCCATGAGCTTACCCTTTTCGCCAGCGATGGCTTTAGACTCAGTGATACATTTATTTAATATATAAACACGAAACATCCATTTACTAAGCGTCAGTTCAAGTTCATCCGTGCGCTTGAACGCCTGAAGATGCCGAAAGGCGAAACCCGGGTCGTTAGTGACAAAATCTGTGGGAATGTACATAATTTGAATGATTCAAATTTAATATTGAAATTCCACCAAGCACCTTCAGTCGAAATCTTAAAAAAAAAAAAAAATGTACTAATATAAAAAAATACGGATGTTAAGAATACTATGCCGATGTTTTGTGTTAAAGTTCTTATTAAAAAAGACAAATAGAACAAGACAAATTGTAGCTCCAGTTTTTCAAGATTAGGAACAATGTGGCAAAATTCATTACGGTAAAATATCGAACAACAAATAATTTTCCACCATTATCAGCTGATGATAAATTGCCGTCTTCACGACGAAACACATTTTTGAAACAAAAAAGAATGATGAATAGAGTAAACTGTGGCGAAAGGCTTAAATCAGAAATGGTAAACCAGCGTACGACGAAACATTAACTGTTTTTTATCATCACACTAAACTATTCACATCGGTATTTCTATAATATTTGAAACTAAGGACTTAATATAAAATGATTCACGATACTGATCAAATCCATTGGAAATGTCCAGGCATGTACAGCCAACAAGAATAATTTCTCAAAACCATACGATCGATCGTAACTGTAGCCCTCTTCAGACATGCCGACAAGATTGCACCTAAAGTCAATTATTATTAATAATAAAACAACCAACGTAGACTAAATTCAAGACTCAATTCACAAATATTTTTATTTAATATTCTTCCTACTGCAGTGCAAGCAACTAAGTCTTGAAGAATTTCTTTTCGGGACACTCCTGCTGTCGCTTTGTAAGAAAAGTGTGAAACTGTAGCAGGTAGTGGTGGGTATAACGTTGAATACTATAAGTTTATTCAACTGAATGTGGTTGATAAAACCTAAGTGTCAAATTTAAATGATTCAAAATTAATTTACTAGTTTGTAATAAATATGTGCTTAAAAACGTTTTTTAGCTTAAAATTATTATTAATTACGTAGAAGTTAAAAATAAATTACATATTTAGATACTGTTGACTGTGGCAAAACCAAACAAACGTTGATTTTCGTTGCTAGATGGTTTGATAGTGATTAAGATAAACTGCACGAAAAGAGTGATAATGTTTTTATTCAGAAAAATACGTTACTTTTAAATAGAGTCAATTAAAAAAGGTTGACAGGTGCTGGCTTAAAGGAACAAAATATGTCTTACTAATGGAAAGCATTAGTGAATCTAAACTTGCCAGCGATAGGGAGGCTTTAAATCTCTTAACAGAAAAGGAGATAAGTCCGGAAATTTAGTTCTTACAATAGGTTAGCTACTACTTATCCGTGCAAACGGAACATGTTCAAGATAGTCTGGGTAAAAAAGGCATATTTCCTCAAGATAGTTTAAATATTTAACTACACTGAGTAATAATACCCAGAGTTTAAATTTTAAAAAAGATTTGGCCACCGTGATATCCAGATGAGTTGGTATAGATTGTAGTGGGTATAACAGCTTTACTTTTTGATCTTTAGTACACCAATATTTAAATTTAATTTTATTAAACTTCGCTACAATACATTAAACTATTTTATTTTGAAAGGCCAACAAGAAGATATATATAACAGGAAACAAAGTACAAAAATCTTAATAGATGCTTTGCTCATCAGTAATATAATTTTTCTACCTGATAGCATATAGATTCTCATTAAAAAAATAGAATTTGACTTTTTACTCCGCATAATTAATTGAAAACAACCTTGGTAAACAGTGATTCAGTGTATTTTTGTTCAGTAAAAAAGATAGAAAATTTAAAGCAATCAGCATTACTGGCAGAGTACTTTGTTTCAAAATAGATTAGTTTAATATATTGGAAAAGTAAAGGTTGTTATAACACTCTCAATATGTTAAAGTTTTATTTGCAATCTTAAGAATCGCAAATATAAATTGCGTATACAGTGAATCCTCCATTTAACATGCCAGAAATTTACGCTTTTCTTTACATTTTCTGTTCCGTTCAATTTAATTACATTTGTTACTTGATTTAACGTATTGGTTTCCCAAAATTCACTTTTGAAATAATCAAAAGTCAAATTAAATTATGTAAACATTGAAGACCTTTGCGCTATTTTAAAAGCTTTCATGACGAACATAAACAAACCTAAAAAATCTTTACCTCCAATCAACGTGTTTCTTTTGTTTATATTTTTTTCTTTGGTCCCTTCAAAAACGTAAAATGTACGACAAAGTGGAAAATTTGCAAAAAAATGTGACACATCTATTGATATTATTCAAAAGTTTTTTAATGGATGCATTTACACAAAAAGCCTTTTCTCACATATTAAATTTAAATATTTCAGTACTGCTTTAAAAACTACAGATGTTACGTCGAAAGTGCAATTTAAGTGAAACTACAAAATTACAATAATTTTTTTACTGGCGTATTAGTGAAACTAAATCAAAGTAGGTATATTTCGCTTCACTCCAAGTCAACAATATATTGTTCAAACTGTCATTCGTTTTGGCAATTGCGAAATGACCAATGAAATATTTAGTAAATACAATCTGATAAAATATTCACAGTTATTTAAGGCTTGTGTTAGAGTATAGGCTACATGCATTGTAAAAACGTTTACTGTCTCAGTTGAAGATATATTTAGACATTTAGTAACATAAAATGCACTTTCGCTGTAACATAGAATAAAAAATGTGTGACATTTTTATACATATTTCATTTGTAAGTCTTGCTTGAGTATAAACGATACCCTATAATTTTATTTTACCCTGAATTTAAATAAAATTTAGTATGAGTGATTAGAGTATATTATAATATGATTGTTTTTAATTGACTAAAGTATCAAAGCCAGACCTCATTCAGGTTGTCATACCCGTGGTGATGGTAATCTTAGATATTGTGCAATACATAAAAAACACTTAAGTCTATTACTTTCTTTTGAAATATACTCTAAAGGGGTAGATAAAACAATGTTTGGAGAGAAAATCTTGTTTATAAAAAGGAAAAAGCAACAACACCGCTACGACTAGATAAATAGAAAGATCATTAAGCCAAGCCAAAAAACTGGAAATCGTGTTAGCGAAAAAAGAATCTTACGACTACATGTGTACGTAAATGGAAAATGCTGGGAAAAACTTTGTAGGGTTCAAGAATGCTGCTAATGGGCGGAGACGAAAAAAGCGGCATGGCGGGGATCACCCCGGCGATAATATTTTGGCGGTAGTTCCCCTGATAACGGACGTCTGGCAAATTTACGACGAGAGCGCAAATTAATGTAGGAAAATTTATTATTCGATATTTTTAAAATATTTATTTTCGGTAGTCTTTTTCAAGCCTTATACACTACGGATTTGAAAAAAAGGCGTGCCGATCGGTTGAACCGACGTTTGGTACGCCACAATGATTTGGTGGCTAATAAGACAAAATACCAAGAAGTTTGCGGGGTCATACGGAGAGCGAATATATAGTTTTCGTTTATATTGAGAAATTGATTTTCTGCACTTGGTGGCGTCTTGGAGAGTTGCTCCCAAGACGCTCCCAGTCAAGGAAAATAACTTAAAATACGTTTAACATTTATTATACCACTTGATACTGCCGTGTAAAATGAAAGGATGGGTGGTAAGTGGAAGAGGGTAATTAGCCTATTTAATCCTGATTTGGATCAAATGGATATATTTTTTAACCATGTCTGCTCCCAATGTAGAGCATACGGACTCTCAATAGGGTTTATCTCAACAGAAGTTTTTCTACGAGAACTTCATGTTAAACAGCTGCTCAATTCCTCTTTTTCAAGTCAATGAGAGGACTAGTGGTTCTCTAATCGCTCTCGCGATGCCTTATTTCTAAGATAGGGTAGCTGGAAGAGAGGAGAAGGAATTCAAAATATCCAATATATCCATTTCATACATTAATTTTGGATATTTCCGAAAAAAATAAAAAAGCCAGTTGTTCCTAAGAAACCTGTTTTTAGTCAAAAAATGTTTAATAAAATATAACTACATGTTTTTGTACTTTCTTGAAATATGTCCACTCAAATTGTGAAGCATATGGAATCCGAATATAATACTGAAACTAAATATAAGTTTTTTTATGAGGACTTCTTGTTAATAAGTTGCTAAGCCGCTCGCTTTGTAAAAAGGTAAGGAATAAAGCACGGGTTCCCAACCTATGAGTCGCCAACTTTTTTCGATTTTGGATTTGAACAACAAAACTAAAACTACTGTCAACTAAAATTACCTTATTGAAAAAAAGGCTTTTTCAATTTCATCGGGGCCGCGAATCACATGGCTTTTATAAAAAATGGTCGCCACCCGAAAAAAGTTGGGAGCATATGGAATAAACATGGAGCTAAGAAAGTACTAACAGTTTGCCAATTGATATCTCTACATCTTAAACATTTGCCAATTGCTACTGTATCAAAGATCGTATTGATGAGAGAAGATATGCAAACATCATAGAAATCTATGTCTTTAATTAAACTCAAATATGTTGGTCAATTGAAAATTCATTTTATGAAAGTGTTTGTTTGGGGACTCAAACCAAACTGCGGGTCACCGTAACCGAATATTTAGGGCGCCCATGACCATTTATGACTCCGCTAGGGATTAAAATACCGATATAACTGTAACCGGGATCCTGGTATTCATGGTGGTTTTCAATACCAAAAATAAATAATTGTTAATCTATAGAAATGATCACTATTTTGATAAAACTATTCGCGATGATTGAAATATTTTGAATCCGCTTAGATTGTTGGAATAGCTCAATTAATCAGCCTTTCAAAAATATATTATTATTTTATAAAGTTGTGTACAAAAACCATTCATTAAAAACACAATATATTTATAATTATGAAATATTTTTGAATGACGGTGTTTTAACAAAACCTCGAATTATTGATTTTGATTTACTCACCCAATATTGCAATCCCAATAAACCAGAGGTGGGCTCGGAGGAGCTCACGAGAACCCGTTGTTAAGTTTTATTGAGGCCGGCGAGCCCTTTGTTAAATTAAGAGAAAAAAAAATTCTCAGACCAAATTAGTATGTTACTGAAATTTCTAAGTTATATATTATCTACGACAACTTCAGTTTAGACAGTAGTCCATTTTTTAACCATTTAGATTGATAAGTTTACAGTAAATTGCATATTGTTACATATTATAAGTGTAGTAAGTAACACTCGATTTCTTATTTAAGTATTACATATAATTGTATAAGAGTGCTAAAAAATCACTCTTTTAACAGAACACCGAGAATCGCTTTGATATTAACCCTTTGTTAACATATTGGCAGCCCACCGCTGCAATAAGCCGTATTTTTGTTTGATTTCAAAAAAAATTATTACCAGTATTTAATGTGAAATACCGGTATTCATATACATATACGTCTGGTATTACAATCCCTAGACTTGGATATTGACTGTTGAGTTAAATTGGTTTATTTTATAGTTTGCGGTTACTTAACTGAATCGTTATGGCGTGTAAGTATTTTCAGTTGGTAATAAATATATGTAAACTTAAAACAAATAGCAATCAAATACATAGATGATAACAGTCAAAAATATCAGAACGTTAACATATAGGGCTCAAGAAACAAAGACGGTAAATTTCATGTTTTGTCGAAAATTAGTAAGATATTATATCACGTAGTTTATATTGGCAAATTGTAGAAAGTATTTATTTGTAACAAAATAGGGAGTTTGCATAGTCATTATAAAAAACAAGGCAGTTAATAAATGGATTTAAAAAAATTATGTAAGTTATATTAAAATGGCGTAATGTTTCTTAAGTCCTTATATCAATAATAATAAAAGGATGGAAAATAAATAACTTAAATATATACTTGAAAAAAAAGTCCGACGACCGAATACTTTTTCAAATATTTGTTCACGCTATCTTAACAACTTTTTTGAACGTCTCAATTATGATGTATTCGCGGAATTTTATCGTCTTAAATTAAAACACTTTTGTTTTTTTTTTAATCCTAAAGATTGCTATTGAATACCTACATTCTTCGAATGTGTTGGTCAGTTTTGCGTTTATTACGGATGTGAATTGGTTAAGAAAAATACTGTAATTATAAGTCAATTTTTATACAATTATTTTTCTTGTGGTCAATATAAGTACTTGTGAAATAAAGATGTTAGAATACTTAAACAAACAAAAACATGTCTATTACCTATGATAGTTCTTAATCTGAAAAGGATGGACTCATATTACAGCTTTTAAAACCAACTAAGTGGAAGAAAATTCAGACATCACAGACAACTACGCATTTAAACAAAAATTCATAAACCAATTATTGAACAGTCAATTTATGTTATTCAATTATGTTATTCAACAGTCAATTATTAACTGTCGGTACTGGAATTCGTAGCCATGACCTCTGCAATTTAACGCTGTTGACAACGCTGCTATTATTTTTTTGCAGATATAATATAAAACAAATTATTTTATTAATATTAATAATTTAATTGGCGCTGTAAGTGTATGGATACAGGATATGGAGTCACAAAAAGATGGCGACGAGTCGCCAAAATGCGGATATCAACTATTTCCTTGGGTATCTATCGAACATCCGGTTCAAGCGTCACAGGAGACGAAAGCTTTCATGAATGTAAACTATGAAAAAGATTTATTGAATTTTTATCTACAAAAAGATTTTTTTAAGTATAAATGAAAATTCGTCTTTCAATTAAATACTTAAAAAGATTGTGACACAAGTAAACTAAATGAGTATAAGAAAATATTCTGACTATAATTTAAAGCTAGGAAAAACATTGAATTTATTGGTTATTTAACCCAACCAAAATCTGACCTATTGTTATATTTTATTTTGTATTAATCAATTCCTACTTATTGTTTACAAAATGGATTTTTTTATATTTTTTTGTTATTTGTAACTATTAAAAAACACAACTTACTTAATAAATTACATATAGTCAGACCCAATCATATGTTTTAACTATAGTTCATGGAATTAACAAATATACACTTATCATAGTTTCAAGATGAAACAGATATATTAATTTTTATGATTTGAACAAACACATATCAAGAAAAAATATGCTGGCGATCATTTGCAGGTTTAAAATTTTTAACGAAATCAATTGTTACGGTAGTAAACTGCTAGCAATTAGTTCCAACCCCCACTATGAAGCATATGAGATCGTAATTAGTATTTTATTAGTATCTTTTTTAAATTATCGTGTAGACGCTGGAAAAAAATCACTTACCCGCCAAAGAAAGTACGATTGGAAGATGAGTCAAGCACAAGTCCAAAAACTATTTTCAAGAACCGAAAAAATCATAGTTTTTTCAAACACTATGCCACCCAGCAAATTGGATATATGAAAAAAGTTAAACATAAAATCGTATTTCGCAGAATCCATTTCTTATTATATATATATATCTGAAATTTATTTTGGGGCGAATTCTTAAGAAGGTTAAGTTAGAAAAATATAGGATTGAAAACATATTGCATGTATAATATTATAAAAATATTTGTCTGTCGCCAGACATATTCCGATTTGGATTTAAAGTACGTAGAGGGTACGACGCGAGTACATGTGAAGGGTTAATATAACGAAGATATGTAAGGATTAGGGGTTAGAAATGTTATGATTTACAGAAAAAAAAACCGACGATCTGGCCGGATATTGCGTCAGTTGAGCGGGTCCCCAGGGGTTGAGGCTTTGTAAACACCCCAGCCAAACGGTCTTTGTCGTAAAAGGACGACTTTTGCCCATCACAAATAATAATCTTGGGAAAATATTTTCCAAAACGTTTTGTGTACTTTTTTCGGCGCAACCCCAACATCTGTGATTGTCAGTTTGGCTAGTTAAACGTCGAGAAAAATCTACTCTTAGAGACTATTAAAGTGGGGAAGAAATAATTACAAACAAACATAAAAAGAAAAACATCTGTCCTATTCGACCATTTTTAAAAAAGGTTGTAGGATAAAATGCGTTTTGTTTGTATCATTTATCAGATTATGAAAAAATGAGATCTTTAAAACGTTAAAAATAATTACTATAGTAAAATTTATTTCAATAAAAACCATCATCATATTTTGAATACATTTTCACTTATCATACGCTTTTAACAACTATACCGGTAACAACTCGTCATATTCAATTGGTCACATATTAAATGTTGATTTTTTATTCAAATGTATGTGCGTTGTTGATGATTTTTTCTTCCCAAGTTAAGTAAGTGATCTTGATTGAATTTTTCTATTGCTAATTTTGAATTATTTACGTGGTGTCAATTTTTTTAATCTCATTCATATATTTTTAAATTATTAATTATTATGACACAGGCAACATAAATTTCCAATGTAAATTCCAACTTGTCAACACTCACTCTTACGCTATAAAAGGCAAAAAATATTTATTTTGTATTTATGAAAATTGCGTGATTTGCGTGAGTGATAACGTTCATTTATTTCTCACTAATAAACGTACATACGTACAAGTTTAATTTTTTTACATAATTTGGTGAAGATAATAAATTGTAGGGGTGAAATTTTTTTATTATTCAAAAGCTGTCATTCTACTGATGAGATTAAGTCATACTTTTGGTAGATCTGCACTTTTTGGTTATATTATGCTCACTGAAGCAGATTATTCTTAATCCCAAAGTCGATTAAGCAGAGTTTTTTTCAATACTATTTTTGTAAAAGTGGGTTCTTCATAATTCAAGCTTAATTTTTTATATCACAAGAAAGCGTTTATAGTCATTTCAGTCAGCTCACTAATAATGGTTGAAATATTATAATAAATTAAAAGTGTATTACATCCAGATTCATAATCGTATTAAAAAAGAAAATAATCAAAAGCTGTACCACATGTTCTTAAAGTTATGCAACCGTATAAATAATCTTTTTCAATATCAGCCAATGCTGCAAAGCTAGGTGGTATAAAAAAAGCAAATAGGACACCAAAGGTTTGGGCACGTTGTCGTTTTATTTTACTTTTTGTTTCCGAAATTCAACAACAGAGTGCGGTTTTGCAATTTTCAACTGTAATGTAATGATTAGGGATTGCAATACTAGACGAATATATCAATACCGGTATTTCATATAGTATTAAATACAAAAAAAATATGAAAATTGAGCGCAAAAAAAATACCATCAACTGCCAAATATGATTGTGCAATAAAAATTAAAATCAATATAAGATGATCGTAAAACAGAATACAAATACAGTAAACTTTCGATTATCCATTTGCGGATAACCCGTTTAAAAAAATTAAAAAATGCACGTGATTGATTGAGGCATTGATCACATTCTACATCAAACGATGTTTGTTCACATATTATATTACATTGAATGTAAATTTCTAGAATGAAATCACAACCCTTACAATTTTAAACTTATATACTCATGAAAACGCATAATAATTGGAAGAAGATCGTACTTACTATTCAAAAGAATTTAAAAAAATGAAAACATCGACGAAACTTTCCGGGTAATGTGGAACTATTAAATACATTGTTGGCAATGTAATTGTACAGTTTTTTTTGTTGATTTCCACAGTTGAAACATCTAGGATATGTAAGCAAGTAGAAAATTTATAAAGCTTTGAATGTGTCGATAAAAAAAATAATGCAAAATAGTAGCAATACGGTTAATGTGAACCGAGTTTTCAACGTACACATAAATGTTATGTTGTATTTACAACATTAGTAAACCAAGAGAGAAAGAGAATGATAGTGCAGCTCGACTTAAAATTCTGTGGACGCTTTCTTGGAGTAAATCAATTCAAACATTACGATCTTATGACTTGTATTAAAATATCTATTCGAATATAACGCTTGAAAATAAACATTCACAACAAATATTCTTAATGAATAATTACTATTTATCTAAGACCATCTAATGATATGATAACAAATCTATACTTGTATCCTAAAACGAAAAAATAAATAATACAGTTCACAAACAATAATTATTACAATTGATGTAGTTAGGAGTATCTGTGCAGCCCCTCTTCATCATAAGCCTAGATAATCCAAAGTTTAATGTATTGTGATCGCGGTTTCAATAATAGGTGTAACTTTTGCGAGGACTAACGCGTGATTGGGTTTAAGTCACAAAAACTCGTAACGTAAAATAAAAAAAAAAACAATTACATTAACGTTTCGATTTGCTCAACTTTAAAGTAAAAATACTTTTTTTAAATAAGCCGAATAACCGAAATCACGGTGTCAGTAAAACCGGTTTTGCAATCCCTATCTACGTTATTCCCGGAAGAGCTTCCAAAGCAATTCTGCGGGGTTCGAAGCTTAATTGGATTAAATTGAACTGAAAACAATATCCGTACTATCCGGATACTTCGATCCGTTTTTGTAACTAAGCCAACTCAAGTAGTATAATTTGTTTTTCTTAACTAATATAAATAAAACCCAAATTCGAGTACCTATTTATTTAATATTTTTTAAAATATGATCATAACCAGCTTCGTTCTACGAATGAGCTCTACGATTTTAGACTGAATTAAAAATAGTCAGCCAAAATTAGTTGAACTATTATAATACGTTATATTATAAATAAGGGTAAATTTGACGTAAATTATTTAATTGGTTATTACCTACTTCAGATATGAACAGTTAGATAGTGTGAAGCAAAAATAATAAAGTTACAATAAAATTAATGTAGTTCTTGTAGAGACTTAAAACATTAATATTTCACTCTTGTTTATTATTTTTTAAGATATTATAATATTGTTCACCAATAATTGACAGTATAAAACATTGATTGCAGTGACTAAATAAAACTTTTGAACGTTTTTTCAACGTAACTTGGCACTTGTTAGATACGTAATAAGGGTTTGGTATAAAATCTTTCTTCCTTTAATAAATATTTTTTATTTTAATACAATGTATGCCAAGTTTGTAGGACCTTAAATAACATTCCAAACATAAATCAGTATTCAAAATATAAAAGCTAGTAACTCTTTAAATACATAATTAACGTAATTAAAATCCCCATTTAGAGTTTATTCATTGCTGTAAAATATTTAAATAACGAAAAAATGGTTTTTCATTATTTTATGTCTGTACATTACTATTTTTTATGACGTCAGAAGCAAACAATTTATAAAAATATGTTCAAATTTGTAATTTTTTTAGTCGTGGAGCCTTTGAATTCCGAAACGTTTATATGCATATTTTATCTAATAGCGCGGAACGGATATGCGAATGAATATTGTAAAATAATAAAAAAAAACGATGCGAAAGAAATAACTTCACCACAGCGATATTAACTTAAATAATCAAGCAAAATAAAGTTTAGTTAATACGAAATTGAATTTACTAATAATTGTTCAAAACGGATTCAAGTTGGTTTTTCATCACCAACCGTTTGTAAATGCAGTTAACGTTTTTTGGTTGCCTTTTACTAGGCTATTGACAGAAAAAGTCTACTCCTCACGTCGATAATTCAAATAGTGCTTCAGGGAACTGATTTTAAATTATGCAAAAATGAAAAAAAAAATCAAAGAGTGTGAAAGCTCAGTCACTTAAATTGTCTACTGTGTATAGTCCGTATACTTATACCCCTCGATTTAGACGAGTTTATTGACTCTTGTTAATAATCAAGGCAGTGGCGATCTGATTTTTTTTTTGTGACATTTGATTTGGTTTCAATCAAATAAGCATGTGCTATTAGGTCAGTGTGAAGACGGGCCATAGAAAAAAGTTCTGCGGGCTTGGAATTTATCACAGATCGTGATAAATGTCCTGTTCGGCATACCTATAAGTAAAAATAATCCGGAATTAACCAACATCCACAGCGCGAAGAGTATTGCATCAAAATTGCAATGGCCTCTTGGTCCAATAATATTTCAGCTTATATACATGAAATAAAGATGTCGTTTCTCTTCATAATGAATAAAGCAATGTGCACGAAATTGTTGTAAACGTAATAAAATGTTTAATAACAATAAACACTTTTTATCACAATTTAAAAATTAATAACGTATTGAAAATTATCATATAATTAAATCGCGTGACACTACATTATAGCACACAAACCATTTGATATTTAAAAGTGGCACATTGTGCTCTTCATTTAGCAAAAATAAACAGTTTTTTTTTTGACAAATTGAATACTTCTGTATTCAATTGAACAAAATATATTTAGTTATTTTGTGCATTAAATGGTTTATTTATGCATTGATTATTAATAACGTTAACAACTAAGTACAATTTTAATTGACTGTATCAAAATTCATGAAAAAAATATGAACTATTGAATATAACATAGTATTAATAAAAACACAATATTCATTTGTACTTTATTCCACTTTTATGTCAGAACCGGTTTCGATCATTGCGAGCATTGTCAACTGATAAGAAATATAATTTGACAATGCTATTTATACAAAAATGAAAAGTTATAAACAACAATTGGCATTGAAAAGAAATTACCGATTACATTAAAAATGATTCTAAAATAACACAAAATTAAAATGTTTAACACATGTAACATATAATTTAAAAGTCATCCCAGTTTAATAAATTTAGAATGGCGATTGAAAGTAATTACAAACATAATTGACATTTGGGAATTTTTTGACAAAGTGATAAAATGCTATATTATATATTAATAAAGTGAATAAGCTTAATGATTGTTTCCTGTTTTTCCCCGCTTCCAAGTAGTTGGTGTGTGTACATACGTAAACAAAATCGACAGCCAGGAAGATTCTGAAAAAGAAGTTTTTCAAAGACCACATCAATTCTAACAAAAGATAAATATATATATATATAACTAGCAAAAATTATTTGATCATTCACATATTAAATAAAGTGGAATGAAGTACAAAAGAATATTGTGTTTTTATAAATATAATGCCTTTCCACCAAATATTGACAGTGAACTCCATAAAAGTGATATATTTATTTATAGTGGTATTCTAAAGACTTCCCAGTATTACTCTTAGAATTTACCTTGACATACCTTAGATATCGTTTTACAAAAGGAAAATTGTGTTTTTATTAATATAATGCCTTTCCACCAAGTATTGACAGTGAACACCCTAAAAGTGATAACATAGTATTTTTATTACAACCTGAACATAATGTCATTTTCATACTTTTAGACATCAATAGGATCATTATTTTCTGTACAATAACAAGTTCGTCTGTTTTGCATGAATGCGTTTTTCTCTGTAGAATATTTTACTAGAGTATGAATAACTATTGCTAGAAGTATCCGAGTGCTCAATATATCATATGAAAAGTATGCAAATACAATTTCATTGAACATAACATAGGTCATAGTTTGACTGCATACTGTGAATATAAACTAGTTTCCTATGAAATCATATTTGTTCTGACTGCTTCGTTAGTTCACATTGTGAAAATCTTAGTATAGCATTTTATATTATACGAATGCAAATTTAGGAATATATTATAAGCTTGTACAAATATTCTCATCACTTGTATTATATATTAAGGGGGAGACAATGTTAACATTTTGTTGATTTTATGCAACAAAATGTAGATAGAACAATAGTAAAAGTTTAAGACACACTAATATTTTTTATTAGAAACAATACACAATTGAATAAAGTGGCAACAATGTAAAGTGAAGTTAATTAATTTGATTAATAACTGTAATATAGAAATTAAACACAATTTTCATAATTGTATTCGTTATTGTACTAAAGTACAATGATTAAAGCTAAGTTTTTTTTACCATATATCAAAAAATATTGATTGGATTGTCATATAATTTTATTATATTTTTTAAGAATTATATGGTTTGATAATTGATACATAGTGAATATTAATTATATATTATAACTTTATTATTAAACATCTATCATGTGTTTAGTATCTTTGAGAAGCATATCCAGTCACACTACCTAAAGGTTATTGAACAAAAAACTAAGTTGCTCATTTTTGTTTATGATTTTATAATTTTACAAGAACTCTAAGATGGTCATTATTTACTTTATGGAGTATTTTAACATTATTTTTTAATAAATGATTCACAAGCTCTAAAAAAAGTATTACTTTTGAGACATATTGCATGCTTTTTAATTCTTACTTCGAAGTGATAACTATCTATTTTTGACAGCGTAAAGCCAAAATATCTCGGCTTATATAAAAGTATAAAGGTGACTTATCGTAATTCTGACTATAATTTAAGTGAGAGAAGTCTTTTCAAATACTTGTGTAATCGTTTAAAAGACAATGTAAAAATAAAGAAGTATAAGAATAGTTGAAAACACCACAGATATAAAGAAAATTATGTTGAATATGTACGACAAATTAATTCATTAAAATTTGTGAATGTTTCTCGTGTGTCAATTAAAAAATATGTTCCTCGTTTATTTTACGTAAAAAAGTTTACATGAAAACGATGTGTTAATACTTTTATTTTACGTATCGCAAGCATTTATTAAAATAAGGAAAAATAAATAATCTTTATGAACAGCGATACGTACGCCAAATAAAAAAAATCATACATTCGTAAAAATAATTTTTGAATGCTTTTTACGAAAGCCCAAATACGTTTCACTAAAAGATAATGAAAGCAAAAAGTTTTGCATCATCCGTATGTTGAATTTTTAACGACGGCAATTGTGTTTGCTGGTGGAGAAGAAGTATGAATATAAATCGACGAATAAAAGGATCATTTTTCTCGTAAAAATTTAAACTGAACGCTTTTTAAAACGCAAATACAAGTTTGATGAGAGAGAAAAACGTATCGATGTTTTTTTGTTCATGAAATGTTTAACGCTTAACGCCCAGAGCCAACGTTGTAAAATGGGTAAATTGAGATTCAAAAAAAAAAAAATACTAAAAAAATATATTACACAAAACAAGATGCTTAAAACGTAGAACCATTTTTTGTTATTCTGAAAAGAAATACGTTATTTATATATCTTTAAATGGCTAGCCAATGAAGGATTATCGTAGCAAAAACATTGTAGTGAAAAAAATAAAAAGCTTGTCTTGTATTTGAAAGAGAATGATATTGTTTTGAATTATTTTTAAAAATCTTACAACAATCATGGTTTTGGTAGTCGAACATAGCCAGGCAGAAAAACATTATTGCTGTGCTATTATTTGAAGTAGACTTAGACTTTATACATTTATAATCAATTGTTCCAAATAAATAAAGATTTGCTGATGCCCTTTGCTGTGTACTTGAAATGTGATTAATTAATCTTTCAGTTTGTGCTAGTTTGGACGAACAAAAACATATATTATTTCTCAGACTAGACAACAAACGGTTCTAAGTCATATCTTCATGAAGATTGACGTCTTCAGACATCTTAAACTACTCATAACAGAAGATAGCTATGCCTGTAAGAACCTCAAAATCCATGAAGTTTTTCTTTACATTTAACTTAGTAAGAAGTGCCTAAAATTGGCAGCTGTACGAAACAAAGTATTGCATTCAAACAATCTTGTATGGTACAGAATCATGGATCATGATGAAGAATCAAAACGCTATCAAGAAAGCGTAGACTGAGAATATGCACTTGCTTTAAATATCAGGGAGAGGTGAAAAAACAAGTTCAACGATTAATAAATGAACCAGAAATTAAGAAAACATTTACCTTAATATATTTAAATAAATGAATTTGCTACAAATACATACAGTTTTCCTGTATCTTTTCTGTATCAAAGTTTTTATTCAAATCCTGTCCTTGAAACAAAAGTCAATTGATGTTTTGTGGCAAGTCGTCAGTTCAGTGTTATTAAATTTATATGTCAATGCGCTATAATAAATTTGCTGCAGAATCGGTTTCAGTTAACGTCGTCCGACATTCATGTAGAATTGTCCTGAGTCGTGTGAGTCAGTGGCAAATTATATATATAATATCAAAAAATGTGAGGTTATGCTGTTAAAGAACCTCAAATAGTAAGAAATATACAATATAAACTAGTTCGGTGTGAATATTTAAATTTTCAGTCGCTCAACTGAGTAGTAGGAATAGAAGGTAATGCTAGGAAAGAATTAGTGGTTAACTAGTCGCCACGCCCAGTTATTAAAGGATCGGAAAAGTGGGAAGGAGTTTTTAGACATCAGAAACACTCATGCTTAGAAACGAAAATCGATAAATCGTTTAAAAAAATGCTGTTCGTACTGGGACTTGAACTCGTGAGATCCAGCACGGAAGCCAATAACGCTAACCGCTGCGCCATAGGACCCAAAATATATTTTATTGATCAGAACGGTGACCATAATTTTGAACAGAATTGAATACCATTTCAAACGTTGGAATGTAAATTTTGTATTTTAAATACGTGACGTGTTTAATATTGATCGATTGGAGACTTAATGCTCATATCATTGTTTGATTTAAAACTCTGCTTAAAATACAAATATAAGAAGAAAGTTATGCTTCGTAATAAATATACTATGTTAAAATTTTAATGCCGCAGAAGAAACTTGAGTACAAAAGCAATGTCGAATAATGCCGTCGGACGTTGAACGATGAACGTCAATAATTGTTCAGTAATAAAATGAAATCCTTATGATTGACGAATAAGACAATGACAAACTGTTAGAAAATTGTTTCATATCCCAAGTCACAAAACAAACTATTGGAGTAACTTAACAAACATTAAAAACATGTCTTGTTGAGGTATCTTGTAGATTTTTTACAATGTTCCCAAGTAAAGAACATATTGAATTTGAATGTAGTTTATATAAAAGTTTTTATAAAGATAAGCGAAGCGAAATAAAATAACCAAAGTTTTGATTGCAAATTTTTGGACAAGCCAATTTATAATTGGCCTTGATCACTTCACTGCCAAATTCTTCCACCCTTTATTTACAAGTTTATTATCAAGATAGGCCGGGACACGCCCGCCCCCCCCCCCCCCCCCCCCCCCCCCCCCCGCTTTCTCCCTCCCCTTTTCGTGCCGCCGCCCCAAAACAATTAATCAATAGCCATATAGCTTCATTCCACCTTGCCATCAACCCCTCTTCCATGCAAGGCCCCGTTCCAGTACCATTTAAAGGGCACCCCAATATCTTCTCGTGACATACTTGGCAAAAATTTGAACAAAAATAAATTTGCTACGCTACGGAAAACATCAGAAAAATTTATAACCGTCACAGATGGTGGTGGGTACATCGTTGAATACTCTGGGTAAATTATAAAAACCTCTCTTTTTTTAAGAGAGAAGAGATTAAGGATAAAGCTGGACAACTTGTAAGCTTACGCTTTTGCAGCGCTCCGTTTTTAGGATCAGACAGAAGGAAAAACACTTTGACCATCATTTTTTTTTGTTTTTTTTTAATTAAAAAAAAAAAATTGACATTACAGCTTACGCCAATGCGTCAAATATTTTTAAAGTTGAAAGATCACACGAGATATACCCGATGAGAATTTTTGAAAGTCACATGAGATTAACTCAAGGAGAATTGACTTCACAAACACCCATGTCTTAGATCTCAAATTAAAATTGAAAAAATCCAATTTCAACATTGACCTTACCGGGAATCGAACCCGGACCCACCTGATCGGTAGAGCAAGCTCTTACCAACTAGACCGAAGCGGGGATATCATATATATCTATGTATGTTATTGAACAAAAATCTATAATTTGATTGAAAAAGCAATCAATTAAACTGTCCATACAGGGACTCGAACTCGTGTGTATTGTATACGAAACCAACAAATTAACCATTTGAACTCTGATAAGTAAAAACAGCACTAGAAAACAATAGATTTTTTTTGAGAATAACATAAAAAAATTCTTTTGTCTGTTATAAAAATTAACTAAGCGATACAGACCCTTTTTCTGTTTTTAATAGAATGTAAAATATAATTATTTTTATAATGTCTTTCGACTAAGGAATAGCAACAAACAATGTTAAAATGTATTTCTGAAGAAAAACACTTGAAATTTTGTTATTTCTCGCGTTTTTACATACAATAAAAACAAAAAGAAAGTTAAAAACAACGCAATAACAATAGGCTGTCATTAATGAGTATTGTTTGAAAAGCTGCGGGGGTAATTTGTACGCCCTGAAAGGTTACTATAAAAACTCTAACCCTTTTACCCCAACTGAAAGGATGATAAAATTTTAGCCGTCATCTTGGTTATATAGATATAAGGGTAGGCTTGTACTTCCGAAGAAAAATGATTTCAAACCTTGAATGTTGCTTTTCACGGCGTAATATTTTTGATGTCATAGCTTGAGCGATGAAAGTGGAGTTGGTGAAAAATTGTGTCATCATTGATAACAAAAAAAAATTTTTACACATTTTTGGTGTATTTTATCATTTAAATTACTTATGATCACGCACAAAAGTAAAGAAGTCTGCCTTTAAAAAGAGAATATCAAAACCATATTCGTATAAACATACTTCATTGTAAATAATTTGAAGAACTAGAATTAAAGCTTACAATTTGAATCGGGCGTAAAAAAATATTGTAATATTAACAATTTATGTGTTTATAATATCGACTGTGGAAAGGAAAAAGGATGTAACCCACACATATCAAATTTTACCGGAGGCGCTAAAAACGTGTTTTGATGATCTTGTGATGTATGCAAATTATGAATTATACACAACCTTGAAAAACCTTTATTTCAGTGTTTTTTCTTGGTTTTAATTTTTTAAAAGGTCGTTTTTTTCAAACTTAAAAGCTAAATTTAGATACTAATTCGGCATTTGCAGCTTGCATCCTTTTGATAGAATATGTGTCAAGTTGTATACATTGTGATTATCGAAAAAAAGCTGTTTTAGAAAATGGAGGGTTACGTCCTTTTTCCTTTTCACAGTCGATGTTGTTTTATTAAAATATTTTATACGGAGCTCTGCCAACAATATTTAAAAAAAAATCCATGTTCTCACCGAACGTAGAGCATATGGCTTTCTATGTAAAAAATCTACGAAAACTGCGTGTTACTATGTTTCTCAACCTCTCTTTTTCGAAAAGAGTAAGAGGAAAATAAATATAAGGCTAAGATAAAACTAGTAATAAACTGACCCTTCTCGCTACACCAAGTTAATTTTAGAATTAGAAAGGTGGTAAAAAGACAATTTTTAGATATTATATAACAAACACTCATGCCTTTAAACAAATTAAAAATCGATACATTTACTGAAAAAATGCGATTCGTACTGGAACTGGAACCTGTAAGTTTCATCACGGAAGACGACGTTAACCAACAACTCATTTTTCCAAGCTAAGTAAAGCTTGAATAATTAATATAGGTTGTTTTAAAAAAATTCTAATGGTATTAAGCAAACTGTACTCGCATATGATTCGACTCAATAATATTGAAGTATGAATGTCTTTTTTTGACTGTTCACTCACAATATGAAGCATGATATAGATTTCTCATGAAGTTTACTTTAACATTAGTTTTTATAAAAGAACTGCTTGTTACTCAGTTGTCAGTCGTAGTTACTAGATCATTTTTGCTACGCCTCATTTGTAGGATCGGGAGGGTGGGAAGAATCTTTGGACATCACAAACATAAACTAGTCTTTCGAACAGAAATCCATTATTCGAGTTTAAGCTGTCCGTTCTGGAATTCGGATTCCTGAGCACTGTGGTCAAATCCAATGACGTTGACTACTCGACCACGGATTCTTCTACTCGCTTCGTTTCATGAAAGTCTTAACCTTCTATATTAAGAAATTTAAAAAAGCATTTTTACTAAACGGCTTAACATTTAAAAAGGTTACTATTAATGATCATAATTCAACAAAATATGTTAGAAAAGTTAATATGTTTTTGGAGTTTTCTGATAGTGTGTTTTTTTAGAGATTGGGTACTACTGTCTTACTGCCATCGTATACAAAAGTAAATCTACGTCGAATTAAAAAACGTATTTTATTTGACCGACTCTAAGCAGAGAAATCAAATAAATTCGGAATCCTTCTTATGTTGAGTAAATGGAGATGATCCTCGATTAATGTTTGCCCTTTGTAAACACGCCAGTGTTGAATAAGGTAAAATAAAGCCCCACGTCTGCGTGACACTTTTCTTTAACCTTTTCGACAAAAATACGTCTCCGAGTTTCAAGTTAACGATGCAATCGAACATCCTGTCAACCTGGCAGTCACTCATCGTCAACGAAAATGACAAAGGTCTGAAAACCGCGAATATTAACAAGTTTTACACGAGTCCATTTCTTGAGATTGACCCTTTCACTGCCACGAAGAAAATAAAATAACACACGCTGAAATCCACCTTAAAAATCTTTTCGTTTTCAATTCTTATATTATTTCATATTCAAGTTTTTGTATCGCGTCCGTTTTGAATTTGAAGTACACAGACTTCTTTAAGGTGTTAACTGTCAATTTTGGGTGGAAACGCAAAACATTTTTGGTTGCATTAAATGCATGTTTTCACATCAGGTTTGTTTTCGTTTGTTATGTATACTCAACACCATAGCATACTATGTTTTATTCTTTATGACGTTCTATTTTCAAAATGTGTTTCGTGCATTAGAATGAAACAATTGAAGTATGAAATTTCAGTAGGATAGAAAACAATTGCAACCTGTCAATCTCACCATTTTCTTCTTGATTATTAGATTGATTTATTGATATATAAAGTGTAAATAATGTTATCAGAATAAAGTTGAACCAACATATAAAAGTGTTTCAGTAAAAATTATAAACATAACACGTTTATCAATATCACTAATGAAAAATAAATCCAGACGAAGCACTATATGTTACATATATTTTTATAAATTTAATTAGAATGAATGTATTTTAACAACTCAACCAAAAATCATGACGTTAAATACTCGCCCGGCTTCTAAGTTGTTCCCAGTACTACCCGTTATGACTTAAAACGTTTTTTGTAGTGTGAAATATGTTGATACAGATCAAGGCATTGTTGCATGCACTGCCATGAGTAGATCAAAAGAAAAGTACATTAAATAAAGAAAGCTCGTTTTTAAAGATAGTTGGCTAGATTTTCGGTGCTCACGAGTTTGAATCTAAGTACGGACAGTTGTTAAAGATTGATTTTTCAATAAAATTATGGATTTCTGTTCGAAGTTTTCTGTTTCCTCCTGCCACCCATTATAAAAAAAACACGTTGTAGTGTGAGTGATTAACTTCCAACGAACCCTGTCCGAGATCTATACTTCGATCTCCTACTATCTTTGAAAAAAGGGAGGCTGAGGAACTGAGTCGTAAAAAAACTTCTGTTGAGATAAACTGCATTGTGAATCAAAATTCTTTACATTATGAGGGAGAAAACATTTAGTGAGAATATTCAAGAAACAAAACGTATGCAAGAATTTTTTCGCCAGTTTGATTTCCGTTATGATGAATTCAAATAAAAAACCGTGTCAAGAAACAAACTAACTTTGGAAACTTATAGATTTGATTAAATCATTAAATTCTAAGAAAAAGTTCGTTTCTTTTTTCTATTGATTTTTTAAAATGATTTTATTGAAATTAAGATAACATGTAAAACATGTGGAAGTGTCACCTGTCAACGAGTTATTTTTTTAGGTGCAGTGATGTGCCCTCTGCTACAGGATGACATGAAGATAAGTATTTAAGATTGCTATGTCAATTCAATAATAGGACAGTGTTTTGTAAAAATGAGTACATACTATTAGACAAGATAACTGTCAATTTCTGACTAAGCTGTAGTAAAAAATAATTATACAGAGTAAAGTTTTATAAAAGATTAAAAAACATATAAAGATAAAATTCACAAAGCCTAATTACCATTTATGTGGCAGGTTCACGCATCTTATACTTTTCCTTGACATAGAAATGGTTAGGCGAACTCAAGAATATGGCAACGTTCTCATGGGAACCTTCATTCCAGACTTTATGTCCGTCATTTATTTCTCCACCCATCCTAACCTCACCTGCCAGAGCCTCCCAGACAATTCACTGTCAGATGCATAGTCTTGATTCAGCTGGATGAGCTAGCTTCGTGAAATTTTGATGAAAATGTAAAAAAAAGATGAGAGTATTTAGATATTAAGTGATATAAAATACGGTTTACATATTTTTATTTATAACATCCATATAAATTATGTGCTACAACAAATATTTAATTATTAAAAACACAATATTCCCTTGTATTTCATTCCAGTTTATTAATTAGGTCAGGACCGATTTCGCTCATTGCGAGCATCAGTTGACAATGCTAAAAATGAGCGTAACCGGTCCTGACTTATTTAATAAAGTGGAATGAACTAAAAAAAGGAATATTGTGTTTTTATTAATATAATGCCTTTCCACCAAGTATTGACAGTGAACACTCTAAAAATATTTAATTAAATGATTTGAATCAGGGTTCTTCATGACCAGGCTTGTTAAGTAAAGTTAAATAGTTGACCATAATTTCTCCAAGTAAATCCGAGACTTACAAACTAAAAAATATGTTTATGTTTTAAATGATTTGTAATGATTTTACACCGACAATTGACCGTTAATATTAATAAATGATTAAAGTTTCTGTGAAAATGAAATCTTCCGTTTTGTCGAACGACAAAGTTGATTGGTCAAAATCATCTACTTTAGCTGCAGTGTACACCACGAAGTCATGAATGTAACAGGATGTAGCATCATTGATTAGTTAACTAATTATCTTGGGAAACCTCATTCATACTATCTGGCCATTGTTAGTTAACAATTTGTAACCTGTCAAAACTGAAAACAAGGTTGAGCGGTTGACTTACGGTCGGTCGTCGATAAAAATGCTTTCTGTTAAAGAATCCTGATAGTAGTTTTCAGTTTATAACTGGTATTAAAAATGCCGAAAAGTTATTTTGATGAAAGCAGAGTGATGTAAAGAATATAATCATGTTTACCACACAGATTTCTTTTACTATCGTAGCAAGCGTAGTGGGTCTACGTGTCGTAGCAGATTTAAAGCAAGTGGGCGGCCGAGGCTTTACGATCTAATGAATGTTCTCTGTGATGTTGTTCTTAGTATTTCTCGAGGCTGCAACAATTTTATACTTACCTGGTATACTGAAACAAGATAGGGCGTGGGGCAACCACTGAAAACACAAAATACAATAAGGTGGTTATATATAATGGAGCAAGGATATATTTTCGTAGAAATTGTCACCGAGAAATACATTTAAGACAATATGTGTTTTTCATATCATTTCACTTAGGCGTTTTGTGCTACCTTTATATACATTAAATAACATAATCATTTAAAAGTAAATAATATTACTTACTCTAGTAAAATAATTATTCAATCCTTACATGGCAGTGTTTTGGTTTTATAATATGTACATTTTATTTATTAACCGTAACAAAAAAGAGTTTTAATGTGATATTTACCCTTTAAAGCACGAAACTGAAACTATCTGATTCCTGGAATAATATTCTTATATATAATATATAGACTTAAGTGTACAAAATATGGTAAAGGTTTTTTTTTTATCTAATCCTACATTTCAAATCTTAGAGATTTACAAAAAAGATATAAAATAAGTTCAACATAAAATCATATATGGAATTATTTTGACAAGTAAAAATAAAAGCCTCGTTTTGTTCAAACTATTTCTTATCTATTATTTATAGTGTTTTCATTTGAGTAAGGATTATTTATTTTATCGGGTAATGAATGCATTTTGATAACTGCTTCAATATTACATTTAACTTCATCACTTGTAATTCATAAATGTAATGACAGAGTAATCATTTGTTGTTTGTTGCCTACAGTACATAACCAGGATCAGAAAAGTTTGTTTAAATTTCGATAGTTTTTCAATTCAGTGAGTTATTTTTTCAGATAATAAATACAATCAAGTTTCTATTTGGGTGGTATAATTTTTTGGCCTATTTATAGATTACTAATATGTTGTCTGCTGCAATATTATCAATATTAATCGCAAATGTATCAATTAATATCAAGCCATTAAAGTGTAGAGTGCAATTAAGCATAAATCATGAGCTCTACTAAAATACAAGATAATAGCTACTTGCGTTGCACGCAAATATAAGCATTAGTATTTAGGGACGTCAAACATAAAAATAAGTATTTTGATCAAATATACCACTATCTATAATACTCATATTGAATTTATACTAGCAAAGATATTGATTACATGAAAAGTACGACAACCGATGATGTTAGATTAAAAATTGAGATAAAGTGACCTTTTTATACTTTCCTTTTCAAGTATTTTGTACAAGGAATTTATAAAAATTGTCTTAATATAAAATAATTAAAGGAACTGCTTATGGTTGGTAAAGGGTCAACAGTGTTCCCGTAGAGAATGATGTTATAAGGTATCTATTTGATTTTCGACAAACGTACCAAACGTTTACAATAAAATTGCTCTTTTTAACCGCTGCGTAGAGCTAATAAATTTAAATTCTTATTTGTCGTTGCTGTGAGCCATTACTTGGTAACATTCTCAAACGGTTGAGTACAGCAGCTGTAGGCAAGAAAAGGTTTTTGGAAACGCTTTATCTGCAAATCACCCCTTAAAGTTTAAGAGTATTTTCATGGGCTAATAAAATATGTTGCCAGGCAAAGGCCTATTTCATCATATTTTCAGAACGGCCTGAAATATTTCATCATATCCCCGGACGGCCTAAAATATTTTATGCGAGAAAGGGCATTATGAAAGCATTTCTACGACACGTGTAAATTCCAATGAATACTTTTATGGTTGCAATTTTCTCGCGATCCGAATGAATACGGATATTTATTTTTTATCGCAAATTGATAGGTTCTTTGAAACGCTTCGATTGTGGCTTATTTTATGACCGACAAAAACTTACGCCATTATTTTCAGGCTATTTCAAAACATATGTAAATCCAGCACCAAGTATTAACATAAATTGAAGTGTCTATTCATTGTAAAAAATAAGATTTAAACCTAAAATATAATCGCCATCTTTCCCTTTTCATTTTTCATATGAATAGATTATATGCTGTGCCAAGTTACCAAAGAACTTTTTATGGATCACTTTTAAGGTGTTTACTGTCAAAACTTGGTGGAAAAGCGTTTTGTTCAAAAAATAAAATACTTATTTGTACTAATTAAACTTTTATATGGAATAAAGTACTACATATTTTATTCGTTTGTATCGCATTATTGGTTCTTTGATTTTTTTCCTGCATTAACTCTGTTTTACCGTACTGATTGAATTTACAATAAATTGGTAGAAATCCTTAATAACAATAAAAAAAAAAACAAGCGATTTCGTGATTCTAAAATAACTATCGACTTAATGTATTTAATTGTTTACGTAATTAAACACTTGATAGTTGTAAAATTATTAAGCTATGTTTCAATTCTGACATTTTCTTTCTGCCAAAATAGCCATCAAATTAACATTATGTTATTTTTATTATATTATTAGTTAAAGCTTATTTAATATAAAAACAAGTACAAGCTTAAAAATTCTATTACATTATATTAACTATTCATTTTCCTCATTTAAAAAGTCGCTAATTGTTACCATTCCAACCTCTCATCAACCTCCATCTCAACTAGATCAGCTATATAAAAAAATATCTTAATTGTATTATATATGGGAACATAAAATTTGTGTATATGCAGTTGGTATTTCACGGCCTTTTTCTAAGAAGCCCTAGATAAAAAATGCTAACATTCATGGCTCGGTCGCAGTTAAACTAAATCATTTAGTATTTACTATTTAGCATTTATTATCATTGCCTATATATTTTTTCAAATATTTGGCAGCACAGAATAGAACGTCAAGTTGCCTATCATTGTTATGTTTTAAAATCTCAGTAAATTAATTAAATAAAATTTTTTGAGACTCATTCAAGATTAGCCTGAAAACAGAAACAAGAAAACCCAAGCCCTCAAATATATATTATAACCATGTCCACTCCCAATGTGGAGCATATACACTCCTAAAAGAGTTTATCTCAACAGAAGTGTTTCTACGAGAACTGCTTGTTACTCAGTTGCTCAACCTCTCTTTTTCCAAAAAGAGTATGAATAGAAGGAAAGGGCTAGGACAGGACTAGTGGTTAGCTAATCGCTCTCGATACGCCCCGTTCATAGGATTGGTGGGAAGGGGAATTCATGACATCACATACATCCATGCCTTTGAACAGAAATTATTACTTATTATAATTATTTGAGACACTTCTACTAAGATGCCATATGCTCAACATTGGGCGCAAACATGTATTAAAAAAACAAAACTTACTCTTTGTTAAATTAATGACAGTATTATTTTTCCAAAGCAAATTCGCATGTCAAATTTGTACCTCAGACCATTTTCAGAATCATTTCTAGTTCTTTACTATTTTTAGGCAGAATAGAGCAAAGAAAAAAGGGTGTATGTTCGTAATCAAAGCGATATTGGCTCCGCTGACAAAAAAGAAGTGACATTTTTTTGTCAAACCTTATCCTTTTTTTGCGGAAAAGGCATTACCAAGCAAGTTAAAAAGGTCTTCAACAAGCGAATAAATCAAACAAAATTGAAAGTTTTTCACAATCGCGCATCGCTCTATCGATTAGGGAGGAGGACAAAAAATCGTGTTTTGATTCGGGACTATATATATCCATTCATAACTATGATTTTAGTAAATTTTGAGTTGGCACTCAGTTTTTATAATAGTTTTTTTAGCGAGAAATAAGTGTATGTCTACATCGCTTATTAATTGTTAAATAATAAAGTTGAAGCATTCTTTTTTAAATGTAAAAAAATCGTAGTATGCAAATAACTGAAGTATAAAAACATACTTTTGTATGATAGATGAATGACAAATATTAAGCATCTATTATTTACGTCAATGGATTTTTCATACTTGTTTGCTATTTTTTCTTATAATTATTAGCTGCCTACGATGTATGTAATCTTAAAGGCTGATTTTTTAAGCCGGCTTTTAAAGTCTAGTTGTTGATTGGTAAAGTATTTCCAAAAAAGTGTTTTGAAGAAACGCAATGAGATGGATTTCATACGTGGTATTCTGAAACTGTAAAAATACCGTTAAGGTGAGTGGAGAATCAATGACTTGGCACAGATGTATGCTATTATAAACTTGTAATAGCGCACAAAATCATGTAAAAAATGTATTTTATTTTTTATTATATGAATGTTCTCCATATATTGTGTGATATTTCTTTTTATAAAATTAAAAATAAAAATACAAAAAATTCATTGTCTTAACCGAAAAGCTTATGATTTTCTGTAACTTGAGTAAACATTTTTTTTTTGATAGCATGAATTATAAAAATATGAATAATTCTAATATATTCTATAGATATCATATTTTTTTAAACAAAATTGTATTTCAAACAATTTATATTTGAGTAATTGCTTTTTGAAGGAACGTGTATTTCGAGCAATTTCGTTTCGAGAAATTTGCTTACACCATATATTATAGCTACAAAATTATTTTTATGAAGTATTTAACATTTTAATACCAATAAAACAACTTAATAATAGGTTTTGTACTTTCTCTGTATGATTGAAAATCAATTTTGTAACGTACTTAACTTTTAATATATCCATCCAAGAGAAATAAAATAATTTTCCCATGCTGCTTTGCTTATTTAAAAATCCAAACTAGTTAAAAATATGTTGTATTTTTTAGGACTAATTATTATTTATCAAAAATTGTAATAGTTTATAAGTCCTTTATAATACAAGCTTGCCTTGAAGGCTTTGCTCAAAAGAAAAATCAATAAAACTACTTAAAATATTTAACCTTCTGCCTTTTAACCTTATTTTTGTGAATGAGAAATCCCGGAACTGGTAAAAACGTATATAGCAGTGTGAGTTGTCACAGCCCTCGCCATCGATTCAACACATTTCTGTCAAAACGTGGTGAAAAAGAAACATATTAAAATATGCCTTTCCAAAGGATCTTTTTACTCCGAATGGAAAACTCGCCGTTTCCCTCGTTGCGATTCTTTGAGCAATTTTTTCAAGTCGTTTTGCTAAAAAGTTTTGCTTGCGTATAAATCAAAACTCATTGGATGGAAATTCAAGCAAACTGTTTCCAATAAATGGTAAAACTTTGGCTCGGTTTCCCGAATTACTTAGTGTATGTCGAAAATTCAATTATCAACCTATTGAGTGCTCTGAATTTTTCATTTTCAATATTATTTATTTTCAAGGAATATCGTAAATCATTCATTTTGACAAAACATAGAAGCAGCTGTTGAAAATAAGTATACGAAAATACTTATAGGTTTAATAACAATTATGCTTACACTTGGTTACAAGTAAGATTTATCTGATTGAAATAACAAACAATAATATAAATTAAATTTGATAACTTTTTTAGGTATTCCACTTGTTATATTAAAAACCGTGATACGAGCTTCGACTCTTTAAAAAGGATCATCTGAAAAAACGTAGATTAATAATGCACAAATTACTTTATACAATTTAAGTAAAATAGGGATTTACTGATTTTCGTTTAGATTAAAAATAGTCTTTTAATACCGTTGGATCGTTCAAATTTTACATTTGAAGTTCTATCAAGTACCCATAGTCGTCACCATACAATATATAGTTAACCTTATTATATATCAATGTATTTTACTAAGTATATTACATTAAAAGTGTTTTGATTTCTTATATTAAAGTGTCAAAAATGTTTTTAAAATCACATCTCTTCTTTACTGAAGGTCTATAATTTTAACTTGCGTCATGGAAAACTGAAATATTTTTTTAATATCCACCTTTAAAACCAGTAAGAATTCCCGTGATACAACAAATTAACGACAGTAACATATGATTTCGTATAACCAAAAAAAAAGTTTTTGTTTGTTTAATTACTTTTCCAAAAAATTAAACGTAATTTAATCAAACCGTTAGTAAAATATATTCATATCATTTTGACTGAATGATAATAAATATTATTCTTATATGTATATACAAATTTACACGATACACTTATCGACCGAACGTAAGTTTAAGTTCATCTCTGCAATTGAGTGTCTAAGACAGGGTTTGGAAACTTATTTTTCAATGGAACACTTCCCAAATCTGGAATTATTACCGGAACACAGCTTATTTTTGAATGTACGATAATTCATAACAGAAGAAATATTGAAAAAATATATGTTACTAAATCATTTATTATTTATTAAATTATTATTTTTAAAAGCGTGTCACATACAAATATTAATATATAAAGCTCTTAGTGATTCAAAATCTCCGCCTTTACCTAGGAACTAGACGTTTTAAACTCGAAGATGCTTAAATATGTTGCAGCGTAAATTAATCACCATTCCAAAATTTCGCGGAACATAGTTTGAGAAACCCTGGTCTAAGATGCCGAAAGGCAAAACACGGGTAGTAAGTGACAAAACGTGTAGGAATGTACAACATTTGAACAGTTTTTTTTTTAAATAATTAACAAAGCCTCTTGAGCCGAAATATCAAATTATAAATAAGTTAATACTTTTAAATGAATCTATTTATATAAAAATACTATTAAAGAATTAAGACTTAATTTAGGGGAACAAGTTGTACCTTCAGTTTATTTTGCAGTTGTGGAATAAATCATGAAAAATCTTTTAATAGACAATTTGAGAACCGTACTGGTAAAGTCTAGGCGTAAAATAATGGGATAATTACAACACTGAAGACTTTCGGGCGATATTTAATATATCATTAAATAGAAATTGACAAGCGAAGAGTTATTTTAAAAAACATTAAATTCTAAAAAGTTGTACATATGGTAATTTTTTTAACAATCAGATAATACACGTTAATAAGCGTAAATATTATGTTTAAAAAAAATCTTTTTGAGAGCCAATGTCAAATTTTTGGTAATCTAAAACAACGGGCTCCGAATAGACAGAACCATTTCCAAGTAAAACTAACATTCAAATTACATATAAAACCGATTTAATATGATAACACACAAACTATGAGAGTTATTTCTTCTTTTAGTTTTAGAGACTTCCATTGACTTTATTAGCGTACTATCTGAACTAGGAATATATAGATATTAATAATCCAAAAGTTACCGGTATCCAAGAGATAACAAACTTGGGAAAGTCGTAAAAGTATATCTTTGACATGGTATACGTCCCATTTAACCCCTTTCTTATGGCTGTTAGAGCGGTTACGCCGTTCTAAGAATGGTACTAGTGCATCTTTAAGCGTAACTGTATAGTTGCAACACTAGTTTAACAAGACACAAATTAAATATGAATAAACAAAATTACATTAAGTCGGATAGGTTTTTAAACAGCAAATTTGTGAGACATAACTTAAAAATATATTTTAGCATCTTCAATGTCAAACGTATTTCTGGGATCTTTTACTTAGCTAACAGGACATCTTACAGTCAAAGCCTGACAAGATCAAATTATATTTTTGATACATGATTTTAAAACTTATTTGTATGTATAATATTAAAATGTAAAGAATTACGATTTTTTAACGTATTACTTTTGTAATGTTAAAAACAAGCTATCACAGAATATTTAAAAATAAATATTAAAAAAAAAAAATTAAGTATTTGAAATTGGTAAGGAAGTCAACTGTGTAAGCTTCAATAAAAAAAAAAATCCATGTCCGCTCCCAATGTGGAGCATATGACCTCCTAATGGAGGTGTCTTAACAGAAGTTTTTTTTCTACGAGAACTGTTTGTTACTCAGTCGCTCAACCTCACTTTTTTCAAAGTGAATAGGGAAACAAGGATAAGGCTAGAACAGGACTGCTGGTTGGCTAATCGCTATTCTACGCCCATTTATTAAAGGATCAGAAGGATTGGAGGAGAGGAAATGATGTGAATTGACATCACAAACACCCAGTCTTCGATCACAACTTTGAATTAAATAATTCTCAAATTCACTGTGATCTGACCGGGAATCGAACCCAGACCTGCGTGATCGGTAGAGCAAGCTCTTACCAACTGAGCCACAGCAAGCTTCAATAAAGCCTACTTTAATACATAAATAGTAGTATTCGTCTGAACTCGCTCACGTCTACGTAGAATATGTCAATATCAGAAGCAATATTGTTAGAGAATGTTGTAGAATAGTATTGTGAACGGCCATACATGATTATTTATTTGAAACAAAAGGGGAGAATTCTACTATAAGGTTTATGAATGTTTGACACTGTTTTATTGAGCTCAACTTTATATTTAATGGTTGTGAAGAATTATAATAAATATTTGACGACCTGAAAACAAATATTAAAATGCAACTTTACAATGATTTCATAACATAAAAAAAAGTTTTTTTCTAAAATTAAGGAAATGAATGAATACCCATTAATCTTCTGTAGTAATAATTACATGAAACTTAATTAATTGAATGAGAGAACACACAAATTGCGAAGTAAGAACAATCCCCACACTAAATCAAAAAAGTTTGTATCAACACAATTTGGCGAACAAAGGTTCACTCGAAATAGATTTCGAAGGCAGGTATGCAATAATGGATTGTAAATAGTATTACCTGCGGATGTGAGATTGAATTTGTAGTAAATGTTACGTACTAAAATAATACGAAATAAAGCGCTTGTGAGGTGAAGTTATGTTTGAAACATTTTTATTATCTCGTTGAAATAGATTATTCAGTCAATGTTATTTGGTATCGAATGAAATTTTTCGATACAATAATGTTATGAATGATTATTTGATCTAGCGTATGATTGAAAAAAAATAACGATTGAATAGATATTAGTTGGTTAATACACTATTAGAAGTTACGTTGATGCAATGGAAACCAAATATTTTGGAACGATAATGCAGTGACTTTCATCCAACAGTAGATTCATTAGGTTAAATAATTGTATTTATTTTAATTACTGGTAATGGGTATCTATTGTTAATTGGTTGCTTAATTGTGAAGAGAAAAACCACTTTCAATTCAACAGTATTAAATTATTTTTAATTTTATAATTAATAAACACAATCATCAAAGAGCGAATTTAAAATTAACTTAAAATCGGGTGAGCTTTTACTTTTTCAATTTAAACTATGTTTCTATGGATGACATAATCGTCTGAAATATCTATGTAAATATATGTTATGGTGTAATTAAATAGTAATTTCTAAGAGTGTTTCGTTTTTTTTGTTTTGTTTTAAAGAACTGTAGAATAAAAGTTGAATCTAAGATACAAAGTGTCAATGCTGGACCATGGCATTGTTAGCGCTCAGAATGAATGATATTTTGATTAATTTTTCGGAATATAAAACAATTCATCCGTTATAAGATTTAAAACAATGAAATGCTTAATTAAAATAGAAAAAATAATAGGTATAACATATAACCCATAATAGTAAAACGTTAATAATAATCATACATACTTATGCTTGGAAATCAGAAATAAAACTTTTCAAAATATTTTGACACGTGAATACTTTTCACCACAAAATACTAGAAAATTTTTACACGTGCAGTGTTTTAATACAAACATTCCAATCTGAGGTGCTAGCATCAAAAGGGCGGTCATAGAATTCCACATTATACACGTGTCAAATAATTATCACGCATAGTCGACGGGTAACGAGAACACAGCATTTGTTGGCCAGGAACGTGAATAATGCGTAATATTTGCCAACAGATGTGGTAATGCCGAATTACTGATATTTATTACGGATCATTATCATTACACGCTATACATGGTTACCTACTCACCAAGTTTTTGCCATTGTTGATTGAAAAAAATCTGTGTCAAATTTTAATCTATGGCATTTTTATACCCAATATCGATACTAATGTAAGGACTCGTAATGGAGTGTATATCAAGAGACGTTGTTGTGCGAAAACTGCCAATATACCACCCATTTTCGGAGCACGATAGAGAAATATCTTTGATAGATTCGGCGGTAGCTTTTTGGTATCTCATTTTTAGTTTCAACTATATTTGACAACCTAATTATTCGTAGATTAACTTTGCGGTAGTTTTTCTACAGATTTTTTACCATGTCCGTTCGAATATAAATATAAAAATTCAAAATTTCAAAAAATTGGCATTACAACTAATGCCAATGTTACAATGCCAAATATTTTTAAGTTGAAAGATCATACGAGAAATATTCGATGAAAAGTCACTCGAGATCAACTTGAGGTAAATTGACATTACAAACACCCATGTCCTAGATCTCAAATTTGAATTGAAAAAAACTAAATTTGACATTGATTTTGCCGAGAATTGAATCCAGATCGACCTGGTCGGCAGAGTAAGCTCTGATCAACTACACCACAGCGGGCGATGTGAAGGATATGGACAATAAATACGTTAATGTCAACATAAGTGTTTTTAACGAAAACTGTTTATTAATCAGTTGCTCAAGGTCTCTTTATTTAAAGAGAGTAAGGATAGACGGATAGGGATACAACACAAATTGTGATTAGCTAATCGCTCTCGCTACGACCCGTTTTTAGGATATAGTTTAAGGCAGGACTAGTAGTTAACTAATTGGTATTGCTACGCCCAGTTATTGAAGGATGATCGGAAGGGCAGGAGGGATTTTTTAGACATCACAAACACCCATGCCATCGAATAGAAATCGATAAATCGATCGAAAAAATGCTGTTTGTACAACGACTCGAATTCACAAGATCCGGCATTGAAGCCCTGAACGTTAACCGCTGAGCCATAGGACCCAACAGTTCTAAATATTATTGGGATTTTTTTTTTAAATGTGAAAATTTATTATTTCAGAAGCGTTGATTAGACTGTTTTTTTTTCTAAGTTACAAAAAATGTTTTAACAGTAGAATATACCAGTTTTCATAGTGTCTTTCGTAGTATCGCTTCAATAACAACCGAACAATTGAATTCACACAGTCATTAGAATCCAAAATATTCTCCTTTCGAAATGTTTCACGCCGCGTGCAGAAATTTTGTGGGCGGTCCTTTGTCCTTGTCTCGCTTTCCACCCTTCACCCTTCATCGTTTTTTTTTAATCCACCCCAGTCCTGATAAATCACGAGAAGATTGACTGGCGTAACGTTGAACATCATTGATGGATTTACGATTCGACGTAAACCTATTGACACCCCATGGTCGTATTATCACTTAACTTGTCAAATAATGATAGTATTTTCATTTTGAGACCGAAATTTTCTTTTATTTCTTATTTTAAGTAAGCCACTGTAATTGTGTCCTTGGGTTTTTACTGCAAGTAACGTTTTTAAAAGATAACTGTTTGTTGTAACACACGTCAAAGAACGCATCCACGTCAGATTTCACAATAAAAAAAAAATTAATCCTCAAAGGGAATGAAAAAGTAACGAGTTTTGTTTTATTTAACTAAATCAATAAAAAATATGCGTTTAGTGGTCAACGTCTAACTTTGGTTATAGAGCTTCCGGGTTCGAATTACATTACGGATAGATTTTTCATTCGATTTATGAACTGATGTAATTTTATTTATAAATAAAAAACATGGATGCCGGTGAAGTCTAAGTATCCTTCCCATTGCCTATCGTAGCAACAGTTTATAAACACTTCCTAGAAATACTCTTATATCCCTACTTTCTCCTAAAAAGAGCAGTTGAGCAACTAAATAACAAGCGATTCTCGTAGAAAAACATCTATGGATATAAAGTCAATTTGGATAGCACCTGCTCCACATTGAAAGCTGACATGATTTATAAATAACTATTTACGATAATATATAAATGAAAAGTTGAGACTTTTATTAATAACGGCTTAAATTGTATGCAAATATGCTAAAGTATGTAATTTTTGATAAAAAAAAAAATTGATTGAGTGAGAATGATGTATAAAAAATGTTTATTTTGGATTTAAATAACGCCTGACAAACTAAAAGTGTATATTTATAGCCACCGCAGGAAAATTATGACAGCAAATAAAATTTCCAAACGAAGTTGCGATAGTGAAAATATTTTTTAAATAGTTATTAAATAAAAGTTTAAGAAATGATGGTGATATACATTTTAACATAAAAAAAACAATGTACATTTATAGATACAAAATACAGTTAGTCATACCAAAGGTAAGATTAGACTAATTATAATATAAAACGATAATTGACCCTTGGTGTATAATATGGAGTGTATAGTTTCATAATAGAAGTATCTCAACATAAGATTTTCTGCGAGAACTGTTTGTTACTCAATTGTTCAGTTGCTTAACTTCTATTTTTCTAAAAGAGTAGAGATAGAAACATAAATCTAGAATAGGAAAAGTGACTAACTAATCGCTCTCGTTAAATTTCGTTATTTTTATGATTGGAAAAGTAATGTCCATGTCCTCGAAAAGAAATTGATAATTGATTGAAAAATGGTGTTCGTGCTAAAACCCGTTAGGTACACTACGGAAGCCAACGTTGTGTAATTTTACTAGTAGGTAAATAAACAGTGGCAGATTTTCATATAATATAAGCACATGAGTCGCGCGCTTGGGTCCTGCGAATCTCAAGGGCCTCAAAAATAGCTCATACAATATAACCTATGTACTTTTTGCTTAGATTTGCATATGTTTTTATTATTTTTCTTGCAATTTTTTGACGTTTTTATATTATCCAAAAAACAGTGCTTCCAAATTTTATTTCATCTGAGGCGTCACATGAGCTTAATTCGTAAGTAATAACAATAAAATACTACGAAAGTTTGAATGTGCGTTACTTACTGTGAAAAATTGATCCAACCGGATTAGCACTGATTTCGAGCGCCATTGTGAATTAAAAAAAAGAAATGGAGATTACCTACGTTGGACGATGTCACGGTTCCGCTTTTACGGATTCCATTGAAAAGGCTGAGCTGTTTAAAACTCATTTTCCCGCACTAGAGCAAATCCAATTTTCTTATTAGCCCTCCTTTCAAGTGACTGGATTATTGCATTATTACTACTGTATTCTCGAAAACCGTTTCCATTGTAAGTCGTTTGAATTGTTAAACATATTTATGCGCTGGCATCTCAGTTGGTAAATAACAGTCGGGTTAACCATTCGGGTTTATTATGCCCGCGATAAATGGCAACACATAAATTATTTTAATAATTAATGATAAACCAAAGGAAGCCATAAAGTCTTGAGGTACGAGAATTATAACAATATTTCGGTGGCGATAAGGCAAATCTTTCGTTAATTGCTATATAAGATTGCGCGAATTGCTACGCAAATAAAACTATTCATGAAATGAGGTTTGGTCCATTGCCAGAGCAATAATTTATGTTATCATATACACATTTTCTGTTGTCAATCTTAGCTTGACGATAAAATTTAATACAAAAGATCGTTTGTCATCGCTATCAGTAATAATTTTACAATATTAATACAAAAAAAATGTATTTTTAAAAATATACTAAGCTTAAAACTTTCAGTACGGAATATGTATTAAGATGCATAAAATTGAGCCTTTGAAAAAAACAACTAAGTAACAATCAGTTTTCGTATGAACACTTCAGTTGAGATAAACGTTATTAGGAGTCTATATGAATCACATTAAGAGCAGGCATGGCTTAAAATAAGTAAGTAAAGTTAAATTGATGGTGACAAGAGCTATGAAATATAAAAATCTATTACCCTAAAAATCCTGAAACAACTATATTATTATTATTTTATTAAAAATTTGTCAATTTTTAAACAGTATTTATATTGCTGTCACCTGCAGTGGCCCAGTTGGTTAGAGCTTGCTCTACCGATCACGCAGGTCTGGGTTCGATTCCCGATCAGATCACAGTGAATTTGAGAATTATTCAATTCAAAGTTGTGATCAAAGGCTGAGTGTTTGTGATGTCAATTCACATAATTTCCTCTCCTCCCATCCTTCTGATCATTTAACATCTGGGTGTAGCAATAACGATTAGCCAACCACTAGTCCTGTTCTAGCCTAATCCTTCAATCCGTAACTACTCACTTTGAAAAAAGTGAGGTTGAGCGACTGAGTAACAAACAGTTCTCGTAGAAAAAACTTCTGTTGAGATACGTCCATTAGGAGGCCATATTAACCACATTGGAAGCGGACATGGATTAATTTTTTTTTTTTTTGATTGTGTCAAATATTTTGCAGATAATTGATGTAAAAAGACGCAGACAATTTTAAAAATATATGATATTTTGTAGTTATCAAAGAAGTTTACTTAATATTTTTTACGATAATACATGAAACATTCTCAGTAATATATTGTAATATAACAGAATGGGTTCTAATTTAACCGGATCACCCCATTTCCAAGTCGCGGACCTCTACAGGAAGAAAATAGCGCCACCTCCAGAAACAACCGGAACTTGCTACGAAAGCAAGAGGTAGGAAGCTCTCCGTATCACATGGCATGCGCCAGGAAACGTCCCGGATGTGACGCGCCGCCGATCCACTGTGTCGTCTTTTGTAGCGGATCCGCGCGTGAAAGCCTCAAACCCCATCTGAGGTATTTCTTTATTTGACGGACGGGCTTAAGGCTTTACAGGCACATACTCAACATTTATTAGGAAAGCCTCGACATCTCTTGAACCGGGAAAACGTGACTTGATATGGGCAATATATTATGTGATTTATTTGAGAGCTGGCAAATCTCTTTATATTAAAAACATCTACTGTAGACTAACGTGAGAATTTAATGATGATTGTATATTTGTAAACACATTTAATAATGTTAATTTTATTTAACATAATACACAGAAAATGACCAAAGAAAGATTTCAATTCATCAAGTTTTCAATACGTAATTTTGTAGTAAGTTTCTACATATACCATTAATTGATTTAATCAAGGCATCAAAGTAATTACAAAAGATCATTTAAACAACTAAATAATTTGAATATTTTGGACAAAACATATATTAAAATAAAACTAAACGAAATTGAAATGATTTAAAAAATTCGGTGTCAGTATGTTAAAATTTTAAGCAATAGTACAATTCCGTGTGAGTTATAATTCTATCCTAAAGTAAGTTTGTTTTAAATGATTGGTTATTTTGATATTATAAATATAATGATAAGATTTTTTTTTACATACAGGATGAACAAAACTATGACGAAAAAGTATTGTATAGCTTCAATTAATTCGTGGATTAAAACGCTGTTGTGTTCATTGGCAACATTTATATTATTGTAGCCATCCCATGAAATGGATTTAGTGACTTATTCAAAATGTTTTTAATAAACAAATTTGTCTATGACTAACATGAAAGTCTTTAGTAAATAATAGTCATAGTTAACCTGCTAAACAAGCACGTGTTAATCAGTTTAAGTGATAGTGTAAAAAAGAACGTTAGAAAGCAACTAATATCTGTATATTATGCCAACTTAAGATAGGCAACAGGAAGTAACTCACCAATTTTTCAAATGCTTTTAATTTAAAGTTTAATAATTAATCAAATTAACACTACACACGTCAATAAAACACCAGTGTATTTATTGGTCTTCATGTACTTCAACCTTGTGGATATTTCATAATTTGTCTTTAGCCCAAAATTATCAAAAGACGTTAGTTATTTGTTAGTTACGTCATTTTTTCATTCGACGGTCATTAAAGATTTAAATGATTTAGATTTCTATTATGTCAAAAACCATGATTCTCAGTATTGGGAGTCACTATAATACAAAATATACTTACAAATATTTCGGCATTAGTATAGGTTTCCCGGCCAAGGTAATGTTGTGCAGCAAATAGCTCGAAAAAACCTTATTTTGTGTGTTTCCAAAACAACGTAAATTTATGGCAAGGAAAAAAAACAAAAAAGTCAACGCGCTCATCATAGGGCCCAAACAACTTTTTTCCACAAACAAATATAAAACTAGTTTATTTGAAAAAGTTTTTGTTGTTTCACAGGTTTCTAACCAGTCAGAAAGTTCCCTTTTTTATTGAAATGGGAAAAACTTACAGCCAAAGAAAACACAATTTTAACCGATATCGGCAGTAGGTAGTAAAAGTGGAAAGCTAACTTTGTCGTAAATATTTAATTACTGGTAGAATAGCAGGGTCTTATCTTATTATTCGTAAACTATTTTTTCAAACTAGTGCCAAAATTCTTCTTTATTATTTTTACAAAATAGTTATCTCAGAATTAATGATAACTAGTGATTCAGAAAAGACATCTGCTTGTAAAGTTTTGCGATAAAAAAAGGCAAGATTGATTACTCCAAATTCATAAAATGTTTCTTGTTTAATAACTTCTCTCTTTGAAGGGTTTTTTGTGTTTGTTGAAGACAGCTAAGTGATTTAAAATAACAAAAAATAACTGTGACTTACATTATAAATTATCTAAATAAATAATATTTTATAAATCTAATTCGAGTGATGAATGATAGAAAGCCTAACAAAATATAATGATGATAATGACAGAAAATTCTTTTTCTTACACATACACTTAAATTTATTTAAATATGCTTTTAAAATATGTTTAAGCACAATAGTGATTGTAAGTTGAAATAAAATGTATTTTTATCGGGCTTATTAGAAGTAAAGTGAGCCAAGTGGTATTTTAGAAAAAAATAAACTAGATGCGTTGTTATATTTTACACGTCTTAAATTATCGTAAAAATGAAGTATCCTCAGTTAATACACATTGCAATAGTGTAAAGATGTCTGCTTTGACGAATTTTATTTTATGATTGCAGTTAATTTTTTTAACGTGTAAATAAACGAATATCTTTAAAGAGAAAATAATAATCTTAAAATATGAAATTAAATGATTTTTTAAAATTTAAAATATGTAAAAAATATTAGTGAACCTAACATAAGCAACAAGTTGATTCGTTTTATATAGTGCTTTTTTTAATTGCTAGAATGTAAACAAATTTCTCTAAAGTATAATACTATGTTATCGTCTGTCTTATTGTTGTTCGTAGTATTTCAAAGCTTGCCAGGATATCAAAGCGAAATGAGGTCGGTGTATTTTAATGATTTAGTCTTAAAGTGCAGCTTTCTTTTACTGCCTGCGCATCCAAGAGATTGCAGCCAAAAAGCTCCGATCACAGGTGAGGCGAAAGCCGCATTTGCAAATATTTAATCTACCAGCTGCAATAATAATTTAGAAATTATTATTTGAATATTTATCTTACATTAAACGTAATAATTTTTTATTTTTGTTATATATATATGCTACTAATTAATAATTACTTATTTTAAATAACAATTTTTTATCGCTGTCTTAGCTGAGTAAGGATGTACTTGATCTGAAGCTTTGGTCACTTGGTCTACGATTAAATTGCCCAGACGTATAATTTTACGTAGGCAATTATTTAATGTAGATTTATAAAGTAGTATTCAAAGTCATACATTTGCGTATTTTTTTATATTTCTTTTAATCTACTCCTTATCTTATTTTGCATATAATTATTAGAGAGAGAGAAGTATCATCTCACTTCTTATTAATAATCGTTTCTTAATAAATAACATCCTTTAATCCTTTCTGTCTTAATGAAATGTGTACACAAATTCAAATAATATTTGTAACCAAGATTTTTCAGAAGTATTGAGGATAAAAAGATATAAATGGTAAAGTATCACCCTCGCTACTCTCGAGAAATTCAACTATAAGTAATGTAAATATCTTGGGTCCAAAGTGTAACAACTCAAAAAACATTGTTTTGAAATAATTAGGATATAAAATTTTGAACAGGCTGAATCTTTTTCGGTGCACTTAATTTTTGTAGAGTTAAAAAAATAAGATAATCGAAAGAATATATCCATATTTAACATATTTTCAGAAGATTTCTCTGTAGTAGTTGCTACAGGTAAGATTTAAAAAATAGTTACCAGTCCTATTCTAAATTTACCACAGATGTCAGGTTGTAATATTTTTCAACTGGTAGATAAACCAGTATCGAGATTCTACTTGACATATATGTTAAAAGCAATCTATCAAGCTTCCTGAGTCTATTTAAGTTTGTTTGTATTCAACGATCTAATTTGGTTATCCATTCAGTCTATGATAATGGTTGAGCGAACCTGCCAACGGGTGTGCAAGGAAAATCGCTGACCTGTAGTTTCTCGCACCTCTTAAAGTGAATTTTGAGCAAAAGCGTCGCCCTTCTAACTGTATGTGTTTGCAAGCTGGGCGTTTTTTGAATGGTTGACTTTTGATGACAAGTTTATTCAAATAATAATAATATGATAACGGGTTCCAAAATATAATACTTAGTAATTCGACGGTAGATACAAATTATATATAACCGATATTTTTTGTATTGTATTACATTACCAGCCAAGACTTAAAATAATTCATGTAAAGAAACGTTGTTATAATATTTATTTATTTTTTAAGTCATGTCCATACATAATTTGTAGACCATATTGAATCGTAATCGGTCATCAAAAGTTATAAATAAAGCTTAATATTTATAAATCCCTCTTTTTGGTAATGTATCGGTAAAGAAAGATGATACAACAAAAGTAAAACACGAAGAAGGGAAGTATTTTATTGTTGGAACGTTGCATTCATTTATCACTATCAAATAAGACAACAATTTAAGAAAATCTTTTGTAAAAAAATATAAACAAGACATTTTTTCTAATTGAAACTACTACAATTCGGGTTCAGGTGGGTGGAAAGTCTATGCATTTAAAAACATTATATTAGTGGGAAAATAAATACACCTAATCAGGTATTCGTAATTTCATATGTAATAATTGTATTAATTATGTTTATTTAAAAAATCTGTATCATGGCTGCAGAAAGTTGATTTATGTGAATGTCTTCATCTTATTATTGTTTATTTGATCTTCGTGCAAATAATTCTGGCTGTACACAATACCTCTCAGATATATTTATTAATTATTGAAAAATATCCATTCATGAATAAATTGTACGGTCACACATTTTAATATCGATAAATCGGTATTATAAATTTTAAGAACAAGTTAAACATTTGAAACACTAAAACCTTGGTTTCTGTAATACCACTAATCCAATAAGAGATATAAGCGATATAAAACTTTATAAAAAGTGGTTTTAATGAAATAAAACGAGAAAAAAGTGTAACGGGTTTGTCTGTTTTTTTATGAGTATAATCAGTAGAATCGTTTCCGTATTTTTCAAATCGACAAAAGCATAAATTTTCTCATGTTATACCACCAAAACCACTCATAATTTAATAAATATATATGTTCGATAAGCTCCCGTATGGAAAAAAAGCATAGAATATATGCATATCAGTCAGTGCAGATCAAATACGTATATCTCTTTTGAATGCAAATTCAACATCATTGCGTACAAAAATATAGCAGTAATATGTTTGTGGAATTGTTATCATTTCAAAATTTCCATTAGCTGAGCAAAACAGTTTTCTGTATAAATATTAACAGATATGTAATTCAAAAGTGACCACTGTGTTTTCATTAATGATTGGAAATAATTCTTTCTTATTTATTATACGATATAATTTAATCAATGAGTGTGGCGAAAAGTGATAACAATTGTTCTTTTCAGCTGTTTAACGAGAACCGTTCATTTCAGGTAATGATTATAAGGAGAGATACAGAAATCATCTAATAGTAAGTGACTTGTAAGTAATCATATAAGATACGTATGAAGGTATAAAGTATTTAAAAAATACCGAATATTAGTTCCTGGATACAAAACAAATCGATTAAATAAACGAATACATAATAACGTCTTTATTCGAAGATTTAAATACGTGACACAATTAGGGGTGATTAAATCAATAAATTTACCACGTGACGTAGTGACCTGGCACTTTACCGCAACCCGAAAACTACAAGGTTCTAAGTGAAAATTCTTGAAGGAACAAAAGTAACAATAATGTAGTCTTGCAAGTACCATTATTTTTTCGTGTCGTCAAAAATCTACACTTGGAGTTTTCGGACTATATGTTAATTTATAAATTGCCAGGAAATATAAGCTTACTAATAGTCTAATTTCTCTATTTTATTCCAAAAATATAGGTTGTTGAAATAAACTCCATATGCTTTAGATTAGGAGCGGGCACGGTGAAATAAAATGTTCGAGTCAGTCAGTCTGAATAATTATGTTTCTTAAACAAGTAAACCACGTTTCATTCAAAGTTACAAACAAATTGTATTTTCAAAGTAGTCAATTTTATTTGTGCTAATTTTCCTTTTTTTATGTAACAAGATTCCACCGCGTCCATTGGCTATACAAGAATAATAAACCCTGATAAGGAATAAAGCATCCCTTTGTTGGACTGTATTGCATGTATAGATATAGTATTGCGAGATCCAAAATACAGGGTGTTTATATTAAAACATGAAAACTCCTTTCAGGGCCTGGTATAAACGAATACTCGGCAAACTAACTTGGCCACAGAACGTGTAACTGAATGATTTATAGAAGATGGATGCTACACTGACTAAACAAGAGAAGCAAGTAGTTTTTTTTGTTGCTTAATCTGTAAAATAATTAACGTTTATCACACATTTTTTTAATAAAAAAATTGAGAATTTAAATTGATTGGATGTAATTTAAGATTTCGACTGAAGGTGCTTGGTGGAATTTCAATATTAAATTTGAATCGTTAAAATTATGTACATTTACACAGATTTTGTCACTAACGACCCGGGTTTCGCCTTTCGGCATCTTCAGGCGTTCAAGTGCACTGATGAACTCTAACTGAAAAGGTGTTATGATTATATTTTTAGATAGTATAAAAGTGGAGAGCCAGGCATGTGCAGCTAATCGTTTAAAATCGGAAGACTGTTCAATTGCGCTCTGTTTATTTCTAAAATTTCCTGTAAAAAGAGTTTATCAGCGTCCGTATTTGGGTGCAACATTTTTATCCCTTGTTCCTGATTGAACACGTGTATTTCCGAAATTAAGTGATTAGCAAAAGTAGACATGTCTTTTTTCAATCTAAACGCTGCCATGTGTTCAAACTGACAAACTGTCAGTTCAAGTTCATCCGTGCACTTGAACGCCTGAAGATGCCGAAAGGCGAAACCCGGGTCGTTAGTGACACAATCTGTGTGAATGTGCATACTTAAAACGATTCAAATTTGATTGGATGTAGCTATTGTATAAAACAATGTTGCAAATCAGAAATACTAATCACGTTATAAACAATCAAACACGTTCAATATTGTTGCTAAAATTAACATAGTTTGTAAGACACTCCGTTATAAAAAATGATAATCACATGAAACTTAAAAAATATTATAAGATATATTGTGGTCAAACGTATACCTTTGTAATTGTTTAAGAACGGTCGTGAATGAAACTTGCTATGGTTTCAAAGCGAAATATGATAACCACGAATTAAAATACGAAGTGGTCGCTAAGTAATACTTTTATATTTAGTAAGTAACACTTTATTTATAGTTCTTGTAAAAAATCTGTATTATTTTATACATTGATTTCTTTTTCAAATAACGGTTCAGACAAATCGATGGATTCGGGAGTTAATTTGTAAAAAATCAGTTTAAATATTAAATTAAATTTAATCTTAGTGTTTAACCTAAAAAATAATATACAACACACACTTCCGTGACCAAAGTTTTTTGATTTTTAATTCTGTAAAAAATACATACAACTGTCTAGTTCTTGGAAGACACTTTCATCAAGTCATTGCAAGTGTCATTCCTTTATAATTTGTATAATTACTTTTATATTATTTTCGTATTTTTTTGTCAATTGTTCTTTATTTAATTTTGTATAAATTGCCCTATATCGATTTTTATCAATTGGTGATGCTTAAAATAAGCGGAACCAATGTGTTATAAGAAGAAGTATTTTATTTTTTAAATAATGCCTTTCCATCAAAAATTAACAGAAACTATAAGGTAGGCAAATACTTCGGAGGAAAATACTTCGGTAGTAAGCTGGATAGCTCAACGCTTTTATTTTAATATTGGATAAGAAATAAGTAGAAAAGTATGAACAAATTACAGATAGCCGTACCTTGGACACAAATTAAATGATCTAGGAAAAAATATTAATTGAATGTTTTAATTTCATGAACCAAACCTGCGATTTCAATATCAAGCGCATGAAAGTACAATACTGTTAATAGTTGGGCTAGAGATTTTTTTAAATAGTGCAATCTTTGAGCTCAAAATTGTGGTAGATTTTTGTACCAAAGGAAAGCTGTAGCAGTTTGCTGTCTAAAATCAAAACCGAACCATGAATATTTGAAGAGGCCTTCTGGTTTCGGAGTGAATAAGTAAAGGAAAACAAGGTGGAAAAAAGGTGCCTAACATGACGGTATTTTTTTTATTTATTGTATATGAGAACATTGTACACGTAGCTTTTGCGGTTAGCACGTGCGGAAAGGGTGACGATGATGCAGGAGGCGAGGAAAAGGATCTACGTCTTGTGTTGGTGACTCTTGGATATTTATGAGAGAAGGATTTTTTATAATAACTATTTACACCGAAGTCAGAAACCCGTACTAAAAACAGTAAACTGAAGTCATTGAGCCACTGCTTTGTAGTTGTGAAGAACCTTTTTTACCATGCCATTTCATCCAAATTAACATTTTTTTTTCGATTTGAACTTCTATCACTTTAATTGAATTCGAAAAAAGTTATTTTATTGATCAATTAAAACATGTTATTAACTATCGGATTAGTAACCAAGTGATCATTGGTGTTGGCTTCAGGGAAGAAATATCTTATATTCGATTTTTAAGAAGTTTTTGTGAATGTTCTAGAGCAGTGTTTCCCAAATTTTTGACATCTGTGTACCGCGTCAAAAAAACAACATATAATTTAATAACGTATATTTATGTTTTCCCTTTTTTGTACGTAAACACAACAACAATAAGCGACAAATAATCGTTCATAATGAAATAAAAAAAAAATAACTAAAACTTATTTCAATATAAGATAAAAATAACTTATATTATTCCACGTATTGTGTTACAAAATGTGACACGTTTTTGCCTCTTTCAGAGACATACTCAGACAACTACTTTCGCAAATGTTTGCTTAAGGAAAACATAATGATACTTTATTTCTTATATAGACACGAAACATTCATTTACTAAGCGTCAGTTCAAGTTCATCCGTGCACTTAAACGCCTGAAGATACCGAAAAGCCAAGCCCGGATCGTTAGTGAAAAAATCTGTGTGAATGTACATAATTTGAAAAATTCAAATTTAATATTGAAATTCCACCAAGCACCTTCAGTCGAAATCTAAAATTAGTACTTATTTATTTTTTGCATCTTTCTGAAGTAGGCGCTAGAAGTTTTCCACATAAAAATACACACACTCAGATACTTTTACGGACATTTTTCTCTAGTTCATATAAAGCACTCATTTATTCGGGTATTTACATAGTTGTAAGGAACATCTCTAGACACGACCCACTTTAAAATGGCAACAGATGTCACTTACTATTTTGAGCGAAATTTGTGCAAAGAATTTTATTTTCTATTTGTGCAATTCTAAATAAGTAATAAGCACAATAATCAAATTCAAAACGCTGTTTTATGTTTTAAAAACATCGATGGTAGTTCATTTTGAGATTATAATAAAAAAAAAAATGAATTTTGCGTTCCTTGTCGAGAGTATTAAAAATCGATTGAAAAATGATTGAATCCAAACTATATTGACTCGTAATACAGCGTTTTATAACTGTGTACTTAAAAAACAAATGGTATTTACTGTGATTTACTATATCCTGAATTTACGAAGAGGTTTCACTCGAAAGGTTAAGACCAAAGCAAGAGTTTGTTAGTTACCATATCGACTGTGGAAAGGAAAAAGGACGTAGCCCACACATTTTGGTTTTTGGGTCATATGCAAATTATGAAACATACACAACCTCGAAGTGCACGAAAACTTTTAAACTGGTATTAAATTGACATAATCTAATATTTATTAAATACATTGTCTATAAAAACCTTTTTTTTAGTCTCTTTTCTTGGTTTCAATTTTCACAAGCTCATCTTTTTTCTAACTTAAAAACTAAATTTAGATACTAATTCGGCATTTGCACATTAAATCCTTTTGATAGACCGTGTATCAAGTTTTATACATTGTTATTATCGAAAAAAGCCTGTTTTGAAAAAACTGTGGGTTATGTCCTTTTTCCTTTCCACAGTCGATATGGTTTATTTGCGACAGATTTTTATAAGTCGTTTATATAACATGAAGACAATTAAATTTGAATTGTTTAAATTATGTCCACTCACACAAATTTAATAATGAAATTCCACCAAGCACCTACAGTCGAAATCTTAAGTGAAGACAATTTTACATAAACCTCTGAACACAGATTCAAATTGCTCGATTGAGAATTACTTCTTTCATATGATGTAGACTTTATCATATGTTTGCAAAAGCTTTATTTTACGTGCTATTATTGAGACTTTTAAAAGTTGCAATTTATAACCGTACTGGCAGACAGTCAATCTACTGTCAAGCAAGCGAAAAAGCTCGGTAGGTTATGTATAATCTTAAAATGGAAATCAAGATATTTTAAGACTCAATCATATTGACGCCGTTTCCATAAGCTTACCTTATTTGTTTTGATGCTATCAATACGATGGTTATATTTGGTTTCAACTATTGTAGTAATTATTAAATAAGGCTCTTAATTTTTCCGGTGAGAATTTGTATGACATTGGTCAGAATTTATATTAAATGGTCATAATATATCGGCCAGAATAAAAAGTGATAATTTAAATAGAATTAAAAAAAACCTAACCAAAATGGTTATAAAATATTATGACCGTATAATATTTTTATTCTAACCGTTTATTTTTTTTATTTTGACCAAAAATTGATTTAAATTCTGACCATTGCTTATCAACTCTGGCCAACAAAATGCTTATCATTCTTTATGTTTTTTTTTCATATTATTATTAAAAATGTATTTATATGACTTTATTTCATTGATAAGGCTGTAAGTTTAAAATCTCTTATACTTTCGCTTTTATCGGCTTTGTAAAACGATAAATAACTTTAAGTTGCTTTCTTTTTGGTGGTGTTTAATAAAATGTTTTTGTAGGTTAAAAGTCTCACCTTGTTTTGTAAATACGCATGTTTGTATATATGCCAACGTAGAAGCCTTGCTTAACTGGCTTAAAGATTTATGAAATGTATACCATTTTTTTTATAATATCGTCTGACATAATGCTAACTAAATAATTTATTTTGTACTGTACCCAATATTATGTTTTTTTTGTTATCTGTTGTGGAGTAATAATCTTTTTTCTACAAAAGTAAATATTCCCAAGTGCTTAAGATTTTTATTTTAAAATTCTTTTGACAATAAATCAATATTTTATCAGAAAATTGGAAAATTATTTTGGAAAACTCTATCTCGTGATGGCTGTACATAAAACAATCTCATCAACGTTCTACTGAAGAGGCACTTTTGTTTGAAAGTCGATCGAAAATGGAATCGGGGTTTTTTGCGACATCCCAGAGGAGCCGACATGTTTCTTTTGTTTTTTCGCAAATCATGCTTTCTGGGAGACATCAATTGACCTTCGAGCGTCTGAGAGGCTACGCCATCTGCATTAACGATGTTGCCTTTTTCCGGTGTCATGGCGGACACATTTTCTGGGTCATTTAACGATTGACAAAATAGAACCTCCACCCTTGTCACTGCGACATCCTGAAAAAAATTGAAATGTAATTTTTAGAACCTGTTACGCGCAGTCGGTTTGCGCATAGTAGCGTAGGTATACCTAATTTATTCATTTAGTATAGAAATTAAGCATCTGATTGAATGTTTTGAATATTTTTAGACATCAATCGAGAATCATTCTATCTTCAATGAAAACTGCTGCTTTATTAATACAAATAGGTTCCCAACCTTTTTCGGATGGCGCCCCCTTTCTCTAAAGCCATGTGCGTAGGCGACCGCCCGAGGAATTTGAAATCCTCGATTTGCGATACTTTTTCGTTATTTGGTTGGTCAAAGCCCAAATCGAAAAAAGTTGGCGACCCCCCTAAAAACTCAGTTTGGGAACCCGTGTTATAACACAAATACTTTATAAAACTACATTAAATATTTTTGAGGTAAAGAAAATGTTGTCTTATTTGAATTATGTAAAATACAACTAACTGACTGTCTGAATGATAGTTAAGTAGGGTATTTTATTTTTTGAAAGATATTTATTACACATAAAATAATATCGTTTAAACTGTCAATACTTTTCGAAAAGAAAATAAAACTAAATCAAATTATGTTGTAATTATTTAAAATATGTTTTTTCAAATAATCAGATCTAGATATTCTCTTCTGTTTTTTTCAAATGCCTAATTGAAAAAATGCTCGTCGTAATACTATAATGGTCGTGATAATGCGGCAGTGACAATGATTTTTTCTCACCTGATCTCAGATTTTGTCAAAAAAAGCCGCAGTAAATTGCTACGTATTTGGCCAAGACAGTTCGTCTACTTTCGTTGGTTTTATTTCCTAATTCCCACACAATCGCAATTCTTCTCATTCTATCTTTCGAAAGCTCCCTTAGACGGTACGTGTTTTCAATTTCAAATAAATTTAGAAAAGGACAGACAATTCAATCATAGGATAAAACACAACACACGTGTATATATACAATATATATATATCTTACTGTGAAGTATACAAGTATAGAGATATATAAAAAATAATTACATGTTTGCTTTGAAATGTAAAATGCTTTATATTATATAACCAATATGTTCAATATAAAAAAGTTTAATTCGAATAATTAATAACATACGAGTGTTTCTATGTAGATTTTTTCAGTAACAAAATATCGCAGGTTTACTGAAATGAAAATCTTTGGGTTCAATGATTGTTGAAAATAAAGAATATATCTATGGCACATTTTTACTTTATTTTTAACAATACTTGTACAAATGACTAGATAAGCTTGTATGTTATTAAGCATGATTTGAGTTTATTCTATGTTTAAATCATGAAAATTATAATATTTGTTTTATATTTAAACATCCATCTATTTCTCTTTTAGTCAATATCAAACATCAATGTTGGAAATCATTAAAAAATGTTTGAGAAATTATCATGAAAACATAACTGTTATGTGAATTGTCATATTTTAAAAGAGGTCCAATTGTAAGTGCCCAAAAGACCCCTAAAAGCTTTGAAAAAGTATTGCCAAGAATACATAAAAACTAAATATTAATAACGTTTTTTTTCTATGTCCCAAAAATATTTGTTTTAATCGTAACAATCTGTAATCTGAAAGACTCCTTTTTGCCAATATGGAGTGAAGGCCTATGCAGACCTCCGCACGTAGAAGACAATAGAAAGCTGTACACAGCGACGCAGTCATTCGCGATTAAGTGACGTGTGTTTTATATACCCACGGGCACAATGAACACAAGCTACATAATCGCAGATGACTGCGCCCCAGTGTAAAGATTGCTAATCATACGCGGCTTTAAAGTGTATTTTTTTTTACAAAAACCGATCTGTTTGTAAGAAGAGGTAGATGAGTTTTAGATTTTTTCTTGGCATCCAAACGAGTCAGTTTTATTATCTCTTTTTAGAATATTAGGTGATATTGATAGTTTCATATTCAACTGTTTTAAAACTGATTTTTTCCGTTATTTCACTTTATATAAATCGATACTTCAACGCATTATCGCTATGTCCAATGCGTCGAATAAGTAAAACCATCAGATTTATCCGTTTTAGATTAAGCCTTTGACTAACAATCTCGTTTGTAATTTGGTTGAAATCGTACACTAGTAGTCAATAGAAAAAAATATACATTGATCGGAACTTTTTTCAACATATTTATTAAGCTCACCTTACGTGGGTAAATAGTCACGGACTCTTTCTTTTTTATCATAAACTATTCCCTATTTATACCTGGTTTAAACCTTGAATTCGTTCATAATTCATGTAAGCGAACACTTCAAAGACAACATTAATTCTCCTCAGTGCTTATTTTGAACAGCTAAGATAAATTACAAGATATTTAAACCGGTTTAGTGGTTTTCGCTCGGGATAGTTGCTTATAAATGTACTGTACCTTGTACATTCCCTGTAAAACGAGCTTATGACAGATAAACAAACACTAGTCAGCATGAAAGCACTTTCTCAGCACTGGTTTTGAAAGCATTTCATAAACTTAAGACATAACAACTCAGTGTAAGGGTTAGATTTTTCTAATATAACATTAAACAAAATGTATTTCCCTTTTTAACAGTTTTTTCCTCTTAAAAAATTAAGCTCACTGTTGCTATTGCTGGACAGAGATTACTTATAGCACTTATATTAGATATAGAGTTTAAGTGACTGAGTAATAAGTAGTTCTCGTAGAAAAAAAATATTGAGATAATCTCCAGTCCTATACGTTCAAATCCCAATAAGAATTGGAATAGTTACACCATTATATGATGTGTCTTGTTACAAAAAATGATATGTACACATTTCAGTATTTGCCACGAATAAGGATTCGATGTTTAAAGCTGATTTTTTTGTTTTTAGTATTTTTTTCTAATCTATTAAATCATTACATAAGTAAAAACCCGCGTTTATAAGCTGATAAACCATACAATTAATGAAACATTAGATAGCTGTATCAATCAAGTTTGAAATATTCCAATCTATGTATACATTATTGCTAGTTAAAATGTGTTTTTTTTTGTATGCTTGTATTGAGTTTGTGTAGAATATATACACATTTTTTTTCGATTTTGAAAAGTGTGTATTGATTTTCGATACTCAATTTTGATTTTTTAGATTATTAATTATAAAATAAGATTATTCATCTTCTCTCAACAAGCAACATAAAAAAATAAAAGGGGTTGAAAAAAACCAAATCCATAAATCAATACGACAATTAACTGTAACTCAATTAAACTTTTCTGGGAATCGAACCCTTGCTTTTACAGCTGAGAATAACGCAAGCGCACTCGACTGTGGAGACCGCCATCCTCGTGGTTACCAATAATCATTAACTGTAACGAAGACTGATTGCAGCTTAGTAACTCAAACTTTTGCAGAACAGCTTAAGGATAAAATAAAAATATTGGCTAGGGGGACTTTGGTTGAAACTGATTGAGGAGAGAGTTGGTTGTTAATTAATAGATATTGAGCGGTATATGCAAGGTTAAAAAGAACACAGAAAGCTAGTGGCGTTGACTTTTACAGTTTCAGAATAAACACATAACATAAACCTTATAAATGCATCGTAGAAAAGAAGCTAAAAGTATTACTGCACCAAAACCTTACAGTTATCATCGAACTAAAGACATATTTTTTATTGATTGAATTGGAATTTACTTGGTAGAACTTCATTCTAATAAGGTAAAAAATAGCAAAGTATTAAGTTAACTTTTTATAAGCTTTTACTTAACTTGCTTTGTTAGTCACATAGAGTCAAATGCTCTGTCAGGATTTTTTGAAATGTCTCAATTTAACGCAAACTTCAGTAATTTTTTAAACGATCTCACGCCTTTGCGGAAGCATTAATCGGTCTCAATGCAATTAAATATTATAGTGCTACATTTTTATTATGAGTATTTTTTTAAAACAATAAAACATGATGAAATATAAGTGCTGGGGCATCGAATCTTTAACCGATTGATCATCAAAATGTATTGTTACAATAATGACGTTTGTTACGATAAGACAGTTATCTGATTTGCCAAAATCTTTATTTTAATTAATATCAACAGTGGCGGATTAACTCATAAGCGCAAGAGGTGCGCGATTGGGACCTTAGAATCTTGAGAGCCTCAAAGATAGCATATATTATAAAAAACATTTTAATTTCAGTTTTCAATATTCATTATTATTCTACGAAGAGGTTTGCAGAACTTTTATGTTATTAAAAAAGCAGGGCCTCCAAAGTGCTTAATCCGCCACTGAATATCAACGTACGCTTTCATCAGAACTATATATCTTTTTTACGGAAATTTGGTTTCAAAAACTATTTCTATTTTTGTCATATGCATTTTATTAAATTGAAATTCAGGTAAGCTGTACATGAAATATAATTGAACGCATACAACGCATTGTATTTCATAACAGATATTTTTTATGGTGATCAGCCATTTTAACACATTCGCTTAAAAGAAATCAAATAAGTTTATATTTTATATAATTATATTATCAAAATATAATATGATTGTAATATTCAGTAATAGTTAAGCTTTATTATGTTCAGAAGTTTAAGACAAGGATGGAATTACGAATATTGAATTTAAATTGTTTGAAAGGTAAACAGCTTTATATACCCTAGGGTGCAAATCCTAGAAGATGGTACCAAAATGGAACATTCGATTTTCCTCGCAACAAGTCTTGTTAAAGACAGTGCAAATTTCATGCACAAAGCAGTATTAAGTTACTCGTTGAGCCATACCATTGTCAATTTGACAAGCGTATGAAATAATGGAATTATTATCAGTAAGTGTCGTTTTTTACATATTAATTTGAAATGTCAATGACGCATCAATTAAATAAAAATAAAACTGTATTAGACACTCACTTTCAGTATATTATCATCATATTTTCTTTTTATAATCAATACTGTATTTGAATGGTCAAACTTTATAGGATAGTGTGGAAGACCAGTAATTTGTGTATCTATTTAGCATTCAGTTGTATTAAATATTATTTAAAAATAATAATCTATTTCAATACACTGACACATCATCTATTGTAATATATAACAATATTAAAAATACTTATTTTTATTTATATACAATTTACAATTAATAAAACAATATGGAAAATATACATATTCATACATGCATATACACTCAACTCTTTTTTTACATTTTCTGTTTCTGATATGAGCATAATTTCTTATATTTTACAATTTTGGCAACAAAAAAAATACATATATTTAACATATACACAAAATGATAAAACATGAGTATCGAGATATCGTTCATAACAGCGTCTCTGATATAAATTTGTATAAATATAAATTAAAATCCATGTTCGCTCCCAATGTAGAGGATAAGGCCTACCAATAGATTTTTTTCAAAAGAGAACTATTTGTTAGTCAGTTGCTCAACCTCTTTTTGAAAAAAGAGTACAGATAGAAAGATGGTACTAAGAAAGAATTAGTGGTAAGCAAATTGCTCTCACATCTCCCGATTAGTAGGAGAGAATTCAAGATATTACATACTTTCATGCCTTCTGACAGAAATCCATAAATCGATTGAAAAATCAATTTATTCGAACTGATGACTGTCGTGTTCAAAGCCAACGACGTTCACACAGTCGACAATATCACTAATATCTACACTCCCTTTTACCCATCTGAAATACTCCTTAAGTGATTGTGAACGCTGAAATAGCACTGCTGATTCTAAAAATAAGACAGAGCGAGAATCATGAATTGTTCTTTAGTTTTGTTACTCTTTCAAGAGAGAAATTTTTAACGACTAAACATTCACCAATTCTTATAGAATCACTTTTGTTGAGGTGCTCCAATATAAGTCCATTCTAGTAGTAGTTGTAGTTAAAAAAAAAATATCATACGTGTGGTTGAACAGTTGGTAACTTAAAGAAATAAGCAATGAAGAAACTTTACAAAACAATTATAAAATCTTACTGACAGCTTATTTATTTAACTGACCGAACAATTGAATTTGACATTGTTCATATTATTTATTCAATGGTTTCAAGGACTATTAGAAAACTGTCTGGATACTATTTAATTCAAAATGGATTATCTGACATGAAAAAAATAATTATTTTGTTTGAGTTTCATAATTTGAAAAGTTATTTAATTATAAAGCAAGCCCGGTGAAATTTAGACGCCTGCAAGTTGGTTCTGTGGGAAGCAGAGTTGTCCTTTAAATTGTATAAATATTTTATACTTGTGTAAATCCTGCTAAATCTCTCGGAAGCACGTGGACGAAAGTATATTACGAAAAATGTTTTATTTACCCGTGTAAATGCGCTTCGTAGCATTAATTATATTTGAAGATGAAATTGAATGTGCATTCCGTAATCATATTTTTAATTTAGATTCATTTGTAAGATGGGTGAAGTAAGTACACATAAATAGTATCTCAGACCACATATAATAAGGAATACTAAGATACTATATTTCAAAAAAATATTTTTTTTCCCTTTGATAATTCCTTAACCCTCCAGAGACGAGAGCTTTTTTTTCAATAAAAAAATATTTTTTAAGCCATATTGAAGTCAAGGATAACTTTTATTTCTAACAAAAATTAAAAAAAAAAAAAGCAAAGTCGTTACCCCGCATGACTATATGGTCATGCTCATCCTTTTATTATCGTGTAAAACTGTGTACGGACAGTGGTAAAGACGAGCGAAACCGTATGGGCACGCAAACATTCAGGGTTGAAATATAGCTATACGTGATTTTTTTTTAAATATTCACAATTTGACCTCTTTAGATATTTTAATACAAATATATTAGCAAAAAAACTGTAAATAATTTGATGTTTTGATAAAAAAATAACTTACAGTTTCAAAAAGTCCATTAAAAAAACAGAAATTAAAAAAATCGCATGTGCTTTTGGTGGCCGTTTCTGTCCCCACGGCTGATGACTAACTGAAGGCTGTACCCTTCTTAAACAAATATGAGTGAAAGCAATTATATTCAGTTAGAAAAAGGATGAATAGTGGGATCAATAGATAACGGTGCTTACTGTGACCATATGGTCACGCTCGTTCTTGGAAGGTTATAGGAATACTACCCCACCAAATTCTTTTAGAAATACTATCATTTCACTCTCTTGAAGCTCGTAGATAGTTTCAAGTTTAAAGCATTTGTTCTCTTCTTCTTCGGGGCCAAGATAATAATTCTGAAATTTTCATCAATATTAACTTACATGCTCCCAATTTATTCTTACGTGGTTGAAACTGTAACAAAAAAATGTTGTTTCTGAAAACTTGTTTCTCACGTAGAACGTATCAGTCACCAGCTTCAAGGGCTGTTCGACTGATAAATCCAACAGGACGCCAACCACGTACTGTGGGACTGACCCGAGATGAGTGCCGAACGAACAGAGCTGTTTGGCGTGGTTCGTTCTCATACGGGCCCAATAAACCACGCTGACCTGATCTCAACCAAGGCCAATTTTGAGGCATTCGATAAATATTGCAACATCGTATGGGTAACGGGATGTTCTTGATTCCTATTTAAATTCAACGCGGGGTTGAATAAGCTCTTCAGCCACGTGGATTCTCAGTATACGGATACACAGGATTCTTAATATCACACAAACTTAATGGCTGAGCAAGTCACACTCTCTTTCTACGTTCTATCTTTATCTTTTAAGTACAACAGTGCATGGTTAAAAGATAAATCCCGTGCAGTTCTGTATCGGACCAATAATTTGAGTAAATTATTTTCTTTTCTTGATCGCATTGCGTTATGGAAGGTGGCCGTGAAATTGCGGCTGCATACACATAACGGGTGGTGGTGGGATACTCAACAAACAACTTGTGATCATACTTTCGATGGTTTCGGCGGTAACTTTGTAAAATTTCATTTTAATATAAAATTTAAAATAACTTTGATTATTCCACGTATTGTGTAACTGACTGTGACACGTGTTTCGCCTCTTTCAGATGCATCTTCAGACTTACTATCGCAAACTTTGCTTAAATAATACAATTCATTGCCTAAAAAAGTGGACATTTTCAGTAACAATATTTGTGAACTGTTTGTTAGGTTTTACTTTTTTATTTTTTGTTTTTTTTATATCATAATTATATTTGTCAAGTGCACGGTGAATTGGCGTCAGCTGTAATGCCATGCACTGTACTTTTGATCTGAAACAATAAATAAATAAATTGTTCCACTTTTAAAATGTACAATCAAACTAAATTATCTTATAAATAAAAAAATGTATGTGTAAACAAGAAATAGGAAATAGATTTTCATCTGATTTAAAACGGAAAATTGTTAAATTTATACCAACCATTTTTCCATTGACATCAAAGAAAGATTAAAGTTTTCTACGGAAATAATCTTGGAAATTTTTCTTGAAACGGTTTAGTTTCCGACACTGAGGTTTAACTTTTGCCTTTTCTGGTTTACTTGTTTTTGTATCTGTTTGTCTTTTGTTTGCGCTCGTCCTTGTTTAAAAATATTCATATTTTCCGCTTTAAAGGGACATTGCACAAGTCATTTCACAAAATAAGTTTCGAAGTATTTACGCAAATAGACCGCTTAGCTTTTTTGACCGAATTTCGAGTAAAGTTTTTAATGAGAATCTCGGAAATATTGCCTAAGTTTTCGGAATTTTTGATAGGATTAAAGCTCAGCTAAAGAGATTTTGCAAATATCTTTGCGATCATAAATTCATATTTTTTTAAACTTGTAATTAAATTATTTATACCCTTGACCTCATTATCGTTTACCATTAAAAACAAAATTTATTTTAGATCCCCTGAAATTTGTATTTTCTTCGGTTTAATTAATATCAATCAATGCTGTCAAAGAATTTGCTGACAACTTTCCTTAATTGAAGAGAACACGTGCTAACTTCACTCTGGACTATTCAAGTCTTAATAATTAATAAAATACTGATAATTTGAACATTTAGTCTCTTGTTGGACTGTGGTGTTGTAGTAGTTAATGCCATTGGCCTCCAAGATATTACAAGACACTCAAGATTCATGTTGTAAGCTTTTAAAAATAAACAATATTCCAAATATAAAAATAAGTGTTCCTTCACAATGTATTTTGCTTCATGTTTCCAGTTAGTCAGTCATATAAATTATCCACAGTCAAACTATAGATGAAAACAAATGCACTGAACACTCCGTTTATAGTTTTGTGAAATGAATAATTATTTAGATAGTGGAAAAACGAAGAAGCGTTCAACTTGCAAAATGGTTATCATTGCGGAATTAATGTGAAAGCTCCAATTCACTTTGTACACTACTAAAGATGTCACATTACTAAACTTTTGAAATTACACAAAATAACTAATACTCAGATACGGAAAGTTTCAATATATTTTATTATCAACAAAAAATGAGACTACATTGTTGTAAAAAAAAATGCTCAGTTGTTCACAGTGTACAAGAAACTATATTGTAATATTTAAATGTTTCATAAAAAAAATCACACATTTATTACAATGATCCGAATAAGTTACGTTCATCACAGACATTATCAGCAGCTGGAAAATAAATACAAACAACGATATTTATATTTAATTAATTAGGACCCAGGAGAGAACTAATTTTATTAATTACTCGAATCATTGATAATATCTATGATTATTGTCGGATCCATGTTCGAGTTGTCAACGTCAAATGAGTTGAAAAATAATCAATAAACGTTTATTCTGTACATTTTTAAAATTATTGAAACCTGTTTCTATTATTACAAGCACTTTCGAGCATTCCCAGCGAAATTGATTTTGATCATTAAAAATGTGTCGTTCTACCGTTTCTACGTTAAATTTTTGAAATTGAAGGTCAAAAATAAGAATGTATTCATTTAAAAAAATGTCATGTCTTATTTTATATTATTAAGGTTTTTATACATATAATATAAATAAATTTTATTGCAGTTTTTTAATAAAAAAATGTTTCTAAAGGTTGCATTGATAAAATAATAATTTGATATAAAACACAGTAATACTCGACTACTAGATATTCTATAAAAGTAATTAAATAACGAGTACCACGATTCTCGGTACCCGCGATGACATCTCCTTCCTTCATTACCTCGAGCTTTCTTTGACTGACAAACTTCATTTAAACAGAACCGAAGTATAAACTTTATTTAAATAAACGGTAAACAGAATTTGCTTTTATAAATATATTTTTCTTCATTATTTATCTATTTCTTTATTATATACTACTAAAAAGGTTGTCTCTACGAAACCCTCATAAGACAGTTTTTGACGTATGGGTGTGACGTTGAACACTCTTAAAAGATTTTCAAAAGCTACACGCGATTGAGAAAAAGATCCTGCTAGGATGGCATTTAGTGATGTCGACTTAACCGTAAGCTTAATGACATCTATGGGAAGTCAGATATCGCCAGATTTTGTAAAATTCAACGCCTAAGCAGGGCTGGACATGCATTACGAATATATGACAGTAAATATACAAAACGTCTCATACTTGATACTCCTGTAGGACGACAGAGCGTTGGAAGACCATGACTTTACTGGATGGGTAAGATGTCACAAGACTTAAAAGGTTAGAGGTCAGCGACTTGTGTAAAAAGGTGCAGGACAAAGCATAATGGAGAAGATTAATTGAGGCGACCAAGGTTCACCCCGGACTGTAGCACCAGAAAATAAGAAAATTTATCTTTGTCTATTTTAAACGAATCTATAATTTTATTATAAAACCATGAAATATAAATATCTATTTTATTAAAATATTGTTCAATATGTTAACGGTATTCAATTATTTAATTGTGATCCAATAAAAAAAATGTGTTATATATGATATCTAATAACAATAACGGTTCATATTTTGTAAAATATTCTATGAATTATTTTCATAATTGTTCTTTACACCTTAATTAGTCTTATTTAGATTTCTATAGATAGTCCTGAATTAATATATGTATCTATTTATATATCAATTAAAAAAGCTTATGATGTACGACTCTGGTTGTAATTCTAATATATATATAACGTAATGAAATCTAGATGTCTATATTAAATCTTAAAAAAATCGTTAAAATTTAAAAAAAAAACCTCTTTTTTGTCTAGTTTCCGACTCGGTCCTGGTGCTTTATCTGAGGCATGGCACAAAGCGTGGTGATTGAGATATAACAAGAATTGCATGGAACCTTTACGAAGAGCACTGTTTTCCTCTAGGGGTGGCTCAGGCGGCAGGTGTTCGACCGGAGGTGCATGAAATTGCAGCTCGCAAATCACCCAGTCAGGCGAGCGCAGGGCAGGTATGGCATGGTGTGCCGACGATGGAATACTGCACGTGTGTTCATGCTGCATATAACTAACATACTTACTATGACTTTGGTGACACAAAAGTTTATGTAGAAAGACGTGGAAAGAAAATTTTATAAGATATATTTTTTTATATAAATAAAATTCTACGATCTTTAATGTAAGCTACTTTTTAAAGCTTTCGAAAACACAGAAATTAAAATTATGTTGGACAATACTTATTTTAGTGTACACAAAAATTTATATACGTTGTTTATCTGATTTACTAAGTAGTTAATTTTCCTGCGATATTTGAACAATGTCCTGTAAAATTATAAGAGTTTAATCTTAATTACATTTTTTTTTTAAATATAATTAAATTTGAAAAACTAGAATGAATGACTCAACCATCGAAGAAATCTCTCATTTTAAAATAGCTTAAATAATTTTAATTCACCAATAACAAATACGAAACGATAATATTAAAGATACATCTAAAATAAGTTGAGCTTAGACGTAGTTGTTTTTTTTTATAGATTATTCTTCTCAAAACTTCAACTTTTCAAAAATAAAAAAAAACCGGTTACTGAGCTTCGAGAACAGATGCTTGCGTCGGATAATGGCCGTGAGGTGGTTTGATTTTGTGAAGAATTCAGAGATAAAGGAGCGTACAAGACAGCGTCCTGTCACGTCAGTGGTTATGGAGAGACGTTGGAACTGGCTGGATCATGTGCTGCGGATGCCTCCGGAAAGCCTCAATCCTGCCTGCCTCTTCTTTCGACCGGTGGGATTCCAGCGCCCCGGACGTCCATCAGACACTATCCATAGGATGCACTCAGCGGAACTGAGAGATGCTGGCATGTCATGGGAGGAAGCAAAGCAATTGGCGGGAGACAGGGAAACATGGAGGTGCCATATGCTCTACATAGAGAGCGAATATGGCCAAAGAATAAAGAAGAAACTTGAACTTGTCAGATTCATCATTGTCAGAAGAATGAAAATCAAACGTTTTTGTGTTAACTTACATCTAAGATTTAATCGTTGTTTCAAATATAAAAGCATTATGAAAAATTGGGAACAGTTAAATTATATTCTTTCAAAGGGAAAATTAGAGTTCATATTCATTATTTATCTAATAAAAACATTAGAAATCAAGTTACGATTTTAATTGCTGAGGTAGCATTATTAATTAAGATGAATGCTGTACGAATATATATCAATACAGGTATTTGATATTAGTATTGCAAATATTAATACCCGGATATTACCAGAATTATTTGTGCGAGATAAAAGAATCACTGGGGAATCAATTTATAAAACTGAGCCACTGTCTTTATTAAAACGTTAGTTAAAATTTACTTCTTTAAATAATATTATACATTTTTGATAATTTGCAGCTAATTTTTCTTTAAATTTTTATCATTGATGGAATATTTTAACATTTCAAAGATTTTATGATGTATATATTTTTTAACTAAATACGGTATATGAAAACGTTAAATGTGATACTAAGCATTATTGTCTTTCGATTAAAAAATGGCTGACATGTAACTGGGAAATGTATACAATGCAATTCAGCAGATATCTTCATGCTAGTATCGTGTCAGTATGTTTTCAAACATGCAAGCTAGACAAGAAATTTCATATTGAAGTTTGTATCATAGTATGTTATGTTACCGAAGCTAAAATTCTTTGGCGTAGAAGATAGTGAAACAAATCCGAGAAAATTACACATTGTCTCATCTCGGTTTCCGAGGAAATATAATACGTATCGCGCGAGTAAACAACTTTGATATTACGCATTCGATTTGCAGTTTTTCTTTTAATACCGCACATGGAATGAATCTTTGACTTGTGTGTGAATTATACTAATACCTTTGCAATTGTTTATGATGTGCGACAAAACGGAGTAAATGTCGGCATCAAGCAAAAGCTATCTTCAAATGATAGTTTCCAAGCTAATCATTCTTGATCCTAAATTAATTCTTGAATTGCTATTAAACTTTTTATTGTACAACATATATATAGTATTACCATCCAATGCGCAAAGTTTTTATATAGATTACTAAGATAGATAGACATATTTGACAACGATTTTTGAGTTTAATTTTATGATTTTTTTCTAATTTAAATTATTGTATACATTATATTATAGCTGTATTGTATTTTATCTCTTCAATTCTGTGTTTTTCTGTACTGTGGTGGTATATTAACCAATGAGCGTCAGATATAATGAAATGTGTTTTCGTTTTCCTTTTTGTTATTATAAATAATGAAAATGGTTGAGTATGAAACAATTGATTGTGTTCAACTGTTGTTTTAATTACATTGCAATTGAAAAATATTTAATATACATCATTGTTTTACATCACATGTTATATTTCAATGACAGAATTTTCACGTATCAATAATAACTCAAGAGTTAAATAAACGGGATCACAAATGCTGGATGTCAGAGATTGGTCTTTTTGACGGAGCATACAAGACTTATTGAGGCAGCCAATGATCTCTTTAAACAGTGAGGCCAAAAAAAAAACAATAAATAAACGTTGTAGAAGAAAATATTCTTCTTTTCATATAACACCTTATCCAAGACGGAAAGACTACATGGGAAAAAAACAACACA